>CAOKZL010001244.1:0-556299 GCA_948472985.1 Iguana delicatissima
TTCAAAATAGGTAGTTGCTGTACAACTCCTCAACTAATAAAATGGGAGCCAACCCAGTAGGCAGAAAGGGAAGTTGAATGTTAGAAACAACCACCAAAATGCCAAGAAAAAATGTAAGCATTTAGTCAAAATCTCATTTAGAGAAACCGTTAATCAATCTGAAAGCTAGAGGAAGGCTCCTTTGATGCTGCTACTGCGGTGGAAGAAAAGGAACTGGTCGTTATACAGGGAGAGGCCTTATATTCCCCAGGAGGATGGGGGAGGGGTCAAATGCCAAAATGCCTACTCCTAGGCTTCAAGAAGATTCCGAATGTTGTTTCGCGCAGGTGCGTAAACCCCATTTGTGTGATTCACAGAGACCATGAAGAAGAATATAAGTTTCTTCACATCCTTCCTCCGTATGTAAAAATTGCTGTTATTTTATGTATTTTATTCGCTGAACGTACACATAAAAAAGATTTACAAAAAAGATGCACCCCACTTTTCAAGGAGTATTTTCCAGGAAAAAATTTTTTAGTTCCCTGGTGAGGCAAAATGCACAGGAAAGGAGGGGAATGAAAGAAGTGCTGCACCAGGCTTCCCCCACCCCTCCCTTCCTGTTTTGCTAGGGCAGGGAGAACTCCAGCAGAAGCAAAATGCACAGTAGAGGAGGGAAATGAAAAGAGTGCTGCACCACCACCCCTCTTCCTGTTTTGCTTGGGCAGAGAGAACTCCCAGCAGTCAAAATGCACAGCAGAGAAGGAGTGCTACACCAGGCTTCCACTACCCTCTCCCTTCCTGTTTTGCCTGGGCAAGGAGAACTCTTTTCGCTCCCCCTCCCTTCCCTATGTTTTTAGCATTACCGTATTTGCTGGTGTATAAGACGCACCCCATTTTCAGAGGGTATTTTTTAAGGAAAAAGGTGCATCTTATATGCCAGCAAATACAGCAGGTAGAGAAAGCAAAGTTATTACAATCTCCTACTGCATATTTCCTTCCTTCCAGAAAAGAACGAACTTCCACATTAAGTGATATAAGTCATTCTTTGACTGTGGAAAAGGAACCATCTACCAGGGGATATGCCAAAGCTGAAACAAATATATTAGTGAGGGATGGTGGCACTGAGATCCTTCAAGAAGGAAGTACACTCTTCAACACACGTCTGCCAAAAGAGTCCCTTGGGGACGCAAACTCGTACAACTTACAATGCTTTCTTTTACAATGTAAAAGAACAGACCAAGATGTTCGATGTAAAGTTGAAGGCTTTCATGGCCGGAATCCATAGGTTGTTGTGGGTTTTCCGGGCTTTGAGGCCATGTTCTATTAGTATTTTCTCCTGACATTTCGCCTGCATCTGTGGCTGGCATCTTCAGTGGATCTGGTGGCATGGAAGTGAGACGGAGTATATATACTTGTGTAGTCCTCAGGTGGGAGGGAGCAATTTGGATGTGTTACAGTTGGCCTGTGTGATGGCCTATTGTTAAACGGGATATCCCCCAGGGTGTACTGTTAGTCAGGGGATATGCATAACAGTGCGTTAAGTACACTAGCAACCCATTGTATTGTTCCCTGTGGAGAGACCTCCAGAGTCTGGGTGGTGTTCATTGCCATATTTTTGAGTCTTGATTTTAGTGTTCTTTAGTACTGGAGGCCAAATCTTGTTTACAAAAATATGTCAATGAACACCACCCAGACTCTGGAGTCCCTGTACAGGGAACAATACAATACGTTGCTAATGTACTTAACGCACTGTTATGCATATCCTCTGACTAACAATACACCCTGGGGGATATCCCATGTAACAACAGGCCATCATACAGGCCAACTGTAACACATGCAAACTGCTCCATCCCACCCGGGGACTACACAAGTATAAATACTCTGTCTCACTTCCATGCCACCAGATCCTCTGAAGATGCCAGCCACAGATGCAGGCAAAACTTCAGAAGAAAATACTAACAGAACATGGCCTCAAAGTCCAGAAAACCCATAACAACCTATAGACCAAGATGCTGCTCTGTGTATATCCTCCAAGGGAGTATTTGTGCAGAAAGCACCAGAAACAACAGCTTAATGAATGGAATATACCTGTCACCTTAGCTTAGAAAGACCTAAAGCAGAGCAAGCTCAAAAAATATCAGCTCTCAGCCAGCTTGCTAATGTTGAAGAAGGCATTTTCTTTCTCAAGGAAGCTGGAACAAGGAGATGAAGAAAGCTTCTGTGCATCTTGAAGACCCAGTATGTCATATATAGATCTTAACAGCTCTTCTGATATCTAGCTTATGCCATTCCTTTTCTAAGGGGTGAAAAGGATTAGGGCAGAAACTAAGCTAGACAAAAGACTGAAATCTATGGTAGTCTGAATTTACTTTAAGCAAAAAGCACACAAAAGGTGACTGAATTTTTATCAAAACAACAGAGAAGAGGATTAACGCAGAGAGCCCAAACTTGGGAGCCCAACCCTAGGGGAAAGAAACCTGGGAGAAATGGACTTTAGGGGTTCAAAGGGCAAAATTGTCAAAGCCTTCAAAACTTCATGCGAAATCCAAATGAGAAAACAATCTTGCACGAGGGGAAAAATCAGAGAAGCACCACAGAGAAAAGACATGCGGATGAAGTGAAACGTGATTTTTTTTTAAAAAGACCTTGATAAAATGAACGACAAGGCATAGCGAATTAGGCTTTAGATTTAACTCAAGATCATTCTGAGGAAACTCTACCAGATCCCTAAGAACAGTGTACTTACAATTAACAAATTTCCTTCTACATCAACACAAAATGGCCTTCCATGTGGTTTCATAAATCCAAGCTGAGGGAACAGGAATGCCATTTGGATGCTAATAATGTATTAACAACACTTTCAGAATCTAATTTAATCCTTTCAGAAACTAAGCAAATATCTCAACCAGTGTTGTGGCAACCATGGCTTTTTCCTCCATCTTTCTTAGAATCCAAAATATTTAAAAAAATCAGGGGAAAGGTATACACTTGGCAGTCTGGCTTTCTGCTGAGACAGAAACCTTGTCTAGCTTCTTGTTTTTGTTTTAAGTGATCTAAATGAAGACTTCCAAAGTGCCTTTAGATGTGAAGAAAGACATCTGGATCAAGACTCCACCCACCTGGATCTAGAATCCACCTGCTTAGAAATCTACCTCCTTGTTCAGATCCTCTTGACTGTAGTGAGCTGACTGAGACTAAAGGCTTTATTCCACCCTAGACATAAGAACTGCCTCCACTTGAACAGAACAGGAGTGAGATCCCCTTGGCCTGTTCACATGCACTTTGGCAGACATGTTGTTTGTGTGAACTAACAATACTGATTATAAGATTGTGAAATTTATACAGAGCATGATGAATATCTTTTGGCTCCAACCAATTTATAGTGTGCCAAGTCTCATACCAGGATTGTGTGCCCTAAACCACATGGCTCTAGCACTGAGTTCACCAGCTCAGAAGTCTGGCATCCGTGAAGACTGGGACCTTGGGTAGATCTGGAAGAGGAACCATCCAGAGAGACTGCTTTCCAGCATCATTACTTCAGGGACAACCTGACCTGCTGAAGTAAGGTGGGTACCTAACCTATCTGAGACTGAAATGTAAGAAGGAAGCAGAGTAGGAGATGCAAGCAGAAGGAAGATCAGGGTAGCATCTGCCAACAAGAAACCATCAGTATGAGGCTTCCCTGGTGCCATAGATCTTTTTTTTAAAAAAAAAATCATATTATATAGAGATGATTTAATTAAAAGAACAGGAACTAAAATGTCAAAGGATCAAGATCAAGAAGGCTTGAAGTAGGAGCAAACAGAGTTCTCCCAGGTGATATAAATAAAAAAAAATTTGGACAAAGTTGAAAAGAAAATATATCACATGATCCCCATAAAATCTCCTTTTGAATTTTAAGAGAAATATATTGAAGAGAAAATATACACATTTTTAAAACAACAAAACAACGATACATTATTTGCACTAAGATTGATAAGAAAGTACACCTTTTACAAATTGAGAAGCACAGATGATACCTTGGTTTTTTCTAGGTTCAAAAACAACTTCTGAGGTACTTTGCTTTTCTTCAGGTGGTTGAAGACCTTGATTGAGTAAACAAACAATAAAATCAAGATGGATCAAAAGAAGGACAAAACAACTCTTGTATGTATTAAAGGAGATCTATATCAAAGAAGAACAACAAATTAGTATGATTAATACAGACTGATTATAAACACACCTGTTACAGATGTAGAAACAGAAGCAAAGATGACTGGTTGATTTTTACCAGGTTCATCAATTATTTCTTCCAAATCAGTTTGTATATTCTGATGTGATTTAAAAACTGCATTGATACAAAAAATAAAATAAAAACTGAATCAACAAGTATTCTGCATAAAATCACTACAATCTTCCATTCTAATGAAGAATTTTTCTGAGAGGAAAACATGGAAAATTTGTTTTGAAAAATTTCAGATTTCAACATTTAGTAAAATTTCAAATTTCAACATTTAATTTTGATTGTCATTACTTCTATAACATTTAGGTTGCAATCCTGTATGGACCCTTAGCAAGAGATTGGTTAGCTGATATACACATATGATTCTGTTCTTGCCAGGTAACTACAGTAAGTTAACACAGTGAGAAAGAATTTCATTTTAAAAGGTTTGAAAAAAACCCCACATTATTAAGAAATATTTACCCGCATCTGTATTTGTGCTAGTCTCTTGAAGATCTGTGGCCCTTTTTCCTACAGAAGCCAAGTAATGTAGTCCTGCTGAGGAAATAACTGGGTCTAAAGGAGAAAAATGTATTATCAACACCAAAGGTAGGAAAA
Organism: Iguana delicatissima; assembly: GCA_948472985.1. NCBI lineage: Eukaryota > Metazoa > Chordata > Lepidosauria > Squamata > Iguanidae > Iguana > Iguana delicatissima. The sequence continues at coordinate 4,799 of CAOKZL010001244.1, forward strand.
CAACCTCAACAGCTGTTGCTGAGTATTACATCTTGGTTGTATATAAAAATGGAAAAAAGTATAATTCACATTTAATAAAAACAATTTATGAAGCAGATTCACAGTATCCTTGCTGGACTGTCTTTCACTTAACTGACCGCTACATATGTCAGCTGAAGCTTATAGCAATAGCAGTTTACATTTCTATACCGCTTATCAGTGCTAAGCATTCCCTAAGCGGTTTACAATGTGTTTAGCTAATTGTCCCCAACAAGTTGGGTACTCATTTTACCGACCGATGGAAGGCTGAGTCAACCTGGAGCCCTGCAGGATTGGACTCACAAAGTTGTGGCTGCAGTACCAGCATTTAACCACTGCACCAACCACCAGGGCTCTCTTTCCTTTCAGTTCCCCTCCCATTTAGGTAGATGGTGACTCATGAATAAGTTGTATCAGCTGCTGCAGCCCTCTATGCACTGAATACCTTTTAGAACTTCTCACAGTAGACATCATCCCCTTCCCCCAAATGGCTTTTATGACAATGTTATACAACGCTCTTGAATATTCTGATGGATGGAATGGTGGATGCTGGGAAGAATCTATAGCAGCAAAACAAAAATAAACACTCCATACACAATTTATACCAACTTTTCACCTTTTAGATTGGGGTTGGTAAACTATAGCCAAGAGACATCCTGTGGGCCTCCCAGGGCTATTTTTGTGGCTGTTAGAGTCCCTTAAGGGTATCTTTCCCTCAAAATGCCACATTTTAGAGTGCCCTTGGGCTACTTTAGACCCAGAAAAGGCCTTTTTAAAAACTGTAAGTAAAGAGGAAGTGAATTCTAGTCACTTTCTGTTTTGAAAAAGGACCTCTTTTGGGCCTAAAGTGGTCCGAGAGAAGGGCTAAAATATAATAAGAATGCCCTACATAACCCCTGGAGGACATTTTGGGCAAGTTTTTTTTCCAGTGGGATGTGTGCTAGGAGGTACAGCTCTCTAGCTGGCCTTGATTGCCCAGATCTGCTTTACAGAATAACTTCTGAAACTCCCTTGTCTCAATCCCTTAAAGAATGCTAGGGATTGTAGCAGATCACTTAATAAAGATTTGTTGTTTCATGTGAATGTCAAAGAAATTAAAGTCAATACCAAGGGGGTGGAACCATCTACTTCTGGTTAAATTACAAAGAAAAAATAAATTTTTGTTATTTTCTGCAGTTCAAATTGTTAAAATCAACATTAATTTTACAGAAACAATGAGCTCCAGGCCACACAACAAAATAAATTTTTAAAAGCTGTAAAAAAACAACAACAACTAAAATAGACAGAATAGTTAACATGATGTCGCTCCTGAAATATTTCATATTTACAGAATATTTGTGAGAATTCTTCTAGAGTAAGTTAGAATTAAAGAAGATCTGAACAATCATCTGGAAGTTTTGTGTGAAATGAAGCACTGGCCATTTGTTGTGAACTGTGTGAAACGGGTTGAGATTCACTGACATCCAAGGAAGGCAGAGCTCATTCAATCCAGTCATGACTGGGCAAAGTGCAGTCCTGGGCTCATAAGGAATTCTCAACAATGTTTTGGGGCCCTCAGGCTCTCCAAATGCTCTGGACAGTCCCATCTTGGTACAAAAATAAGTGAACTATCATTCACCTTTAAAAAAGATTGTGAACCACTCTGCACTGTTTACTGGTGTGAGGGGGCAGGAAATCAGTTTTTCAAAACCAGAAATAAACTAATAGCCACTTCAACTTTGCAACCATTCCAGCTCAGGGGGAGATAAGGCCCAATGAGAGAAGGTTTGGTGGAAGCCAGGGTCTTTGTTTTGCTAGATGGACAATTTCAAGAGACAGTTGTATAGCTATCTTGAACGCTGACATGCTGTTCCAATCTTGTACAGGCCTTGGTATCAGAGGCACTGGACAGGAGGAGCACAGCAGTCCCTTAGGACAGGGAAAGTTCAGGGCATCCTCAACGTTGGCTCTGGAGCCTGAACAGAATTAGCAGAAAATTTATGAAGTCACATTTGAGTCTCAAGAGGTAGAAAGCAGTATGTGAGTGGAAGGTATGCTGAGTAGTAGATTTAGTTTCCAAGTAAGGGCTTGAAGCTTTGGTTTATTCTTCTCTCTCTCTCTTGAAAAAGTGAGGAAGCAGAAGAAACTTTACCTTTGGGATTCTTAGAGCTCTGTTAATACTGATCCAGGTGGCAGGACAGGTAGGGCATCAGCATGAGTTGAAAGGAAAAATCTCAAAGGTATTTCCAAATAGTTGCTCATATGAAATTGAGGAAAATGCGTGGCTTGAGACCTAGGCCATTTCCACACTACAATGTTAAGAGTGCTTTAGTCCACTTTCAGAATCCTATGGAATCCTGGGATTTGTAATTTAGCGAGGGACATGTAGAATTCTCAGCCAGAGAGTTCTTTGGTGTCAGTAAACCACCAGTTGTGCCTTTTGGCACATTTTCACACAGCCTGCAAATCACTCACTGCCTAGTCTCCAAACCTCCACTGCAGCTTACCCAGAATCTTTCCCTGCTGGAGTCGTTAGGAGCATAAAGGGGTCAGAAGATATGGGAAAAAGGATCTTTAGTAAACTAGAAGTAAGGAAGGAGAGCAAAGAGAGATAAACATCTTTTTACGAAATAACTGAATGCAGTGAAGAGAATCAAACAGAAAAGGAGCACAGAATGTACTGATGGAGGAGCTACATAGGTCCACAGTATATAGGCTAGCTTAGAAGCAATGGGATATAAATAATTCATGGATGGCTCCTTCTCACAGGCAGAAAATCTAGATTTTCTCTTGATAATTTCCCTTGGTAAAAAGATATTCCTAAAATACATGGGGAAGTCACTAATATTGGTGCAGCTGTTCCTTCTTGTCCTTTGGTTTTGGACCACTGGTGTTCCATGGACCAGCTGCCGAACTTCTGCATTAAATAATAGCAGATACCATTGCCAATCAAGATTGCCAAGAGCCAGACAAATCCTGAGTGAGTCTATGATTTTTTAACATGGTTTTGCTGGAAATACTCACTCAGTAAGACATCACCATCATGGAGATCATAGCTGAATTCTGCTTGGTTACCCTAAAATAATTTTTTTTTAAAAAAAAAATGATTAAGCACCTATACATGATTCACTTACTGCCAGCATACTTTCAAACACTATTGATGGATTTCCATATGTACAGTTATGTCACCAGTTAGCATCCCATTTATTTCAGTAAGGTATAATGTCTGGTTTGAAGTTACATTCTGATAAATCATAACATTAAATCTAATTTGTTTCTGTGATTCTGATCATCCTTTAAAAATACAGTTTCCTCCATTCCCAACATGGTCTCAAAGCGCAGAAAGGACAATTGCTCACACACTGCAAAGCTGATTCATTTAATTGCATTTACGTCAAATGCCAGAATTCACTTCTGAATCTGTCATTGCGTATGTTGTTTTTGATTTTTATCTTCTTGCTGACTGGTTTATGATTTCAAAAGTAAAACATTTATATATTTAAAAATACTACCTAAGAATGCTATTTACTTCTTTAAAATACTACCTAGAAAGCATTTGATACAGAAAGCATTTAGAAAGCACTTACATGAGATTTTCTTGAAATCTGACCTTGAAATTGTCTCAGAACAATTGTTATGGTCTTATATGGAACCTACACCATGATATCAGCTAAATAGTGGACACCAGCATCTCTAAAAGTTTGACAAGATGCATCAGATCCACTTCCTCCCTCATCCTCAAAGCTAACACCTCCTCCTTTATATTCATTCTCCTCTCTCTTGAGAGGAATACACAATTGTTCTGCGTATCTATTTCTGCTGCCACATGGATAATCTTTTGAGTAGGGACTGACTCATTTTTGAAGTTTATGAGGAATCCAAATTCCTGAAGACACTGCAGGGTTATTCTGAGGTCTTGTTCTGCCTTTGTCCACCTTCTCACCTTTAATAATACATCATCTAAACAGGGGTGTAACTTGACTCCCTTTTGTCTCAGATGTGCTACTTCAGTATTAAAACCTTGGTAAAGACCCTGGGTGTGGAAGCAAGGCCAAAGAGGACTGCTTTGAACTGGAAAAGGTTGCCATTGAAACCACACCTCAGAAACCTCCAGCAGCTGATGCTCATTGGCACATGCAAATAAGATTCTGAAAAGTATAGAAATCAAATAGTCATACAAACCCAGAATTCCTAAGATTGTTTGAATTTCCTGTACTAAATAAAGTCATGATCCAACACAGGTCAATTCCTGTAGCTGTGTTTTGGGACTGTAAAGAATATGGAATATATTCCTTGAAACCTTTGCTTCCAAGGCACTGGTTCTATTGCTTCTATTTGCAGTAGCTGTTGAATTTCTTCTCAGACTATTTTTTTCTTTCCTTCATTTTTTGGTACCAGTGAAGGGAGGTATTTCCTCTTTGGTCTCCCTGAGAAAGCAATCTGATAACCTCTTTGAACCATGTGTATCACCCACATGTCTGTTGTAATACTGCCCCAAAGACGAAAGCGAAGAACCTTCCCCGCACTGGAATGCTGTTAGTGTCCATATTGCTTTTTCCTACCCCTATTGGGCTGGTATGGTCCTCTTTTTGTCTGAAGCTGATTTTGTTGTCTAAATGAGAATCTGTTCCTATTCTGCTGCTGTCCGTATCCTTGACTCTATCTCTGAAAACTCTTCTCCCTTGAAAGGAATAACTTCCCCCTAATAAAATTTTCTTTCTGTCTTCTTTCTTTGCAACAGTGGAAGGACCTGCAGCTTGTCTTTCCCTTCCACCAAAACCTTTTGCAATGCCTTGCCTCCAAATAGTAATTTCCCTTGGAATGGCACATTAGCCAAATTTGCTTATGATTTGAAATATGCTTCCCAGTGCTTTAACCATAAGGCTCTATGCCCTACGTTGGTTGCTGCCACTGACCTGGCCACAAACACCATAGTGTTGTATCCTATACCTGTAAGATACTGTAACATTTGTTCTAGTTTTGACAAGACCTTCTGTACAGTATGAATGGAAACAGCTTTGGTTCCAAGCACCTCTTGAATCCAAAGTATTTCCACTCTGGTAAACATCAAACTGGCCACTGAAGTTCTAATAACGACTGCTGATGCTTCATGAGAATGCTTCAAGGCTGAATCAATCCTTTTCTCATCTATATCTTTTAGCCTTGTGTCCCCTTCCCTAGGGACAACAACATTGGACACTAAAACAGAGGCAGGAGCATCAACCAATGGAGTAAATAATATCTCCATTGTCCTCTTATCAAATGTATATAGATTCCTATTGTAACTTTCAAACTTTTTTGAGGTGACAGTAGAGCTCCACTCAGATTCCATAAGATCCAAAAATAAGTCCAGCATGCTACTGATTTGATAAGCTCTCTCTTTAAGACAGCTGCTATTGACTTGTCTTTATCACTATTTGCAGTACCCTCACCTGACTTCTCTAACTCCAAAGTTAAAAGAACTTTCCTGAAAACACTCCTAAATTTATCTGACTCAAATAGTCTCAACTTAGATGACTCCTCCACTTCTTCCTCCTCTGATAACTCATCCCCTTCAGAGCCAGAGTTTCTGTCAACCTGCAGAAAATAATTTTCCTTTGCTATTTCTGATTGAGTCTGAATGCACTTCATCCTTGAACATTAACTGCTCCTTACTAGCCACTTCACCATCTAATGTGTATTTAGTCTTGCTAGCACACTTCTTTAGCTCTTGTCTTTGTTACCTTGACTCACCACTATGTGTACCAGAAACCACTTCATCTACATTCATTTACATTTTCCTATACATTTAATTCATTGGCTTCCAAATTCAAAACTGGATTATTCATTCTATTCAAGTTCTACCCACTAAGCAAATTCATTATATTAAGCTTACTTGGAAAATTCATTCTGTTGAAAATGCTCTGCCTAAGCCCTTTTGCTTCTAACTCTCTAATTAAATAATTAATTAACTTTCTATTTACCTTTTCAGTCGATGTATACAAATTCTGTAGACCAGCAGGCACATTCATCTAACTCTAACTCTGAAAAAATATGAGGCTAGGAATGTTTCAAACTCCCCCTGCACTCTGCCAAGACTTATGTTTAAAAAACACATTTTTTCCCTTCTATGGAGTTTCTGCAGCAACCTGCTGTACCTTCCTTGCCCTTCGTGCCCAAGTATTCAATTTCACTGAGCTTAGAGACTGCCTGATCAGTCTCCTCACTCCAGCCCCTCCCTTCTGTGTGGAATCCCCTTTCTCAAAATGGCAACCAGAAATTGAAGAAGCGGCTAGAAGAAACACTCTGCTTCTGTTTGAAGGTGGGGAGAAGTTTGGTAAGCTCTTAGCCTTTTCCACTTTCTTTACCTTATCCTTTTTAACAGTTTCAGAGACCAACTCCTTTCCTTTTGATACCATGGGATGGTTTTAGAGCATGGCAAAGGGACCTTCCTTCTGTTTTGCTCTCACTGAACATGAAAAAGATTTTTCTTAACATCAAGTTTGTGTTCAATGTCTACCTAATCAGTGGTCAACCTGACTGGCTGCTGCCTTAACCGGCAAGCTCTCTCACTCTTTCTTCTATGTACCTGAAGATAATCGAGACTCACTGCCATCCCCAAGCGACTTCTTAGGCTTTTCTAATGGTGGTTAGAGTTCCTCCCCACTCTGTTCCTCCAGACTCTTTCTTTTCTGTTTTAAATTCTCTGCTGACAACTCCATTTTAAACACATTCCAATTCTTTCCTCACTAACTTAACATCCTAGTAATACTAAATCACTCTAGTTAACCAAATCTAAGAGGGAAATTGCTCAATCAGCTGGGAACGCAGAAGAAGAATAAATGAAGGTGGGTGACAAGATTCAACAGTTTTAATGGATCACAACATTCATTTTCTGCCTTGTCCAGCCGGTGTGAGGGGATAACTTAAGTGCTGTGGATTGCTCCTTAAGCCTTCCTGAGAAAGTGCAGTTTCAGACTTCATCCACCTTGATCAAGAGTGTAGTGGCTGAACAGGACTGCCTCACTGTTTAAACCTCCCTGTATGTGTTGGAATGAGATTGAGAGATCATTCTCGGCCCAGGACAAGAGAAAGTGAGCCTCCCTGTGAAGTGAGAGTGTTATCGTTTCTGCTTCAAGATGTAGGAGGAGATGAAGATAAATTGTTGTTATGTTTAATAATGTGCTATCTTGCCTAGCCTGGGCAACAACAGGAGTGTGTCCATTTGTGGATGGCTAATTCATAGATAGCAGCAAAGAAAACACTCTCAGCCAGTATTTCCATGGGTTTTCTACAAGTGTTTTCTTCCCCACCTCCAATCCCTGGTGCTGCCAGGACAGAAAAACAAAAACAATCACTGGGCAGAAAAATAGTATTTGGCCCTTTCATCACCCTGTGATTTCAGGAGGTACAACCACTGAAGGCATTAGGTATATACAATCATGCCCTCTAACATCATCCAACTTGCTCATGGTTTGGAATTGGGGAATCCACCGCATTCTAGTTTTACATTCCTGGTCTAAACTGGAGAACAGAAAGAAATATGTGAGATAACAGTGGTCTAGCTTTTTATAATTTCTGAAGTATATCATATTTTAAAACAATACAATAAACTAAAATTTCCATATCATCATACCTTTGTTTGCTCTATAGTATCAGTTAAATCAGTAGAATCATCTTGTTGAAGACTTACAGGTATCTTCTTCTTTTCTTCCTTCTTGACCTGTTTCTCAACACGCCTTTTCTGCCTGCCATTATTAAATTTACATTTACATTTACATTTACATTTACATTCTGCCTTTTTTCCAATCTGGAACTCAAGGCACCTTATTAAAATTAACACATATTCAGCTAATAATAATAATAATAACTATTATTAGTAGTATCACTATTATTCAAATTTACATTATACAACCTTAAAAATATAATTAAACTACCAATAAAATTTAAAGCAATTAAAAGCACAACTATTAAAAAGAATACTAAATATAAACAGCATAGCATAGGAAAGGTCCTTTCATCCTGAACAGTTAGCCCTCAAACGACAGTCTCAGTTTTCTTGGAAGGAAGTCGCAGGGCCTGGGAGCAGCCACAGTGAAGGCCTTCTCCCATGTTCCCACTCAGATGTATCTTTCAACATGCTAGGATAAAGAAGGTCTTCCCCAGGTCTCAAGACACAGACAGGCTCATACAGAGATATGATCCTTCAGATATAAATGGACAGTATATCACATAGGGAGACACGGTGTATCATATTAACCTTTGAATCAAATTCTGCTACAGTATCTCTGCATTATTATGCTCATAGAAAGAAATCCATCATTCTAACAGGCTAACTCTGGTTCCATGGCAAACAGCTGCTTAGTAGGCTCCTCTTATGTTGATGCAAGCCACTAACAATGCATTCACCATTGTTGGGAATAGGGATGGAAAGAATATTTGAAAATATTTGAAAAACGTTGTTGTTTTTTTTAGTGTCAAAAAACCCTGATGAAAATAATCCTGGATTCATGAGAATTTCATAGTTATAATTTATTCTAGATAAAATTCACACATGGTCACTTTGTGCTGAACAACAAATGCTGTAGCTGGGGATTTATCCTGTGCAAATCTGCACATGGTTCATTTCAAAAATCCTTTCCGCATCCTCAGGTCACACAAACTGAAAACTATCCATTGTCTGTGGATAAAGAGGAGCCTACGTTACATTTACGGAATCTGTATATATCACAACATCCAAGTCAGAACTTATCTGAGCAATTTGATGTTATGTTTTGATTGTTTACTCCTTTCACTGTCAGTTTCATTGCAAAGCCTTGCCTGTTTTCAAACAAAACCAAAAGCAAAACCACTAATCCTCGTTTTTTCCTTTCTACAGCCACACATGGGAGAGATGGATTGCTCCTCCTGCCATTCAAGAATGAACCTTCATGGTAAATACTAACCTCTCCTTCTCCGGATGGCACAGAGAGCAATCTACACTCATAGGATTTACCTAAGTCTTCAGCTTCTAGGGTGGGTGTGGCTGACTTCAATCAACCCCTCTGATCACCCAAATGCTGCCTGTGCTGAACTATACCTATCAACTTTTATAGTGTCTCACAAACGTAGATGGTTCCTCCTCAGGAGAAATAGTTGTATCTGAAAAAAACTCTTGTCTCTTTATGTGTGTGTGTGTGTCTGTGTGTGTGTGTGTATGTGTGCACGCGCGCATGCGCACATGTATTTGTGTGTGTCGTGGGGAATACTTTTATTTTATCCTTGCCCTCTACTAATATTTTTTTCCAGAGCTTTAATACCAAACAAAAACCCTCCTTTCAACTGTAGATTAGCTAGATTACTGTATTTGCTAGCATACAAGACTCACTTTCCCCCCAAAAAAATATTGTTTGAAAATGGGGTGCATCTTATATGCTGGTGTGTCTTATACGCCAGCAAATAGTATTTGCCAGTATACAAATGGGGTGCGTCTTACACATGAGCGCATCTTATATGCTGGCAAATACGGGTAATTCTACATTTATGATCTGCTTCTCAATAGAGCAAATGTAAGGATCTTCAAGCTACTGTAGTAACTACAATGTTTCTAACTGTGAATGCCTCTGAATCATGTCCTGTAACACCTTTTAAATCCTCTTTAGTGCTCTGTGTAAACTGTGTATGCTAAAATCTTGGGAATCAGCTATATCCTGTACCCAAAGCACTGCAAGAATTCAAAGACGGTGGTAATCTAGATCAGCATGCAAAGGGATCTTGTGGCACCTTTAAGACTAACTGCAAGAAAGAAGTTTGTAGCATAAGCTTTCATAGACTGAAGTCTACTTCATCAGATTAATGGAGTGAAGTGCCTAGGAACGGACCTTTAATGAGCAGGCCATATGTATACACAGCAATAGAAATGCAAACCACAAGTTTTCCATTTCTACTGTTATTCACACACACAGCATGCTCATTTTTTTACAACCTTTTAAATCGCTCCATTTGTCATCCTGAGTTCCCTCTTTTCTACTCGATTTCTTTTGTTTTGATGGAGGTGGCATTGCAAGCCCCTCACAGTCACTCTCATTTGTAGAAATAAACATTCTTTTTAGTGCTATGTCAATAGGATTTTCAGAGATTTGCTGGGCAACAGTAATCTAAAACATGCTGGTTTTATTACTGTCTCAACCCCTGACCTGTTGACTTAGAGTCAGAGGGATGGACTCAGCAGCCATTTCTGCATGATTTTCTTCTTTCTTTTCTCAGAACACAAAACTGCTTCATTTTCTCAGTCTCCTGCTTGGTTGCCTCTCTCTTTTTCTGAATTCCTTCCACAGTAATGTATTCTAACTCTCTTAATGTGTATGAGTGAAGGAAAAATATGACTGACTCACAAGACAGAGAAATAAAAAAATTGGCAGTGAACAGAGTTAACAATCAAAACAGACAAAGAACTTTAGACTTTGGACTCTTGCACTGAAGATTGGCATGTAGGGCATAAATCATGATTGTGGATTGCTCTTCTGTGCCATCCAGAGAACAGCATCTAATATTTAATGAATTACTACTACTACTACTACTACTACTGTGTCTTATGCCAGAATTGGGTGTAGCTCTAGGGCTCCCAACAGTTCTTTTGGTTCTGAACACTGGCATGTATTACTACTATAGTATAAGCTTTATGTGTGGTAAATGATGCAGCAGATGGCACACAGGAAAGAAGCATTCCAGTCCTTTCACTGATAGAATCCACCATATCCTCAAAGCCAATTCTACCCTGACTATTCTTTGGCAGCATCAATTCCCCAGCACTGCAATATATGGGAAGCTCACGGACTGGGTTGCAGGCCACCAGCAAAATCCATGGAAGATGGACTTCCAAGATTATATAGTGAAGAAACAAACAAAGAAAATCAAAGTGTGCAAGGATGACCCTTTTCCCTTCAGTATTAAGAGAACTGTACACATACATTAATAGAAAAAATTCATTCTCCTAGCCCATTCTCATCCTTAATACCTTTTCCCAGCCTCAAACTGCAAAACAAACACAAAAAAGCAACTAACAAAGTCACTAATACAAGTTAACTCTTTCACATCAGTGGACAACTGTCAACATTTGGTCATGATTCTAACAAGCATTCTAGAATCCATCTGCCTGATGGCAAAGTCTCAACTCATTACTAATAATAGGAAGCAAGACACTCTGGTTATGAACCTCTTCTTAAAAAAACAAGGTAGAAAAGAATAAGAACAAAACCAGACTGATGCTCAGGTTGACAGATGAAAGGTGAAAAGATGCAAATAGCTGCCAACAGCAAATCAGAGCTGCCAAATCTTTGCAACTTTTTTTTCAAAAGAATATCACAGCCACCCATTATCTTCAAATTTTGTTTGCTATTAAGAAGAGTTCCTTGCAAACAGCTGGAGAAACTATATATGCTCTGCAACTAATCATCTTCTAGGTTTAATCCTATATGTGACAGTAACACAATGAACCCATCTTGATAAAGTTCAGATTATTGTTATGTGTGATCCAATGATGGTAGAGGAGCATTGTTTATACTTACCTTTTTTATTATTCTTGTCCCGTCCTGGTTCACATGATGTAATGTCAGCCTTCAGTAACTGAATCTTTTCAGGATGGTCTTTATATCTAACATGAGAAATATGGACAGCTTGGCGGTTTTGTTGAAATGCAATGAGGTTTTGAAGGGGGATAAGTTTTGGTGTCTGAAACTGTTTGGGAAAGAAAACAGAAAATGTTTATGTGAAGAATGTCCTTCTAAATTCTATAGTGATAGAATAAATTTGTCTCTTACTCAAAACATTCAAGTTCTATCAATTTAAATGGAAAAAGCATCAAGCAAAAGAAAGAGTTATACTTAGAAAGGTATATTTAAATCTCATACATATTTTAGAGTAACTGTTAGATAGTTCCAGTAAAAATCCTATGCACTTTTATAACATCCATTACCTTGATGAGTGGAGGTAAATTAGCACAAAGCAATGGTAATTCTGTCTGCCAAAGGGGATTTCTGGAATCTATGTCTTTTTCTGTAAATTTAGCAGGTACTGAAGTTGTACGATGTCTGGACTGCATGCAGGACTTCAAATGTAGCAAAGGAATTTGAGCAAAATTTTCATAAGTTTTACACAAGGGAATTTCATTGTCAGCCAGTGGTTTCTCTGCCGTTATTTGTACATGCGAGTACTGTGAATGTGATGCATCCTCCTTTCTTTCCTCTTCATCTAGATGAAGGTGTGTGGAAGTCTCCTTACTCACTGGTCCTGCCCAATTTTTCTTCTGTTCCTGTACATGCTTTATGCCTTCCAGATCATAGTAGTTTAAGTTTAGATGTGTGGCTAAGCCATTTTTGTGTTCTGATGTTGGTAAACTCTGATGATTTTTCACAAAAGGAAGAGGTGGACCCCAGAATTGTTTTTGATGTGGGTGTGGGCCAATGAAGGCTTTAGGAAGTTTTAATAAATGGATGTTGGATGGTTGGAATTCATAGTCTGGTTTAAGTTTAAGCAAAGGAAAACCATCTGTAGTATTTACAGGTTTTGCCATTGGGATAAGCTTAGGTTTCTTCTCAGCATTTAGTGAAGCAGACAGAAGAGGTAGTGGCCTAGCTGGAATCTGAGGAAGCAAGCTCTGAAATGGTGGGATCAGCCTTGTTCTACTGGACTGGCTCTCTGGTAACTGTGAAGAATCACTGATGTGTGAAGGATTCTAAAGAAGAAAAAAAGTATTTAAAAACAAAAATAACAAAATGGCTTAACATGTTGGCCAAATTTTGAAGGCAATATATGAATTATAATTTTTTATTCCAAAAAAATGCAGATCTCTACTTACCAGAACAGTTCCATTATGGTTCTGATTAGATAAGTCACCCCTTCCCTGAGGACTGGTATATTCCATATTAACATTCCAACTATTTTCTAGAGTTGGCATTTGTGTTTTTGGAAATCCATCAGATGGATATATGTGGGGAGAACTTTTTGCATCAATGCCTCCAGTATTTAAAGCTTGAGTTCTTCCCAACTGTGAAGGCTGTGTCTGATGCATTGGTTGTGATAGATTTGGCAAGTTGGCAAAGGATGATCCTACTACTTGCATGAGACTCATAAAATTGATTTGCTGCAACTAGAACATAAACAGAAAGAACAGAAATTAGGATTTGCTAAAATGTATTCTGGTTAAAATTCATATAGACAATATTTGTAATTCTGCATTTATCCTATTAAAAGAGGAATCAACAGAAATATTATTCTGCTTCAATAATCATATTATTCTTACACTTATTCTAAGACACTTATTCTACACAAAACTGTCAAATTACAGTGACAGCTGCTGAGTAAGACCAATAATTCTGCTGGCTTTACTCAAATACAGAATTATACAATCTTATTGCTGTACGCAGCTGCAAGAGTCATCAAGTACAACCCCCTGCCATGTAGGGACACAACTAAAGCACTCCTGAAAGACGATCATTCAACCTCTGTTTAAGATCTACAAAGAAGCAAAGCCAGTTTATTCTACTGTCAAACAATTCTTACAGCAAAGAAGTTCTTTCTACAGTTTAGAGGGAACCTTATTTCTTGTAATTTGAATCTATTGGTTCTTGTTCTGTAGAACAGAAATCAAGCTCGCTTCAGTTTCTTCATGACATTCCTTCAGATATTTAAAGATATCAGGCTTTTCTTCTTTCTGCTAAACATACCCAGTTCCTTAAGGAACTCCTCGTAAGGCTTGGATCCTAGACCTTTGATCAACTTCATTGCCTTTCTCTGGACATATTCCAGCTTGCTAATATCCTTTCTGGACTGTGATGCCCAGCATTCAATGCAATATTCCAGATGAGGTCTGGCCATAACAGAACAGAGAAGCACTCCTACTTTCCTTGGATCTTGACACTATGCTCCTAGTGATGCAACCTAGAACTGCACTGGGATGTTTTGTCCACCCCATAACACTGTTGACTGATATCTAGCCTGTGGTGTATTAAGTCCCTTAGATCTTTTTCACATGTATCACTTTCAAGCCAGATGTAACCCATCCTTTCACTTTTCTTGCCCAGATGAAGTACCTTACACTTATTCAAGTTGAAATTCATTTTGTTAGTTTTGGCCCAGCTCCCCAATCTGCCAAGGTCAGTTTGAGTTCTATTCTCTGGGGTATTCACTACCTCCCAGCTGAAGAAACTTACTGATTTACTGTTCAGAATCTCTCTCCAACATACTTGTACTTCAAGTAAAGAAGAAATTAATTTCTAAGAACTAATGTCCAGAGGTCAGGATTGAGCTGATGTTGGAAGCAAACCCAGAAAGCACAGTCCTTCCCTCCCAACACCATATTATTAGCTCTGTTCTAGCACACTGATTGGGGAAAAGAAGATTAAAGGGTGTTCTATATTTTCCTCCCCAATGACAAACAACGTGTTGGTATTCACTGTGAATATCCACTGCTTGAGATGCAAATGAACAATCCACTACTGGATTACCTGCTGCCAGAATTTGAAACAAGAATCACATGCTTTTCATTTCATACATTTCTACTAGCTCTACTCTTCCTTCACAGTTTAGTTATATAGCCTTGTCAAATAAGTACATAAAGAAATGTAGAATATACGAATAGAAAGAAAAAGAAAATGTTATCCCAGACTTTTTAACAACCATTTATCAGGATAGGAGTTGATTGCTCCTCTGCATTTCCAAGAATGGATAATCATGATATTAACACTTAATTTTCTAGAACAGCAGTTCTTAACCTGGGGTCCAGGGACCTCTGGGGATCTGCAGAGCCCTCACAGAGAGTCCACAAAGCCCTGTTGCTAGAGACCAACAACACTGGTAGCAACAGGGACGAACACGGTGGGGGGAGTGCATATGCCAAGGGAGCAGGTTCAACAAGGGAGCAATTTCAACATCTGCACCCTCCAACCATCCATCCCTGACAAAAGGGAAATGGCAGCAGGCATGTGCCCAAATTGTGACTCAGGAGATCAGGGTCTGACTTCCCACTCAGCCATAGAAACCCACTAGGTAACCACAGGCAAGTCACATTCGCTCAACCTCAGAGAAAGTCAAAGGCAACAAATCTTGTCAAGAAAAAGCCCATGACAGGTTTGCCTTAGGGTCACTATAAGCTAGTTTTCAAACAGGAGAGACACGATGACTAGAAAGAACTTCCCTGTGTCAATGGCACCTTGCTGCTGTGTGCCTTCAAGTCACTTCTGACTTATGGCAATCCTAAAGTGAACATATCACAGGGTTGTTTGTTTTGGGGGGGGGATTTGTTCAGAAGAGGTTTGCCTGAACAAATCTTGTGGGGGGGAAACATGAGATAGGTTCACTTTAGGATTGCCATAAATCAAAAGTGATCTGAAAGCATGCAACAACAAAGTGCTGCTGACAGGGGGAGGTTCTTTCTAGCCATCAAGCCTCTCCCTTTGAAAAGTGACTTATGGAGACCCCAAGGTGAACCTATCATGGGGATTTTCTTGGCAATATTTGTTGCCTTTGCCTTTCTCTGAGGCTTAGAGAATGTGACTTGTCTGAGGTAACCCAGTGGGTTTCCATGACTAAGTGGGGATTCAAACCCTGGTCTCCAGAGTCATAGCCTAGGCATGTGCACATGCTTGCCACTGTGACCTTTTTGGCAAGGACACAGCAGTGGGGGTATGTGTGTGCATGCACAAATGAGGGACCAGTTTCAGCAGTCACCCTTACCACCATGTCCGTATTATTGCTGCTGTTGATGGTGTCCAGCGGAAGGCCTTCATGGACCCTCTGTGAGGGCTCCATAGACCCCAGGGGTCCCCAAACTCCAGGTTAAGAACCACTGGGTTAGGATAAGCAAGTTACTCAGAAATTACCCAAGCTCCAAACTGTCAGGTGAAGGTGGCTGCTGTTTGATTACCTCACTACTTGTGGCACCATGTGGCCAAAAGAACAGGTAGCTTACCTGTAACTGTGGTTCTTCCAGTGGTCATCTGTGCCCTCATACATTAGGAGCTTTTGCGCCTGCGCGGTAGTGTTCGGAAGATTCTAGAGCTCGTTAGCTTGGCGGGAACTCCTCCCCCATGCCGGTACCGCGCATGCTCAGCCCGCCAAGCAACGGTCTCTCCTCAGTTCTGGTCCACCCAGTAGAATGGGACCTAAAAAGAGGGGAAGGTTGGGCGGGCATGTATGAGGGCACAGATGACCACTCAAAAAACCACAATGACAGGTAAGCAACCTGTTCTTCTTCTTCGTGGTCTCTGTGCCTCATACATTAGGAGACTGTGTAGCTTACCAGTAGGATGGTGGGTCAGGTCCCAGGTCCTACAGAACAGAAGCCAGCACAGCATGTCCAAATCAAGCATCCGTCCAGGACCGGCAGTCCAGCCTGTAGTGGTGCATGAAGGTCGATGGTTGGGACCAGGTCGCCACACGGCAGAGTTCCTGCAGATCAACCCCTCGCAGGAGAGCTGCAGATGTCGCCATGGCTCGGGTGGAATGAGCCCGAAGAAGGTCTGGCGGAGGCTTCTTGGCAAGTTCGTCCGCCAGGTGGATAGTCTGGGTCACCCACTTGGAAAAGCGCTGGGTGGACACCTTGTGGCCTCTTCAGCACCTGCCATAGCACACAAAAAGGTGTGGTGTTTATCCATAAGAGGCAGTCCTCTCTTTATAGAATGTCAGGGCCTGATGGACATCCAAGGAGTGAAGGGACCACTCCAGAGGTGTAGTCGGGTCTGGGTAGAAGGTGGGCAGGATGATATCCTGGCTCAGATGGAAACTGGACACCACCTTCAGCAGGAAAGAGATGTCAGGCCGAAGGACCACTTTGTCCCTGTGGAAGACTAGGTACGGGTCGTCACAACGTAGTGCTGTTAGCTCTCCCGCCCACCTGGCAGAAGTGACAGCCACTAGGAACGCAGTCTTCATGGCGAGCAGCCTGTCATCTGCTGTCGCCATCGGCTCGAAGGGCGGCCTCGTCAGCTGCAACAGCACCAGCGATAGCGAACACGGCGGTAGTGGTGGGTAGAGATGCTCCAGGCCCTTCAGGAATTGCTTGACGGTACCGTCTCTGAAGAGAGCAGCGGATGGGGATCGTGGCGGTTGGTATGCCACAATCGTGGCGAGGTACACCTTCAGCAACGGGAAGGCCAGGCCCTGCTGTCGAAGGTTCAAGAGGAAGTGGAACACGGTACGCAGGTTGACGGGCGATACAGGCTCTCGATGTTCCTCAGCGAAGGCTACGAAACGCCGCCACTTGTAGTGGTAGTTGAGGTGAGTCGATTCTTTCATGGCCGCGGTCAAGACGTTCCTGATGACAGGGTCATCTATGGAGATATACTCCAGGCATGGACGGCCAAGAGAGGCAGGTCCGGGTGCAGCATGAGACCGTTGGTGTGGGAGAAGAGATCTGGTACCATCGGGAACCGGAGGATTCGTCCCCGGGCGGCCTCAAACAGAGACCTGAACCAGTGCTGCCTCAGCCAGTACGGTGCCACGAGAACTACGTCCGCTTGGTCCGCTTGGATCTTCGCTATCACGCGGCCCAGAAGGGGGAATGGAGGGAAGGCGTAGAAAGGCCCTCATCCCACCGAAACTGGAATGCATCACCGATGGAGTGGCAAGCATGGCTGGCCCTCGAACAGTACCAACAACACTTCGCGTTCTGGCTGGTGGCGAAGAGGTCGATGGTCGGTCCCGAACCATCTAGAAGGCCTCGCTGGAGAGGGACCACTCGTGGTGGGATGAGGTTTCCCTGATGAGAGCATCTGCTGTGGTGTTCTCCTGCTCCGCCAAGTGAACTGCCACCGGATGGATCCTTAACGAGACGCACCAGTCCCAGAGGTCAAGGGTGATGTTAAGTAGAGTGGTGGAGTAAGTCCCTCCCTGTCTGTTCACGTAGTAGACTGCCGTCATGTTGTCGGTGAGGATCAACACGGTGCGGCCCGCGACGAGGTGACGAAACGCCCGCAGAGCTTTCGAGATGGCCAGCAGCTCGAGAGCATTGATGTGGAGGGCAGTCTTGTGTCCGATCCATCGACCGCGGACTCTGAGGTCGCTGGAGTGTGTTCCCCAGCCAAAGAGTGAGGCATCCGTCGTCACCGTGACTGAGGGGTTGTGCTCCCGGAACGGCATGCCTGACAGGAGGTGATGGTAGGACTGCCACCACAGTAGTGACTGGCGCACCTGTTGAGGCAGCTGGTAGTGGCGAGGCTGTTTGTCCCAGAGAAGATTGAAGACCCTGACAAACCAGTGCTGAAGCAGCCGTGTGCGCAGCCTGGAGAGGTAGGTTACGGCGGTCGTCGAGGCCATGTAGCTGAGGAGCTGCTGTATTGTCCTGGCTGATACCGTTGGAGCATGGAAGGCAGCAGACACTGCCTGACAAAGCGTCCGCACCCTGTCTGTCGGTAAGCAGGCCCTCGCCGATACCGCATCTAGGGTCGCCCTGATGAAGTCGAGAACCCTTGTGGGCTTGAGGTGGGACTTCTTCGGATTGACCCTGA
Source organism: Iguana delicatissima (assembly GCA_948472985.1). Classification (NCBI taxonomy): domain Eukaryota; kingdom Metazoa; phylum Chordata; class Lepidosauria; order Squamata; family Iguanidae; genus Iguana; species Iguana delicatissima. The sequence continues at coordinate 23,257 of CAOKZL010001244.1, forward strand.
GTCCAAGTCAAGTGAGACGGGTCAGAGTCCGGTGAATGTCTTGATATAATTTCCGTTGGCACGACGCCACCAATAGCCAATCGTCCAGGTAGGGGTAGACGGAGACGCCTTACGTCCGCAGGAAGGACACGACGGGGGCCACGCACTTCAATATCCGCAGTGCGGTCAAGAGGCCGAACGGCAGCACCCAGTACTGGTAACAAGTGCCGTCGACCGCGAACCACAGGTACCGTCTGTGCTGCGGGCGGATGGAGATGTGGAAATAGGCGTCTTTGAGGTCGATGGACGCGAACCAGTCCCCTCTCCAGAGGAAGGGCAGGAACGAGGGCAGCGTGACCATCTTGAACCTCTTGGGGCGGATGTAGTCATTCACCCCTCTGAGGTCTATGCTGGGGCGCAGGGATCCGTCCACCTTTGGTACCGTGAAGTACCTCGAGAAGAAGCCAGTGGTCTTGGCTGAAGGCGGAAGAGCCTAGATCGCTCCCTTTTGTAGCAGGGACTGGATCTCTTCCAGCAGTACCGAGCTGGCCAGGGTGGAGTAGTATCCTGGAACTCTATGGCGTATCCCAGGCAGATGATGGTAAGCACCCAGGAGTCCGCAGTGATTTTCCACCACTGGGCGAGGTGCCTGGCCAGGCTCGGTTGGTGACACGGGCTGCATGGGTGGTGTCCTGCTGAAGCCATCAAAATTGTGACTTTGTCCCAGACGAAGATTTCTTTGAGGATGATGATGGGCGTTGTCGCGGAAGCCTCTGTGGGGCGGATGAGGTCGACAGCATGGATGTGGTCGATCGTGGAGACCGCGGCTGGTATGCAGAAGAAGAGGGGGACCTTCTCCATGATGACCTGGGGGCGAAGCTGCAGCGGGACTGGGCTGGTTGGTTTATGCCCATCTTCTTCGCAGTGAGACGGGCCTTAACGAGGTGGCCCATGGCCTCGTCTGTTGAAGTGTGGAAGAGCCCCTGGCCGTCGAACGTTAGATCTTCAATCTGTCGATGGCTGTCCTCCTGTAGCCCAGATGACCGGAGTCAAGCGTGTTGCCAGAGGGCCACAGAACCAACCATCACCCTCAAGGTAGCCTCCATGGCGTGCCTCAAGGAGGCGATCTGTTGATTCGCAACCGCGATGGCCTCACCGAAGAGCTGTGTGGCGGAGGCGTGGGACTCCAGCAGTTCAGCAAGGAGTGCGGCGAGTCGGTCTAGGATGTTACGATGGTATGCCATGAGGCATGCCATCGTATTCAGGGTCGTGGCCACCAGGGAAGATGCCAGGTAAAAACTCCTTCCAAAGACATTGAGCTTCCGGCCTTCGCGATCCGGAGGGGTGGTATGCACTCAATTGCCTCCCTTTGTCTGGGCCGACTTGACCACGATCGAATTTGGTACAGGGTGGCTAAAGAGGAACTCCGCGTTCTCTCTTTGCATCCTGTACAAATGCTCCAGCCTGTGTGGTATCGGCTGCGGTGATGCCAGTTTCGTCCATGCCTGTTTCATTGCCTCGACCAGCGTTGGTAGGAAGGGCAGCGGTGTGGTCAACGGCAGGCGGGTCTCAAGGTGTTGAAAGACTGGGTCCTGCACCGCTGGAGCCGATTCCGTCACCTTCAGTCCAAGGGCCGTGGCCATGTGGAGGAGGATTGTGGAGAACTGTTTCACGTCCTCCGGGGCCTACTCCAGACTGGGTTCCCCAAAGGCCAGCGGAGGCGACTCGTGTGATGAAGGAGTCGACTCCGCAGAGTCCGAGTCAGACTCGTAGGACTCAGAGGACGGAGTTGGAGACCTCTCCTCTGCTCTCTCCTGCGATGGTTTGCACGCAGGTGGAACTAGGGTAACCGTCAGGGCTGCGGCCTGCGCCGGTATCAAGGTGGGCGCCGTGGCTGGTATCGGCGTCACCTGCAGGGGCACCACCGAGGGCCGAGGGTGGTGGGCGGCCTGCGTCATTGACGTCATCGGTGTCATTGGTCAGGCCGCGGTGGTCTGTGGTGCTGGATGAGTCACAGTCACAGTCGTCCTTGGAGGCGGCGAGACTGCCCTGTAGCAGGGTGAGGGCTCCCAGGACCTCCAATGACGCAGCGAGTCGGAGCGGCATGGTGACCAGCTCGGCATCCTATCATAATAGGAGCAATGGGCCTCCCTGAAAGGCGAACATGACCGGTGTATTGGTGACCAGTACCAAACGTCGGGGAATATGAATAATATGATCCTGCCGACTCATGTCAGGGGTGCTCCTGGTCATACCTACCAAAGTAGGAAGCAGGGGAGTACACAGGCTCCCCAGAGTAGGCCCTCTCCAGGCGCATCTCCAAGTGTTGCGGGGATGGAGGCCTGACTCTCACATCGGGAGAGCGGGATGCACTGTGTCCAGAGGCTGGCCCATGGGTGGGCAAGAGTCGGTGTCTGACCGCAGCCTCCTCCCAGTGGTCGGCCGATGAATGGCAATCTGGCGGTGTAACCTCAGCCATGAGCTCAGGTGGCTCCAAGGGTAGGGCCTCCACGGCCTGCCCCTCGTCGGACACCTCGAGGACCTCTTGCTCCTCCGGGAGCTCTTCAGGTTCCTTGGAGGGCTGGGTGGGCAGAGGTGTCAGAAGGCGAGTCTCCCTTTGGGGAGCGTCTCTTCTCCTTTCTCTTTTTCTTCTTTTCTCACTCCTTTGCAGCGTCCTGAGTGGGAGGGCACTTCTTCTGGTCCAGTGTTAGTAGCTTAGAGAAGGATGAGGAGGCCTGCGAGCTCGCATGGTCCTCCCGCGCCGGAGGAGCCGAGACCTTGGGGATCCTCGGCAGCCTGATGGTCGGTACCGAGCCTGGTACCGACGAGGTGGAAGGTGCGGCAGCCGCCGCTGCTGCAGAAGTTGTCGGGCGCACCGACTTTTCGGCCATGGTACCATGGGCCTCGGTCTTTTGGGCACGCAGAGATTCTTCCCAACAGTGGGACTTCAGTCTCACGGAGCAGTTGCGGAGGGTCTGATGGGTAAATTGGCGACAAACCACGCAGGACTGAAGGTTGTGCCCCTCACCCAAACAAAACAAGCACTCACTGTGTTTGTCGGAGAGGGCGACCTTCTTTCCACAGGAGGCGCAACTCTTGAACAGGGCCAACATAAAACAGCAACGAGGGAAATCCGAAATCGTCAAAGCAAGTCCGAAATCCAAAAACCGTAGTCAAGCCAGAAATGGGTCAAAACCAGTCAAGAAAACACCAAAAGCCAAGCTGAAATCCGAAAGGAGTAGTCAAAAATACCGATATCTGAAGTCAGAAAGCCAAGAATCAAATAGGAAAACACAAGCCAACGAGAGAACCTTCTGTTCGCAACGGCGGACAAGAAAGAACTGAGGAGAGACCGTTGATCGGCGGGCTGAGCATGCGCAGTACTAGCATGGGGGAGGGGTTCCCGCCAAGCTAACGAGCTCTAGAATCTTCCGAACGCTACTGCGCAGGCGCGAAAGCTCCTAATGTATGAGGCACAGAGACCACGAAGAAGAAGTTACATGTGTCAACCTAAATTTAGCTATCTTGTAGTGTTGTATAAATTTTGATGGCTCCTTCCAGCCAGCTACATTGCAAACTTCCTTCAACGATTCTGATACTGCATATACCATACTTGCTGCCATGGAGCAAGTGGAATCAGGTCACACATGCTTTGATCCTGGCGTCCTCATATAATCATAACACCAGAATACATAAGCTTTTAACCACTGAGTAATCATTTGCTTTGATGCCTTACTTCCTAAAAGGTGGGAGGACCCAAAAAATGCCTCCATGTATCTAAAATCTAATCTTCTCTTAATATATCCCTTAACTTTTAACATCCAAAATATTCCACATCCAAAACATGCCACTTTCTTTCCAATAGATGTTTTGGATCTGTGCAGAAGCTGGGCAAATGTATTTCCAAACAGACTCCTTTGCTGATTATACACTTCAGTAGAAATGTTGAATCTAGTGAGAAAATTAATTTGTTTTGGTCAAACCTGCAAAATTTTGATTTATCAATAGGACAGCCAATTCTGAAACTCTCTTTGCTAACGCAACTAAAACCAAAAACACCACCTTAAAAGACACCAACTGTAAGAATGCCTCCAAAGGAGAATTTGTCAATACGTTTAGCATTAAGTTTAGATCCAAAGAGGAAAATCTGTGTCTAGCTGGCACGGCCAATAAAGTAGGTCCCCTCAAAATTTCCTCATGGGAGGATGTGCCAAGAGCTCACTTCCCTCTGATTTCAAAACTATTGCTAAAGCTACGTTTTCCTCTTTAATATGTCTTTAATATGTCTTCTAGATCAAATGACTGACAAATACACCAACTTCTAAAAGCTCTCCACGTCATACGGTAGATCATCTGAGTGTAATCGTCTCTTCATGCTAATATCGTATCACAATAATCTTCTCTTTATAGCCCCATTGTTGTAAAATATTCCTCTCAACATCCATGCGGTTAACCTTAACCACTTTGGATTTTGATGCAATACTGGACCTTGAGGCAACAAATTTGGTCTACATGGCAGCCTCCAAGGTTTTTCAGTTGACTTCTAAAGTAGATTTGGAACCATGGATGTCTTGGCCAATATGAAGCTGTCAGCATCATTATCGATTTCACCACTTGAATCTTTGTTAACAGCCTCTGAATGACTGGCAGAGATGGAAAATGAGTAAGGTATGCCTGGAGGCTGGTGCACTACATATTGTGCTGCTCTGTTCTCTGCCTCTATCTATAGAAAAATGTCTGTTTAATTTGTAGTTCTTTCCAGAGACAAACAAATGGACATAGAATGGTCCATAATATGCTTCAAATTGCTGAAATACTTTCTGTTCAAGGACCATTCCCCTTGATGAATTGTGTGTCTGCTTAAGTAGTCTGCATGCACTTTTAAAGTATCATTCAGGTATGCTGCCACTAGCAATTTCAAGTATTTCTCCATTCACTGGAGTATCTTACTTGACTCCTTGATTATGGGCACTGATCATATTCCATCTTGGTTGCAAATGTAAAATTTCAACATCAAGTTGTCCGTGCAAACCTGAATGTGCTTGTCCTTGATTTTGGTTGAAAATCCCAACAATGCCAAGTACACTGCTTTCAACTCCAAAAAAATGACATTGTGTTTCACATCCAGATTAGTTCATTCCCCTTGAACTGAATGACCCTCATTATGTGTTCCTAAACCAGAGAGACTCACATCCAAGGTCATTTTGGATGAATGCAATTGTGGAATCACAATCACTAAAATGATGTTGTTTTCTTATTATTGCCATCTGGGATGGTACTAGGAACTGCTGGAATTTCTCACTGCGAAATTCTGCCCATGATATTAGTTTGGCCATTGAAATCAGAAGTCCTTGAATCCTTAACCAAAAAAATTATGTCTGTAGACCCCATCTTCATAAGATGTTGTGGTGCTTCCTTAACTTTCAGGCTTCTTTCCTGAGACAAGAACAAGCATCTCTTCTTGGTGTTCATCAGTGAAATCAAATGAGTTAAAAATGTGCTTGGATCTAAATGACTTTTCTTCCACTTTACTACAAATTCATCCCTCTGCAAGACCTGCAAAGTCCTGTGTACATTGCCCATGATTATTTCTTTGCTCCCAAACTTCATCAAGCTGTTGTTCAAATACATGTGAAGTCACACTCTTTTTCTCTGGTGAGTTATTACCGCAACCAGCACCTTGGTAATGATTCTGAGAGCTAAGTCTAGCCCAAAGGGAAGAGCCTTGAACTGGAACTGGTTGTCTTTGAATTGGAAGCAAAGGTATTTCCTTCAATTTGGGGCTATAGTTACATGCAAATACCCTTATTTTAAACTGACTGATACCACCTAACCATTCCTTCTACAGATTTTCACTGATGGTTTGAAAGGTCTCCATCTTGAACCTGTGATAATTTACAAAGTTGTTCAAGAATTTTAAATCTAACACAAGACAGTATGATCCACTGCTCTTTGGCACAGTGAAAAAGATGGAATTTCTATGTGTGAGACATCTCTTCTCTGCACCAATTTGTCGAAGATTATCTATCTCCTTGTGCACAATCTCCTCGTTTTCCTTTGCTTTTGGAACCAGCAAAGGAAGATACTTACTGATTGGCTTTTGAAAGAATACAGCCCTGTAACCCTAAGTGACCTTGTAAAAGAGGGAAGGAGCTGATGTTATTGGGAGGACAGGAGATAGAAGAAGACAAGAGGAGGAGAAGTGAGACTAGGAGATGGATCATAGTGTGGCGGTGCCAAAGTGTGCATTAAAATAAGAAACGGACTGCTGATCTTGGGAGGAGGGAAAATGGGGGAGGACAAGGAAGAGGAAAAGTAAGCTAAGGGCATGGATCATGGTGTGGTAGTGCCAAAGTGTGTAAAAGAAGGTGGGGGTGGTGCTATTGGGAGGACAGGAGATGAGGAGATGAGGAAAGGAACAGAAGTGGGGTTAAGATTTGGATTGCTGTGTGGTGGTGTCAATGTGTGCAGTAAAAGAAGATAGGAGCCAGTGTTGTTGGAAATGGAAATGGAGGGAGGAGGAGAAGTGGAATGAGGCCCTTGATCACAGTGTGGTGTGCCAAAGTGTGCAGTAAAAGAAAGTAGGGGCTGCTTTTGGGAGGATGGGAGATGTGGGGGAGGAAAATGAGGAAGAGAATTGGGGTGAGGACCTAGATCACGGTGGACTGCTGCTAGTGCTTCTAAAACCAGATAGTTTGCCAGCTCCAAAAATCTAGGTGAGGCATGGTGGTGCAAGACAAAGACGAGGAGAGGGGTGAGGAGCTACAAATGCATGAATAATCAAATTCATGAAAGGGAAACCTGTGAAAGTGAAGGGCCAACTGTATTTGGTTTGTTATGAAGTTAAGTTGAAAGGATAAATCTAAATAAATAAATTTTATTTTTAATTGAATTACTATTATTTTTCTGGAGGAAAACAACTACAACAAAAATGTTTTGTCTGAATGACTTCAAAATTTAAAGGAATTTACATCTCTAAAGGGGATAGGTAGTGTATGAATATGTATTCTGTATCTGCCCTGTAACCATGTGTAAGCCACTCTGAGGATCAGCATGAAGTGGAATGAATGAATAATACAGAAACTAGGAAGAAACTCTCTCTGCTACTGGTGGTTCAGACATCTCCAGTTCTAATGATTTTTAGTGAACTATTCTATCAGACTCTACATCCCTTGTAGTTGCATTTATAGTTTTAGAATAAGGCATTTTCACCTGAAGCAGTTTAAACATTTCATCTTGGAGCATTTGTCGGACAGCTTCTGAAGTGCTCAGTGGTGGTACTGTTGATTCTCCTGCAGCAGTTTCTTGTTTCTCTTGGCCAACAGGTTCATTTGAAAGAGTACTTGACACAGCAGTAAAAGAAGCCTGATCATCTGAAAGAGTAATCTCTGCGCTGCAGAGACAAAGTAGAAAACTGTGCATCAGAAACTTCTGCAAGGCAAGGTTCTGATCCCTTCCCCTAGATATACATAATGTGATACAGATGCTCTCTTCAACATTTTTAATATTGGAGCAATAACCTTTTGATCAATGCCAAATCATCTGCAGGGTCAACAAGGCCTGGTTCAACTGTTCTGTTTTTTTCTGGCCACTGGAACATGACTGTTAACAGAGTTTAGTTGTTGTTAGCACTTTGTAAATAAGAGTGCAATACATATTGTGGAAGCCTACAATAATGCCTTTTAAAAGTTCCAAATGGCAATCTGCATCAATTTTTATTTTTTTCTTCTTGAAAAGAATCTCTCTTGAGTTTATTTCCTACACTAAAATATGCAAACATAAGAGTCATGTTCCATCAGGCCACAGGCCTTTTAAATTCAGCATTCTGCAACCAAACAATTGCCTATGGAATGCAGAAAAGCAGGACATGAATGCAACAGCACCTTCCCATCTGTGCTCCCACAGCTATCTAAATATCTTCTAATTTATTACCCGCTAGACCTTTGCTACTTTTATGAAAGACATGATCCTAAAATGATCCCTGACTCTTGTAGAGACATATTAACTTGAGAGTCGACCTAACAAAATGTGGAGCATGCTAACATACTTCCTAGAATAGGTAACCATTCCCTGAATGTTTACCACTCATGAAACTAATTGGCTAGCTCCCCCTTAAAATGTGTGAACTGTAAGAACCAATCTGGTTCCTTGAACGACCAGACGGTGAAATGCTTGCTGCATATGTAGTACTCAAGTTACAGATGGTCTGAAAGTCTCCCTCAGCTTAAAAGCTGATACTGAAAAGAAGATTCTTCAGTTTACAATTAAATGTGATAATCACCAGTGAAATATAGGCAGTACCAGAAAATGTGGTGCAAGTTTATAAAGCTACTAACACTGTTAATGACAGTTTTACAGATAACTTTATTGACAGTATGTTTGCGGTTAGTTTCTTTTACCTAGCAGTTTTTGTCTTCATTTCAGGACAAAATGAACAGGGGAGATCACTGGGAATTGTCTCACAGGTATTACTGCAGAGGGAATGATAGATCAAAAGGTTTTAAATCACATTAGGTATCACAAACGGAACAATTATTTATTATTAGTTTCAATGTATAATTTCAAGACTTATTACTTACATTGTAAAAGAATTCACTCTTTCAACTGTGAGATTTTTTTTCTAACTGTAAACAAACACTGTTACCTTGTTCACAACTTCTGACTGTTTACATTTGGTCTCCATAGCCATTAACAACTAGCTAAAGGAAAGGTGTCTAAATACTAAGATATATGCAAGGGTGCAATGCTAGAAAGGAAAAATACAAGTAAAATTGGCACTATTAAGATGAACACGTCATGTAATTTTTCCTCACCCCTCTTTCTTCGTAAGGTTTTTCTCCAATGATTCCATCAATGATTCCTCTTGGGTATATTCAACATTTGATATAGAAAGCTGCTGCAATTTAAAAACATACCATGAATTTATTATTCCACCTGTGCCTGCTGTTTTAGCTAAGTAATGAACTTTGATAAATAAACAGTATTTGTTGACTGAAAAGACATGTACAGCTATGTAACCAAGCTATGGTGTACTTTCAGCTTTACTTTTAAAACGCTGATTTTAGCTTCCATGTGAAGACTCAGGCTGTGATCTCGCTGGCCAGGGTAGCTAGGGATAAATTCTGGCAGCAATACAGCAAAGGGTAAAATGGTGCAGGTACCACATGCGGATGGAAAGGAAGTTGTAGGATGGAAAGGAAATTACAAGAGAGCCCTGCCAGCTGTCCTATAAATTTACAAACATCTTCTGCCCGTGCAAACCTGTGATTGGAACATTCCAGAGTTGAGTGACTTCTGCATTAATTTCATCCCCACATCTTTATCATACAGGACTAGTTTCATCTCAGAAAACATCCCTCACTTCTGCTTCTACCACATGATGCTAAACATAAGTTACGGAAGAAGTGGAAGAGTGGTTATTCAGAAGTGGGCACTTGAAGAACTATAGTTTCATGTAAACAACATGTTCTTTATGGTGTCTGTGATTCATACTTATGAGTGACAGCAAGCGAACCTTCTGGAGAAGGGCACCCTGTCAAATCAATACAGATTGTAATGCTGTGGTATACAAGGTACTCTTGCATTCAGACCACAACAAATTGTTCCCTTCCCAACATAACTGTCAGTCTAAACTGGCTCTATAACACCTTTCTCTAGTCCACTACCTGTCTGTGCACTGATACGGGAGCCTCCATGTGAGCCTGAGGCATTCTAGCCCTAACAATTTTCTACAAAAAGGCATCTGGATAAAAAGACCTTAGGTGCAATTTAAGAGGTCTTCACCCTGGCAGCCTTTTTACCTCCCCAGATTTTCAGCTGACTGCATGCTCTGCTGTGGACTGTGTGGTGACCAAAAGAAGTTTCTGGCTCATGTATTGTAGCCAGTTCAGATCCAGTCTAACCAGCACTTCTTACATTGGCAAGCATCTGTTTGGGGATCCCTTGGACAAAATTTTGGTTGAAACCAGAAACAAGAAGGTGTTACCAAAAAGAATGACTCAAAGAAAGCTCTAAAGCCTTAGTGGGTTTTCCCCCCTCTCATTTCCACTAATCCTCTTCCTCAGGCTTAACCAGCTAGACCAATCACTGAGATCCTGTTCAGGCAACAATTTGTAGGAGAGCAAACAGATTGCCCAATCAGCCCAGACAGAAGCTATTATCTTCCTCCAGCAGTGTCCGTCAGAGCAAGAAAACCAACTCAGCCTGATCACCTCCCCCAGATTCCAATGTGGGAGGCCAACTGCCATTCTTCTCTGTTGAATAGTGGCAGTCCTTCTTTGACTACTAGGTGCTTGAGATTATTCAGCAGGGCTATGCCTTGAAGCTGTGTTTCTTGTCCAAACTGAGGTTCAGCAAGATCTGCACCATGAGAAAGCCTGTGACCTTGCTTCCTGGATAACCAACAGGAAATTTCAGAGAGACAGAACTGCAGAATCACTCTTCCTCTGAAAGTGCATCAATCACAGATTGAATCAAATCATCCACTCTAGCAATAAGTATCTAACCCAGTGGTTCTCAACCTGTGGATCCCCAGATGTTTGTGGACTTCAGCTCCCAGAAGCCCCAGCCACTATGGTCAATGCTCAGGGCTTCTGGGAGCTGAAGTCCAAAAACATCTGGGGACCCACAGGTTGAGAACCACTGATGTAACCTCAGGAGTCTGGATTACAGCTGTTTGCCTAACGAGATGGAGTGCAACATGTCAAAGCCAACACACCTGAGGCTCTAAGTGGTAAGCAATCAAAGTATCAACATCTTCAAGCTTCAAGCTATTTGTCCATCCTACCCAGCTTCCAGAACCTGCTAGTCAGCTAGCACATCCATGCTTAAACTGAGAACACGATCATAAAAGCAAATAAATGGGTATAAGCAAGTAAGGTGGCATGAGATCCAGAGCTCTCAAGAAGACCAATTCCTTCTTTAAGTGGGCCCAGTGACACATAGCTTCTCTACAAGAAGAACATCTGAAATGTTGTCTTAATCTCCAAGAAGATTGTCTATGTGGGCAGAGACAACAATGGGAGAGTGAACTCTAAATGAAGAAAAGTATAATCAGGTGGACGCAAGCTGGGTCAGCAAGTTAAAGGAATCCCCCACCTTTAGATGTCCCATTATCTAACAACTCACTTTTCTGACACTCGAAAATTAAAGACAAGGTTCATTAATTCAATGGGGATTCTACTCTTTCATCAGTTCTTCTTGCCTATTGAGGCTTGCTTGGACCTGCTCACACGCATGTGCTTGCTTGTGAAGGGGGAAAAAGGTGCTAAGCCAGCTGAGAGATTTTGTGAGCAGCGGTAAATCACACTCCATAACTCCTTCACATTCCCTACAGTACAGTACAGGAGTTCCACTTTTCAACCAATTTCATTTTCTCACAGTGCTCTGACCCCTATCCTGTCAGATATAGAACTCTTCATCTCAGCAAAGAACAGCAAACTGAAGAGGTTCATGTCAAAATACAAAAAGGAGACATCAGAGATGCTCAATGCCCTATTTGTCCACAGCCAGATAGCCTTCTTCCATTTCTTTGCTCTCCTCCCTTCTACCTAAATGCCCAGGAAAATAAGGGACAAAAAGGCTTCAGTCATTCTAACTGCTCTATGTAGCCCTAGTTCACCAATATTGTTAACTTCTTCACTGAGTATCCCTTTTCCCCTCCAATCAGACCCGATCTCCTACATCAAAGTCTGATTTGGCACAATAACCCTGCCTTCTTCAAACTGACCACTTGGAGTTTGAGCAGAGACTTCTGATCAAATATGTCTATTTCAAAACTTCAACAATAGGGCACATGGCAACACCTAGAAAGTCTGTCTGGGCTAATGTTCTAGATCCAGGAGAGACTATCTGGAACAAGGTGAGCAAAGTACAGGCAACAAGATACATGCAACCCAAAAGGGCCTTTTTTGTGGTCCACAGGGGTATTAAAAAAAATCTGAAAATTTGTGCCTGGTTCCCAAAATGCCTTCTGGGGATATATGGGCATTTGTGCCAAAATTTTCCTCCCCAGGCCATTTTAGGCCAAGGGAAGGCCTTTTGTTTAAAAAAAACCCAGAAAGTGAAAAGACCTCTGCTAAAATGCCTAAAACATGCCAAAATGCCCCCTATATCCTCTAGGGAGCATTTGGCAGCAAAAATTGTTGTACATGTGGCAGGAAGCTGCTGCAGGTTGAAGTCCTCCAAGATCCCAAGGGGTGATGGTGACAGTGGCTAAAACAGTCCTCCACCCCTGCTCTAGTAGCAAGGAGCAGGGACGCCCTAGAGGTCCTCCAGAATGGCCTATCAGTTGGTCTCTGACCCAGCATCCACTGGAGACAAATGTCTGTATTGGTTTCCTTCTCTCAACCAGAACTGAACTTTTCTGAATAAGGAAAATGAGGAGCAAATGAAGCATAATGAGCTACAATCCTTCTCTTCTCCAAGCCAACAGGGATACACTGAAGACCCACAAACCAGATGGTCGCTCTCTATGCACTAGGACTGTATCAGTAAATGTCAACATGACTAATGTGTGAGAGAGGTACACCTACAAAATTCATGGTCTGCAAATACTGAAGCAAAGAAAGTACATTTATCCAGGTACCAACTTGCCTCTTTTTGCCGCTGTATTGATTTCACACTGACAGAAATGGTAGGGCTCCTCGAAAGTGAAAATGGATCTTCACAATGCTCTTTAAAATAAAATGCAAATAATAACAATAACAACAACAACAACAACAACAACAAGTCAAACTAAACAATGAAGGGGAGAATCCAGTTCCTTGACAGATCCTTCTCTGCCACACCCCTCAAAGCATCCTCCTGTAAGATATTTGTCATAAGCAGTCAAAAAGCCTGAGCAAGTCAATGTTCTTGCTTCATTGGCCCCTTATTTCCTCCCCTTCCTTTTCTTTCAACTGACACATGGCCATTTCACGTTATCAACTAACTCTCAGCTATATAATCATTTTACACAGTCCACTTGACCTGCTTCCTTTAATCCTTAATCCTTTCCTACCCAAATGTTCAACTCGTGTTAACATTCTGTTAGCTTAAATATTCCTACAAGGCAGTTTGGAGGGTGTTTTAAAATGGGTGCCTAGAATGTTCCCCAAGTATACTTCCTTACTTTTAGTGGCCTTGCTTTGCTTCCAGGCTTATAGACACTCAAACACCCTATTTTCTCATCTTACATGTAAGAAGACAACTGAAAGGCTTCAAAACCAAAACTGAACTATTTCATTTGTCTTCCTGGTCACAATCCATATGAGAACAAATGGGAGAACCATATTTTTAAATTTTTAAAAAATAAAGTAAAAAATGGAGTATGTCTTCAGCATATGGAAGAAAACTTCACAGGAGTATACTTCTTAGCAATTTTCTCTGTTTTTATTGTGATGACAGAAACAATGCAAAATTGCACTAACACTCATGAAGGCAGTGAAACAGACAGTGTGTTTCTTCATCTCAACAGATCTTTTTATTTAAAATTTTTCCCCAATCCAATGGAAGCAGCATGAGAAACTTCCAGGCTGGTATAACTGAAGAACTCAACTAAGACCCCACTTGGGGAACAAGAACTGCTTTGGACCTCTTGAATCCAAAGTTTGCTCTGGCCCACCTCTGCAATGTCCTCAGGGCATTATACTTGTTCTTGTTTGTCATTCTGCTAATATTGCTGTTTTAGGAATCTGGGTAATGAGAATAAGGTCTATAGACTTATAGAATGGAATGGAATATATCTTCAAATTACTTCTAGTACTCAATGACCTCAGGTAAATTCTGATTACAACCTCTCAGCAACAGGGGCAAAAAGAGAAGCTCATTTTCACACTGCCAGTTGAGATTTTTTTCAGGAAGAACTAGGCTAGTGGAGTAGACAGAGAAATCTCTGCCAGCAGAGCTTCTGGCTCTGTTCTACTTGTATCCCAATCCAGTGATCCTTGCATTAGCTTAGCTCTAACTTAGCATAACAATAAATGAAGCAAAGATTAAAATTAGAAATTCCAGGAGAAACTAAACGCTTTGTATTCATCTAGTTGCAGTACCACTTAATAGACGTCTTTGTTTCAGAAAGCCATATTATCATATTCTGTTTAAAAAAAATCCTTAGTTTTATATAAGTAGCTACATGTTGATTGTGAAAACACATTACTTTGATTAATTTTAATTTAACTAACTTCCATCTTCAAATCCACCGTACCTCTCACTCTTTCTGTCAAATGTGCATCCACACATTTCTCTTCTACCTCTGTGTCATGTGTTTCAGAAGGATCTTTGAAGCTGCTTTCTTTGGTCTCAGAATTCCTTTCAGGTAAGGTTCTGTGTATTTCAAAAGATGACAAGAATTGAAATTCTGCAACTGTACTCAGTGTTTGCTCATACTATCCTTAAGTTACCTAGAATTCCAAGTTATTGTACCAAACCGAATATTGCATTATTACCTCGGAGCACTTCCAGAAAGTTCACTATAAGCATGGTCATCTTGGATAACAACTGGAATCTCAATGGATGGAGAGTAGCCTGTATCCACACTACTTTCCTTCTCTAGTTTAGATCTGACAGCTGAGGCATGGGTACTTGCAGACTTTACGCGTGTCTTCTAAGAAAAAGGAACACATATGGTTTATACATTAAAACATGAATTAAAATAACATTTCTTCATTAAAACTGCTACAATATTGCCTCATACTCTAGCCCATACTTGAATCCTGGCACAACAGAAGAGAATGAGAAGCATTTTGTGTACGCAGTCATTTTTACCCCATTATCATGCTCCTCTAGGGTCACTGAATTGATTGGATACAGGGTTTGGATATGAACCCCCTTCTATGCCACTAACATTTCTGTGCAATGAGCTGTATGTTACCAGATTTGAACTAACATTTAAGTTTTGTTTGAAATTTATTTCTTCCTATAATCATCTTTGGTCCTGTGATCATCCTTAAATTCAAGTTCCATAGGTTTCCAATAAATGAATTAATCAGATTTTAAATATTTTTCCTTGGAATTAATAAACCACAGTCCAACATGTTTTTCTTCACAGGAAGTTTTCTCTCTGTACTAATTATTCATCTACATTATTCAATTTTTGCCTCATTTAATTTCAAACTCCACACAAAACAATGACTGGCCACATTTTAAAAATCATATGATACGTAAAATTTACTATGTACCAAGATTTGCATTAAATTATTACCATAGCCTCAATCAAGTCTCCTGGGCTATCTGAATTCACCACTAAAAGTACTGCTTTCATGGAATATTTGTTGCTCCATAACAACTGTTTTACAAATAAGTTAATAACTTAACATTCTAAACATACAGCCAGCATGAGAACATATAATACAACCCACAACAAAGAATTTATAATAACATATGGTAGAAGCATTTTAAATTAGTACATTTCCGTGCTGAACTAAATGTATTGCTGTTGTTGCTGTGTGCCTTCAAGTCACTTCCGACTTGTGGTAACTCTAAGGCAAACTTATCATGGGGTTTCTGGGGCTGAGAGTATGTGACATGCCTAGGGTCACCCCCTGGGTTTCCATGGCTGAGTGGGGAATTGAACCCTGGTCTCCAGGGTTATAGTCCAATGCTCAAACGACTATTCTATGCTGCCTCCTATATACTGCCATTATATACACTTAAATTATGTTTTGCATAAAATTAAGGAAGAATGGATACACTTGTTACTTACCATGAAGGCTCATACTGGATCACACAAGAGAAGGCATCCATGGAAGGATTAACTTGCATTGGCATGCAAATTAGACAGCAGACATGTAAAAACATTTAAATATTTAATTCCTTGCTCTGTAGACTACTCCCCTAGTTCTTTATAGCAAGCAAAGGAAAGGAGAAAGGACAAAAAGAATAAAGGAAAGGGGTATAAGACAACACAAAGGAACACAAGAAACTAAAAGGACAAACTGGACACAAGCCAAGCCTTGTACCATTGCAACTGCACAGTTTGGTGTGGATGCCTCCTTCTCAGTTGCCAGAGTGCTACCATTAGCACCTTTAACACAAAATCTAGGGTGTAGTAAGGAAATCTATAAAACACAAGTGCACTCCGGAGAGATGTGACTCCTAAGAACAGCCTAACATAGGGGTGAGACCCCAATGGTACTTCCGCTTCTGCAGACAGTGTTGGAGATAGGACAAACATATGGTGTTTCAGTGTGTTTGGCAGGAAATCTCAATTCAGACCTGACTACAGGAATCACAATAATTTGTTTCCATTCTGTAATCTGTGGACTTATGACACCACATATACGGGCTTTCCAAGTCTTTTTCATAAACATATAGCTTTAACTGTCTGAAATAACTGTCAGCTAGTGTTCTATTAAAATGCTAGGAAGCTCAGTGTAGCCAATCCAGTGTGGAAACTACATTTCCATGGTGGTGGGATTGTTTCCCCCCCAGAGGCAACAGGCTATGCTGATGGTAGCACTGCAACTGGTAGTCTCCAAAGTCAGGGGAACTTTTCTGAAGTGCCAGAATAACTGTGCCAACTGTACCAGTAATAATGGTTGCTTTAGCAGAAGAGAACTGATAGTTTGAACAGTGACTGAAAAAAGCCCAAAAAGTGAAGCTTTTTGGGGCAGCTGTTATAGAGAGTGAGGTACTCGTGGAGGATCTCCCAGAGACAATGGCAGTGGCACTTTAGCTAACTCTGGGTAGAACTGCACAAAAGGTGGCAATGGTAAACCACTTCATATAATAGGAATATCTATTGTGAGATGCAAAAAAATCGGGGAAATTTATAAATGGAATGTATAAATATTGCAAGACTTAGGACAAGAAGGCTAAGGTGGTCAAAAATGGCACATTTTTCAATAAGATAATTACATGGCATTTTACCCCAAATGATAATCAAAGAATAAATGTGGTAGCATTAATAGTAAGGCAAAATATAACAAAAGCAGGTAGGGGATATAATGCAAAGTCTGATCAGATAATATCAATAAGACTTCACAGAAAATCTATCAACATAAAGATAATCTAAGTTTATGCTTCAACTACAGAATCAAAGAAAAAATTTGAGAGATTCTGTGCTCTTATGCAGAAACTGATAAATGAAAACGGGACATCTTGATAATCGCAGTCCATTTGAATGCAACAGTAGGTTTTTAAGAACAAATCAAAAGTTGGGTGAACCTTACTCCAACTAGAGGAGACTTAATACCTTTGTAACTTTTGTCAAGTGGCCTATTGGACTGTTCAGGGTTGATGGGAAGGTCCCTGCTATCTGGGCTGAAAACTTTTGAAATCTAGAATAAGGCCAGTTGTGTGTGTAAAATTTTTTTTAAAAAACCTTTTAGATTGAAGAGTTGTTACTTGCGTGAACAATCATTCTGGGATGACAGGAGGAGCAATCCACTCGCCTGGGTTGATCATAATTCCTTTAAAACCGGCTCCCTGTCCCTCCCCCCTTCAGTTTATTTTTTCTAGGTACAGCCCCAATTAACCCACCTATTCAAATCTGTATTTTAACCTAGTGGTGTGGATTGCTCCTCCGGTCATCCCAGAATGATCATTCACGTAAGTAACAACTCTTCATTCTTGGGCTGACAGGAGGACCAACCACCACGTTGGGGATTTTCCCAAGCTGTTCCATGGGCGGGCCATAATTTTACAGGACAGCTTCAGCACCCTGCGCCCAAAGGCTGCTTGAGTTTATTTAAATTTTTATCTAACCTGTAGTGTTTAACAAAGGTGGACACTTCCTTCCAACCTGCTGCTCCACAAACCTCTTCCAATAAAAAAGCAGATTTCATATGCCACTGACATAGCCACTGAACGTGTGGAATGCGGCCACACATTCGCAGGCCTTGGCTGATTGGAGTAATCGTAGCATAGGGAAAATCCGTTTTTATCCAAGATGCAATCACTGCTTTGCTTGCTCTTTGGCCAAGTGTTTTGGGTTGGAAAGACAGTAGGAGAGTGTCTGACTTTAGAAATTCCTTTGTTTTCTTGATGTAGGCTTTTACCACTCGTCAGACATCTAATGTGTGCCATTTTTTCTCCAAAGGATAAACTGGTTTAGGGCAAAAAGTTAGTAAATGTATTAACTGTTGTTGCTTAAGTGATGTCAGGCACTTGGGTTTTAAAAGGGGGTGTAAACCCCAAAGTCAACTTGTCATTTTCAAATTTATATAGATGTTCATTACTGACAATGCTGCCAGTTCTGATACCCTCCTGGCTACGTGATAGTCAATAGAAAAGCCGTTTTAAAAGATAGAAGCTGAGGGAACCCCTCAGCTAACGGTTCAAAAGGTGGCTCTGTCAGTGCACTTAGCACCAAGTTTAAATCCCATGATGGAAATCTGTGCACCGTAGGAAATGATGATAACGTTGCCCCTCTTAAAAACCGTTAATATGCGGACGACTTGCATACAAACTGCCATCTTCAGTTAGGAATGCCGACAGTGCCACTACCTGCCTTTTTAAAGTATTAGGCCGTAGCCCTTTTCCCCAAGTCCATCCTGCAGAAAATTGGTTTTGTGTCACTCGTACCTCAGTTACAGAAATTCTCTTTTCTGCACACCATTTTGTGAATGTTTTCCATGTCCTATCGTAAATTTTTTGTGTAGATTCCCTTCTGGAACCTATCACTGTGTTCACTACACTTTCCTATATCCCTGCTGAGTCACATGGCCTCTCAAATTCCACACTGTCAACTTAAACCCAAAATTCGGATCTGGGTGGTTCCAGGCCCTTGATTCAACAAGCCTGCCTGCATGGAACGTCCAGGGTGGATTTTGGCCTAGTTGCATCAGCAATGGAAACCATGGCCTCCTCAGCCAAAACAGTGCTTTAATATTACTGAGGCTTTCTCCTGATGTATATTCACCAGCACTTTCTGAAATTTTGATTGGGGGAAAAAGCAAGGAGTCCCTGGGGGCCCAAAAGGAACTGACAAGGCATCGTGCCCCTTTCGGCACCTTTTCCTCCAAGCATTGAAGAATATCTTCTTAGTTTAGTATTTTCTGCAGTAGCAAACAAATCCACCTGTAAAGGTCCAAAATTGTTTTTTTATTTCCTTGAAAACCTCTACACTGAGGGCCCATTCTCCTGGGTGCATGTAATTTCTGCTCAAATAATCTGCATGTACATTGGGGGCCCCCCTTTAAGTGTACTGCAGAAAACGACTGTAAATGAATTTTCCCCTAAAACGATTCCCCTCCATTATTAGTGGCCCCCAATAAACCCTCCTTGTTGTATACATAAGCCTTTGCCGTCATGTTGTTTTTAATACCACCACATGGCGGCCCTTTCCCGCGCACACATCTTTGGAGTGAGGCAAATGGGTTTAACTCCAGGGAAGTTAATGCTGAAATGCCTGTCTGTGATAGTCCAACAGCCTTCACAGCGAACTCTGCACAGTGGGCCCCCCAGCCATACAGACTGGCTTTCCGTGGGAATATGCACCACATTCTGTTTTTGGAAAGGTATGCCCAAACCACTTTCCCTTTTCCCTTTCCCAAACCCATTTAGTACATGCCAGTCTGAATATACTGGGGCACTTCTACTTTGTAATGCCGTCTGTTCGCGATGGCCAACTAATGTCTCATCAGTAACCTCTGCAATGGTTTCAAGTGAAAACTGGCCCATTGCATCAACTGTGTTGTTGAGACCAAGGTGCCCAGAACTCTTGCCAGTTGCATTAGATCCATAGAATTGCTCTCGTAACCGACGGGGCTGCTTGTTTCCCTTTCTCTAAGTCTTTTCTGAAGAAGATAGCCTGCCCAGCCTTGTATCTTTCTGGCCCCCAAATGGGTTTAAATTTCCCTATTAGACCAGCACACTTTTTTCGATGTTTAGTAGAAACCCATAATGCGACAGCACTCGAATGGTCATCTGCAAGTCCTGATGTAACTTTGCCGTATCTTGCCTTTTAGCAGGATGTCGTCCAGGTACGGATATAACTGTACCCCTTGCATCCGCAGAAAAGCTATTAGAGGAACTAGGACTTTTGTAAATACCCATGGCGCTGATGCCAACCGAACGGCAATGCCTTGAACTGATAGTGATTGTTCAGGAAGTTGAACCTCAGGTATCTCTTGTTGGATGGACACATGGGAATGGGGAGGTATGCTTCCTTCAAATCTATGGAAGCTAAAATTTCCCCCACTTCCAAATTCTCTTTTAGTGATTGTAATGTCTCCATCTTGAACTTTCTGTATTCCACAAACCTGTTGAGGTACCTGAGGTTCAACACTGGCCTGTATTTGCCATTTGGTTTGGGTACTACAAAAAATTGAATACACACCTGTTCCTCTTTGGTATTCCGGAAACCCTTTTCCATGGCCCCTATGTCTAATAGGTGGGAAATTTCTTGACTTACTACTTGTTGTTTTTCCTGACTTTCTGGTAATGGTGAAGGAAGAAATCTGTCCCCCGGGGGGGGGTGTGAAAGAATATTTTGTAGCCTTGGGTTACTACATCTAACACCTACCTATCTGATGTTATCTTTGGCCCCTAACCCAAAGGAAAATCTTTTCCCCCCCCTTTCCTTTGTTGACAGTCAGTATTGCTGTTTACCTCGCTTGGGATTAACCCCAAGCTTTTCCCCGTCCTTGTCCTTTGGTTTGATACTGTCTTGCAAACTGTGGTTTCTTGCTCCATTGCAATCTTTCCAGATCTTATTCTGAATTCCTTCCAGTATAACCACAAGCTCTTCCACCTCAAAAGGAGTAATTAGAGCTTCTGAAGCCTCTTCTATCTACTTTCCATTTTTGAAGGGTTGGCATCACTTGTTTTTTATCCTTTGTCTCCACCAATATTTTTTTCAATGTGGTAGAGCCAAAGATCAGATCACCCTGATATGGTACATATGCCAAATTGCTCTGAGACTTTTGGTCTGCCTCCCAGTGTCGAAACCCCAAAGGGGGCGCCTCGCTACCATTACTTGGTTTATGTTCCTTGCTGCATATTGGGGGCATCCAAACCAGCATCAGCAATAAATTTAAGAACCTTTTGTATTCGGTCCACTGCTTTTATTAACTCATTCATTGACAGATGTTGTGCCTCTAAGATGTCTTGCGACCACGGCATTGCTGCCCTGGCAAACATCGAAGCAGCTGTTGATGCTTTAAATTGTTTCCGAGGCAGCCTTGTATGCCTTCCTCAGGCAAGATTTTGCCCTTAGCTCATCCATTTCTTTAAACTAGTGTTTTTCCCTCCCTGGGGACAATCGCACCAGACACTTGTCCTACAATAGGAGCGTCCACGGGGGGCCCCATTAAGAATTTAACATCCTGTTCCTGGAAAGAGTTAACCTTTTTTATTGCCTGTCAGATTTTTTCTGGTAGTTCCCTATTAGTCCACTCTGCTGTAATTATGTCTTTGAACAAATCTGGCAGAGGGAACTCCATGCACCTCGACTCTCTCTTCCTTATTACTGCTGCTATTCTACCTTCTTTACCTACTTTGTCCTTTTCTCCCTTTGAACCATGCAGCCCCAAAAGTTTGAAGCACCCTTCTTAAAATACTCTTTTAAGGATTCAGCCTCAAACATCTATCAAAAAAATTTATTTTTTCATCTTCCTCAGCATCAGAAACCTCAGTGTCCTCTACTTCCATCAATTCTTCCTCATCTACCTCTTCATCAGTGTAGGTGTCAACATCAGGCATATCAGAGGTGACCCCTCTTTTTTAGTGAATCTAGTGTTTTCAATGTAGATTTCTCCTGGGCAGATCCTTGCTTTCCCTTTGTGTTAGGTCGAAACTCCAATTCAATTCTCCTTTTCTTTAACTGGTTTTCCCCTTTCCCTTTCCCCATTATCCATAGACTCCTCCTCATTTAACCTTTTCTGACTGCCTGTTTCTGGGTATTGGGCATCATTTGTGATTGTAATTCACACTGCTTGTATGTACTGCTTGTTGTGTGGGCTACCAAATGCTATTTATCCCCCTTTGTTCAGCAGAAACTTGGGCCCTGGCCTTTTGGGAAAATTGCTTGGAGCTGTGAAGACACAGCCTCCATATCATAGCCCCAAATTTCCCTGATAAGTTCTCCATTAATGCACACCTTTGACTTACTTTGGGCCCCCCCAGCATACCTGTTCATGGTCACGCCATGGGTCTGGCCCCCCCTGAGGCGCGTTCTGAAGCAATCCCTTTCCCTGGGAAATGCTGCATTTTCTGTACTCCAGGGGCCCCAACTCTGCCGCTGATGCGGTTTTGGGCCCTCTTCTACTGCTACTGAGTTCGCCATTACTGGAATACTAGCGCTGCGCACCTCGCAGTCCCTGTCAAACTTGGGCTCTTGGAGGTAAACACTTGGCGCCACACCTAAGATGGCGTCCGAAACCTTTGTCACTCCTAAGATGGCGCCAAAAAGCCTTCGCCACACCTAAGATGGCGTCCGAAGCTTTATACCCCCAACAGGCATTCAAAGCCTTCCCCCACACCTAAGATGATGTCTGAAGCCTTCGAGAAAGTGGTTGAACCCCCGGGGGGGCCCTCTTGGAACCCTTATTTCCAAGATGGCGGCTGGAACTCTCGGAGGTAAGTGGCTTTGTACTTTCTTTCAAAAACCTTTTTTACTCCATGTTTTTCTTTAGGTTTCTTTGTATCTGCCTTTTTATCTGCCTTTTTCACCTCCGCAGCTCTCTTTGCGTTAGATCTTTTTCCCGGGCATCTGCCTCACTGTCACTGGAGCACAGGAGTATTTTCTTTAGCTCAGCAGTGCGTTTCTCATCCAGAGAGCTGTGCTCCTTCTGTGCTGCTGCTCCAGTCACCTTGTCCGTAGCCCGCCTTGCGGCAGTCTTCTGGATGGAACATTGTACTGTAGTGACCGAGTCCAACTCTGTGGTGCTGCGGATCACTTCATCCATAACATGTTTCACGGCTGTAGTCTTTTCCATATTCTTTCCTACTATTTCAAAAACCTCCCTCTCTTACTTCTGCTGATTTTTTTTAAAATTTCCCCACTAGCCCTGGGAGAGGGGGTTGTGCGTCTCACTGCACGCAGGAAAGGAAAAAAAAACTGAAGGGGGGAGGGACAGGGAGTCGGTTTAATGGAATTATGAAAGCCCCGCGAACGGCTCCTGTGTCAGCTGGCACGAGGATCAACCCAGGTGTCGTGGATTGGCCCCCGGTTAGCCCAGAAAAGGTTAAATATCCTTGAAAGGGAAAAATATTTCTTGAGGGGAAAAAAACTGGGGGAAAAATTTTCTATTTTGCTTTTTATCCTCTCTCTTTTTTGAAAACGGAAAACCTTCTTTTTCTCTTTTGGGTTTTAAGATATCCTTGAAGATTTCTCCCAAGAGTCTGATGTCTTGGAATGTGACCATTATTAATTAATCTGGAACACATATCATGTTCCAGTACTTCAGTTACAAAGATGTTCTTGCCAATATGGCTTTTTAAAATGGCACAAGCTGCAAAGGGAAGAGGTGGTATCACAATATAAAAATAAAATTTATTCAAATTGATCAGGGATGTATTTAAGGTTTTAGTGTATAATTCCTTTTTATGTAACATGTTCTCTATCCAAATCAAACAACCTCTGTCCGTGATAGAGGGTTCAGATTAGGATCTGACCACCAGTGTGTTTGCGCTGTGAATTTTCTAAGACATTGATCTCTTCTCACTGGTACCTTTAAACAGAGAGCCACTATCCTTATGCACCAAAGCACTTCTAGCAATGGGCTAATATGGCTGTCTACCACTGGACTTTTTAGTGTCACCATAATTTGTGATAGAAAACACAAACTCTGACAAGGAGTTCTTGTGAGAAGCAGCTTATTTACAGAAGTGGTAACTATTCACAGAAAGCCAGAAGGGCTTGAAGGATCAAAGGATATAGCATCCTGATCCTGTGACTGCTGTTTCCCTGCAGAAGTAGCAGCAGGCTTCTACCCCATCACCAGGGAAGTATCAGACAAATTTTCCCTGCATCATTCTAAAACAGACTATGAATGGAAAGGACAGGTTGCTTAACTGTAACTGTAGTTCTTCAAGTGGTCACCTATGCCCTCACACAACAGGTTCTTCACACCTGCATAGAAGTCCTATCTGAAAATTCTAGAGCTGAGTAGCTTGGTGGGAACCCCACCCCCTCCCACATGCCTCCACATGTTTAAACCCACCAAGCTACCATCTCCTTAGTTTTGAAGTCTGCTGAACTGGAGGGACCTGAAAGAGGAGAGGTATAGTGAGATTGTGTGAGGACACAGATGACCACTCATAGAAACAGTTATGGGTAAGCAACCTGTCCTTCTTCTTTGTGGTCTCTGTGCCTCACCCAAAGGATGGTAGGGACAAGATGGCTGTGACGAACCTGATGGGAGGGGGTCTTGACAACAAAGCCTCCTTGGGAACTGAGAATGTTTAAGCTGATTGGATGATGAAATGGAACCTTGGATAGCCCAGGGGAGGGGCTGGTGGAAAGAGGAAAATAACAGATTTTAACTGTCTGGAGTGTGTTTGAAGAGGAGTGTCATTGGTGGTGTGTTTGGGAGAGGTTAGAGATTTGAAGAGCTCTGTGGGAGAGAGAACAGAGAAATTGGGTGTACGAGAGATAGTGAATGAATTGAAAGAGAGAGAGAGAGAAGAATGGTGTGCTGTTTGTAAACATTTAGATACAAGACACATTTAAAGCAATAGTGTTACAATAAATGTTTGAAGTTCTGTGTTCCTTAAAACAGTGTCACAGAGTCTTATTTTGAATCCTGGAATATATATGCTACCAATAATATCATCTTGACCTTAGTGCCAACAGTACTAAGTATTGGAAAATATAAATCACTGCTGATCCTTACCTCTGGGAGAAGGGCAGATTTAGGGAAGGCAGTAAAGGGGGAAAGTCCTGAAAGGAAGAAGCCAAGGGGGTACAAGAGTGAGGAAGGGACTGCATTCTCACAAAGGGAAAACTTAGGCAGATCCATTTGCCCTGGCCCTGGCCCGATTCAGAATCTCCCTGGCTGTTCAGTTCTGATCACAAAGAGGTGTCAGGCTGGGCAGGCCTTGAGTGTGAGGCCTGGGTGTGCCTTTCGCACTTGGCACTGATGGGTGGTTTTTTTCCGCGTGCGTTTTACAATGGCATAATCAAAACATCTCTTCTAGCTCTGCAGTCAAGTTTATAGCGGCAAATGAAACTAGATGGTTGAGACAAGGTCACTGTTCTACTGAGTTCTGGAAGCACAACCCCATGGAGCAGTGGTGCAGAGGATGACAGCCCTTGTAGAATGCACTTGAAGATATGGGAGCACCAGCTTCCATGAACATTCACAGGCAATCTGGAAAACCACTGTGCTGAAACTTTATGTCCTTTCACTCTGCCACCACAAGAGATGAAAAAGTGAAGAGATTGATGAAATTAGTCAGTATGTTGGGTGTAGAATGTATGTGCACAGTGAACATTGAGAGAATGCAAAAGAGCACTCTAATGCAGAAGACAGTTCAGGATAGAACGTAGGCAGAACAATATCCTGTCCCAAATGAAACTGGGAAACTACCTTTGGTAAGAAGGTAGTATGACAATACCAGTTTGTCCCAACAGAAGACAAGAAGGGGTTCATCACAACAGAGAGGTGTTAACTTCAATGAGCGATGAGCTGAGCTTACAGCCACAAGGAAAGTAGTCTTCAGGGTCAGTAAATGTTTGTCAACTGTTGCCAACAGCTCAAAAGGATGCTCAGTTTCCACCTGTACCACCGGTACTGAAGGTGGTGGTATCAGTACCACCACAGCAATAGGAGTGGCCATCAGAGGAACCACAGCAGGCACAGGGTGGCTGGTACCAAGGTCAAAGCAGAAGCATGAAAGATATCGGGGAACCTCACTTTCTTCTTCTTGTCCTTCAGTACAGAAGGGTCCTCAGTGGTATGCAACTTCTTTGCTGCCTTGTCCTTTTCAGGAGGGGCAGAGGTCACTGTAGAGGCCAAAGCTCCCTCAACACATTGATCCAAGGCAAGTTGTGGAACAATGGTGTCATTTGAAGCCCTCCTGGAAGGCCATATCAAAATGGGCAAAGATGAAGGCTTCCCTAAGGTGTCTGGTACTGTGATTGGTACCAATATCAACAGCTATTCAGAAGGATCTTCTGTCTTTACCACCACAGTCAAGGCACTAAAAAGTGCCTTACTGCCATCACTTGCTCCTTTATTCACAGAGACTGTTCCCAACAGAACAACTTCAAACAAGTGGCTCTATTCTTCAGAATCTGCAAGGTAACACTTGGCAGATCTTACAGTACTTAATATTCTGTCCCTCTCCCAAACAGTACAGGCACTCAGTATAAGAATCTAAAAGGAAGACCTTTTGGCCACAAGTCACACAATACTTAAAGAAGGAAACAGAGGCCATGGTGGTGGAGGGGATGGTATGGTATGGAAAAGAAAAGGGATTTTATTTTTTACAGGAGGCAAAAGCAATAGAAGGAGGAAGACAAAAAAAAAGAGAGAGAGAAAGCAGCACAAAAATAGCAAGAATGCTACTCAGCTCCAGACAGAAGCTACCGCTTTGGCAGACAGAGAGGAACTGAGGAGATGGTAGCTTGGTGGGCTTAGACATGTGCAGTATGTGGGAGGAGACAGGGTTCCTGCCAAGCTACTCAACTTTAGGATGTTACGACAGGCTTTTGCACAGGCACAAAGAAGCTACTGTGTGAGGCCCAGAGACCACAAAGAACAACTCCACAAAATCTCTTAGCTGAAGCAGAGAGAAAATCCTCAGAGCAAGATAATTTGACTCATTTGGTTTCTTACATGTAAGTACAGTCTTATCTCAGAACTCAACCCATACAGTTGACCTGATGTTTTGAATTAATAATTCTTCATTGTTTAGAGACAGCAGCTGTTAAGGCTGGGAGGGCTAAAAGGCATAAAAGAGATGATAGATAAGCGTAAACTAAGAGGTATATTCAAAATAATCACTGGGAACACTGTAGGCAGCAAACTGGCTGCTGTATGTCACAGAGGATGTCCTGAGCTCTTTTGTAAGCCTTGTTCATTCTACACCACTTCAAAACACTCTATTTTCACAGTGTTTTCAACTAATGTGGAATAGGTTGTTATGGGTTTTCTGGGCTTTGAGGCTGTGTTCTATTAGTATTTTCTCCTGATGTTTCACCTGCTTTTGTGCTTGGCATCTTCAGGGGATCTACAAATTGCTTCCTCCCACCCGGGGACTACATAAGTATATATACTCTGTCTCACTTCCATGCTACGAGATCCTCTGAAGATGCCAGCCACAGAAGCAGGCAAAACGTCAGGAGAAAAGGCTAGAACACAGCCTCAAAGCCCAGAAAACCCACAACAATCTATGGATTCCGGCTCTGAAAGCCTTCGACATTACATAATCTGGAATAATCTGTTGTCATCTCTTGTTAATCATCCAAAGTAAGATTCCCATATTTTACTGAGTCTGCTAAAATCACTATCATGTCCAGTTTCACTGAACAGCCTCCACAGACATAGCTATGAGATGTAGCATAGAAGTCAGCTTTCCTTCACTGGATGATTCTAAAGAATGACTGCAGCTCTTAGAAATCAAAGGTTTAACAGTAAGCTGTGGTTTTAGCACTGGAACTAACTGCTTAGTCACTGAATGATCTCTTAGGGCAAGAGGTTGCAATTTAATCTGTAACCCAACAACTCCCAGAAAAGGAAACCATGGTGTGCCAGTCTTCAAGCATTCTATCATACTGAGTGGCTGATTTATTCTGGCTAGAAGACAATTAGGAATTCTTTTCCTTAGCTGGTTTAGGAGACTTAAGACAGAATTCAACAGTCAGTGCCAGCTAGAGTCACTGATTCAATGGAATATATGTAAGTGTGCACTGATCAAGTCCATAGTGATTCAATGGGTCTACTCCTGTAAGAACTAGCAACTGGATTTAAGCCTTAGATTGTGCTTTCCCACCTGGAGCCGCTACAACAGAAGGTAGAGGAGTATGGAGAAATAACATTCTGCCACCAAGGAGGAGGGAGGGTAAACAATCCAGGAAAACTGCCTGGTAGAGGAAAGGAAGGAACTGAAACTGGCTAAATAAAGGCAATAAGAAGATGACCAAATCCCAGACAACTGCTCCCCCTTATTAGAAGTTTGAATTATTTACACACAATCAGAAAAATGACAATACAGTGAGAGTGAAGAGAAAGAATACAGAGGAGAGATATAACAAAAATTCTATCTAATTATTATTTAGAGATTGAGGAGATGGTGTGGGCACCAGCAGGAGAAAGAACTAGGTCAGCAGTCTACTGAGTGAGTAGTTAAAGTTCTCAGTGTCTTCATGTGATTCCTGCCTCGTCTAAGTAGCAATATGCATTAACTCATTTGCAGATGGCTCCTTCCAGTAACATGAGAATGATTTATTCCCAAAGATACAGCTAAAACTGGCAGAATCTTCATGGTCCTCAATCCTATTAGTAGTTCCTTCCTCCTTTTTTAATGTGTGAAAAGAGCCAACTTTCCTTAAGTCAGCTTAGCAGAATCCTAGTACCCCGCCTTGGATTCATTCGCCTGAAAACTTTACAATTTCTATTAGTGGGAAGTCGGAATAACATCATACTTCTAAACTGATATGGGTTGTTCAAGACCATGTTGAAAGAAAGTTATATTTTATAATCTAAGGACACTGTGTTCCCAACACGCCCCCCACAAAGAAGTTCTTTAGATATTTTTCAGTCCCTTCTCTCTCAAAGATAAAAACCATGATTATTTTTTTCTTGCCCACCTAACTTGGTGGTAGGAAGGTAATAGCCTGACTGCTTACTCTTATCTTCAATAAGAGGCAATAGAAACTTTTAAATGTGGAGGAGGTATTGGAAAAATCAGTCCAACTAGGGATTGCTATCTTTATTGTTTTTTCTTTCTAGCATTTCCAGTATTCTTTTCTTTTCCTAGTTATTTCTCTAACACACAGCTAATATAGTGGTTGTATGGCTACATGATGAAAGATAAAGTGTCTAAAAATTGAACAAAACCTGTTGCAGGTGACACAAACCCATGGAATACTAACTAGTTAAGGCACTGAACAGCAGATTTCTATGTTTTCTCAAAGTAAATCCAATTCATTACAATGGAGTCCCCAGTCTGGGAGAAAAATGAGATACAAATAAAATCATCATTAGCATCTCTCAAGTAAGCCAGTCAGGCTGTGTGTGTGTGTGTGTGTGTGTGTGTGTGTGTGTGTGTCTGTCTGTCTGTCTGTTTTCAGCTAGAGTATGATCCAGCACTGAATTAATAACCGACAAAATCTACTCTACAAAAACTCACAGGGTTCACTTTCCTGGCATGTGCACACACATACACAGATTGAGAGAAAGATATTCTACATGCTAGTCTACCTAGATTCAGATCAAACTGAAGCTTGTATCATAAGACACAAAATGAAAATATGGTCTAATCTGACATCTGATATTGCCTGCTCTAAACTTGTTCTTCTGAAAATAGTTCTTCATCTCTTTACCAACTGAGATATTTGATGTGATTGGAAAAGCTACATCAGACATACTTACTAGGTGTAATTTTCCTTGCTTACCCAAATGCATGTATTTTGGTCTTCTGATTTGGTGCTGTAGTATTTTTCTAAAAGCCACATTGATGCAAGTATAGCAGATGTAGATGTTTTCACATGCATCATTGGTCGGCACTCCTGAAATGGCTCTGTCATGATGGGGTCATAAAGGAGCTTTCTATCAGACCATCTTATCATCCACTCAAGCAAGCGAGCAATATTGTTAAATTTAAGCTTCATCTCTGGAGTTGGCTCTTCTCTTTGCACACTATCATCAATCATAACTGTTTTGTATTTATACTTATGAGCTGGAGCTGTTTCAGGAACAGAGGTTTGTTCAAACAACTTCTGAGATAGCATTGGTGTAAAATGTATCTTTTTACTGGAATCATGTGTATCATGAATTGATTGCTGGTTTAGACCAAATAATCCTCTTGTGGCAAATCTCATCACTGACTCATGGTCATAAAACTCAATTGGTTGTTGAATGGGAACAGGAAGAGTTTGTTTTTTAGAATCTTTCTTCTTTTCCTCACACAAAGAAACTACTTTAGAATTACTGGGATCAAAAAAGAGCATGTAGCAAGAACCTGCTTTAAATATATTTTGACCTTTAATTGGGATCTGTCGACGTTTAAGTGTTGTATGAACATCAAAAAGAAGAGAATTGAGTTCCTGTTCTCTAAGGAGTGCTGAAAAGCTCACCAGAAAAGGAATGGAAGAATCTCTGTGACTGATCAGATCTCTTTCTAGTATGTAAGTTAAAAAGAGTTCTAAAAATTTAATGTATTCATCATCATCACGTTCAAATTCCCATTCACCGACCAGTGGCAAAACGTGCTGATTAGAAAAATTGTTACTGTTTTCTTTTATCTTACTTCTTCCTTCCACAATGAAATTTTCTAATTTTTCAGTATCTCTATTGCATCCAGTCAGTTTTCTTGAATGGCTGTGAACTTCCCTAGAACAGGACAAATTACAACAAAGAAAATTTAAAAGGCAATCAATTAATAAACCACACCCTTTCCCACAAAACAAACCAGTTTTTTTTGTTTCATAGTAGGTAAAACAGTAACATCCCACTATCTTTATTCATAGTTGTTACTGAGCTTCCTTCATCAAAATAGTTGTTGCTCAAATTATGGATCTCAAAACTAATGTTAAATCCACATGGAAAGACAACTATAAATTAATTAGGACAAAGAAAAAGTTAATTAAATATGCTGTTTTATTATTACTTTTATACTATGGTTATCACACATTTCCTGTAGGGAAACATGCTCATTTTTGAAACATACAAAATGTGTAATTATTAAAATTACCAAAAGACAGGAAATGGGAATGGAGGGGCTGGCTGCTGGTCTGGAGGAATCAGCAACAAATCAGCAGCCAAGCTAGAAAGTGAAACAACCGCACTCCTCCCCAACATGTGTCTTGCACCCTCACTCAATTTCTCTCCTTCCTGTCCATTTTTGTTTCTGAGAGTGAGAACAGCTCTTGAAGTTAAAAAAAAACCCAAGGCCTTTGTTTATCTTTGTCAACTTAAGGAACATTCTTCATCATAGGAAACAGTATTAGTGTAGCCAATGACCTTAAGAGTGGTAAATCTCTTTATAGATCAGTTAACAGAAAGTTATCTTATTAATACTTTTGTTAGGAAATAAATTTTAGTCAGCTTGTCTACAAAGGGCTCTGTTTCCTCAGAAACATCACCACCTTCTTTCCCACCACGGACAACTAAAACTAGAACTTTGCACTACCTTAGTAACTGAATGGGGCAGGTAGTCCACCATTATTTCATTTATCTCCCCCTCCTACCAATGACTAAAAGCCAGATCTTGAGTGTCTGGATGAAAAAACTAAATGGCGTAAGAGCTGTAGTCTAAACTCCTTCTTCCCACCTTCTATCTTACTCTTTTCTATCACTGCACTTTCCTCTTAACGGAGACTTGTGACCAAGAGACGAGGCACCTACTATCACCAAGATTCCCGCTTCACTCTCAACCTATGTCAGCTTATGTGAATCAATCTTTACTTTCTGTTGTTGAGCCCAGCCAAGCTCAGTGCACTAAGACAAACTACATACCAGAACAAATCAGCACACACATCTAAGCTGTGCCCACTACCTCCTAAGCCAGCCAGCTATCCTCTGAAAGATTGTGAGAGGCCAGATAATTGGGAGAGGAAGAGACTGTTGTTTTGCGTATTGAGGCTCGTCCCTTCTCCTCCCTGCTGCTTCCCACTCCTGAAACAGACCTCTTCTCTTTTGTTTTCTTTCTCTTTTTCTCGTTTGCTTCATTCATCTCCTCCTATGTTACACTTTCCATTTTGCCTGGACGTTGAGGAGAAACATGAGATGGACAAATGGATGGAAGGAGACTGAGTGCAGCACACCCACACCAGGTGGACAGAAAGAAGGGCTATGAAGACAGGCTCTGAGACTTCTCTTGTTGCCCGCTCCTACGCGGCTCAGAGGCAGGGCCACAACATCACAGAAGGCCAAGGGACAGGTGTCGTCTCCCTCTTTGCCCTTGACTGGATGCGATCCCTGAGACTAAAGGGAGAGGAGTTCTGAGGTCACTTGGAGGTGGGCTTTTGGTGTTTTTGACAATTGGTTTGCTTCCCAGCAGCTGAGGGAAGGAGTGAGGGCCAGTGAACACATAGCAAAGTCAAAAGCATGCTCATGCACTCACTCTGTCTGTTCAGTATGCAGTGCCCTAGACTCACACTCACAAATGGGGAACACCTGCAGACCTTTCACAGAACACAAATGTGCCATACCACACTAGTTCAAAACTGCTGTTTTAAATAAACATTCACAGATTTACGTGGGATTGCTCTGAAAAGAAGGTGATTATTCCATTATTAACCTGCTAAAGAGGAATGGAAGCTAGAATATGACTATGTTCAAAAATATTACAGACTCTTACTTGCAACTTTCTTCTGTTGAAAGAATATGTTTTCGTATTTCATCAATCCAGAGAGATTCAGAGAATGAATCTGTTGTTTCAGCATCACTATAACTCAGAGGATTTTCCAGATCTGAAACTGTGCTTCTGCTTAGACTAGTTCCCAAAGAAAGTCTGTCATAGCAGCAAACTCCAGGATCTTGTGTTTCCACTTCTGGTGGCTCCCAGATATTTCTCTGAGGTGGTCCTATGTTTCTCATTACACGTTTCAATGTTTTTACATTCACTTTGTGAGCAGTCTGTATAACAACAGACATCATCTCTTCACTGTTGGGGCCTAACAAACAAAAAAGAAAAAAAAAGAAAAAAAAGCTAGTTATGATTTCTAAAGAAACTACATTAACTAGACACTGTAACTCAGAATGAGAAGTAAATACTAACCATGAAGGGTCATTCTAGGAAGGCTGAAGAAGCAATCCACAACTCTCCAGGGTTCTTTATCCATCCTGAAATGGTTGACTTTGAAACACTGAACCCTATTGTTCTTGGGTTAAACAATACAAACAGTGGCTCTGCGTTTCTCATTCTTTCAGTTGGATTGACATATACCTTAATTGCCCTAGACATGTCCAGTGAATGCCATCTTTTTTCTTGAGTACGAAGGATTAAGGCAGAAGGTTGGAAGTATTATGGTTGGCAATATCAGAAAATGTGCCATGCACTTCAGTTTAAATCATAGAATAGAATCATAGAATCATAGAAATGTAGAGTTGGAAGAGACCACAAGGGCCATCCAGTCCAACCCCCTGCCATGCAGGAAAACCCTC
This sequence comes from Iguana delicatissima, assembly GCA_948472985.1. Taxonomy (NCBI): domain Eukaryota; kingdom Metazoa; phylum Chordata; class Lepidosauria; order Squamata; family Iguanidae; genus Iguana; species Iguana delicatissima. The sequence continues at coordinate 56,433 of CAOKZL010001244.1, forward strand.
AAAGCACTCCCGACAAGTGGCCACCTGTGGTCCCCAGATGTTTGTGGACTTCAGCTCCCAGAAGCCCCAGCCACTATGGTCAATGCTCAGGGCTTCTGGGAGCTGAAGTCCAAAAACATCTGGGGACCCACAGGTTGAGAACCACTGGTCTAAATGAAGGATTCACTGTTAAGATCAAAAGATCTCTCACAAACCTACATGGGTTTCGGTTCAAACATAAACCTGCAGTTTCAGAGATCCTTCTTGCAGAAGTTATGGCTACTAGGAACATCACTTTGAAGGCAAGTAACCTTAGTGATGCCACTTTCAGTGGCTCAAATGGTGGCACTGTCAAATGGTTCAACATTAGATTCAAATCCCAAGTTGGGAACTGAGGCAAAGTTGGCTGAACTTGTAAAACTTGCTGCTCTCAGAAAATGCTTCACATGGACATCTGTTGTGCAGATTCTGGGGAAAAGGGGACCCTACTCCCTCTTAATGCTGACTTAGGCCTTGAATAGGAGCTAGGGAATTTCCCCCAAATTCTCGTAATTTTTCACCACCACCACCACCCACTGATTTAGCCCCCTCTACAGCAATGCAGTGGGACGTTGCCTGGGAATTCACAATCTTTATATTCAAAGGTCTCTATCCTTCCCTCACCTCCCTCTGTGAGTGAGAGAAATCCTATCCATGTGTGGGCCGAGGAATGCGTGGGAATGGAGAGGAACAGAGGTTCTACAGAAAAGTATTTATTTTAAACATGCAAGGTAAACAAGAAAATAATACTCATGAAAGGGCTTTCCCCCCCTCAGGTTCACTTGATAGTTACAAGTAGTTATAAGCATTGATAGATTCTCAAGATCAGCTAAAGTGTCCATAATAACAGAGTTCTAACACAGCTAGCTAGACCCATTCTAAATTATTCACAGCAGTGGGTCATTTCTGAGATGGTATGTTGGAGAGGGCCAGGAGGCAGCCTTGCATCTCTCTCTCTGGCATCCCTCATCCTCCTCATGGTCTCTTTGAAGCCTCTAGAAGCTTCTATCCTGTCTCCCCCCTGACTGACCTATCTCATGTGACCTCCAATCAATGTAACCTAACCCTAGAAGTCCATTAATCCTCTGTAGGCGTTGGGGGAGAACTATCTCCCTTAAGCTCTGTTACCTAGATAATGGAGAAATCCCATTATCACATCTGCTTACAATGGTTTTCCCTTTCCAGATATCAGAGAAGACAATGCAGTTAATCTGTCTCTTCTACATATTAGGTTGCAAGCCTTTCTCTACAACACTCTGTAAAAAAGAGAGTACATTTGCAACTTGTACCTCATCAACTGCTACTGAGTTCCTCACACACCAGTGCTTGAAGATTTTCCAGTTGTTTCATATATCTTTTGTGTTGAGACGCTCCTTTGGAATTTTGAGTCCTCAAATCCCCCTTCTTTTAGAGAGCACCACTTAGCCTCCATGCAGCCAAATTTAACCATTGCATTCAGATGACGGATTGGTCCTTGCACTAGCAAATCTGAGCTCACTGGCAGACAATAAGGACTCCTGACTGACATTTTAAGCAACAGGGAAAACCAAAGTCTTTTTGGCTAATATGGTGCCAGCAGTACCACCTCTGCTTTCTGTGAGGTGATTTTTTGAGGAACTTTGCGTTATTGGTAATGGAGAAAATAGGTACAGCAGGGATCTCTGATCAGTCTAGCCTTAAAGCATCCTGAACTTCTGAATCTGAGCTTCCATCTCCTGAAAAGTACATGGCAACTCATATGTTCCAGAAGTGAACAGATCAACTTAAAATCCACAAATCACTGTTTTACAAACTGTTGAATATTTCTGCTCAGATAATCTGCCTCCAAATTTAGAGCTCCCTTCAAGTTAACTGCTGAGAAAGTCCTGACATTCTTCTCTCTCCACCTCAATATCTTGGTGGCTTCTTCCATTATCTTGTAAGATCTTGTCCCTCCTTGGTTGCATATATAGGCATTTACAGAAACATCCGTAAAAATCCCATACATTCTTGTTTCTTATCATTTTTTCAAATTGCAGCATCACTAATCTCACAGCCTTCATCTCTAAAAGATTTATACTGAGGGTCCCTTCTGATTCTGACCACCTGGCCTTGAGCTTTCTGACTCATGCAATGCACATCTGAACCAGATAAGCTTGCATCCAATGTTACTATTACCTCATCCTGAGCGATAAATGAAGTCCCTTGCTCTAAGTTCCTGCACTTCAGCCACTATGTCCTCTCCCTCTGTACCTGCCTCTGCACTCTGACTTTCACATGGGATTTCTTCATAATTTATCCCTGAAATGGCCTCAGGAACAACTGTAATGATTTCAGATGGACCCCCGATAACAGAACCAGCTGAATAACGGACATCAACATCCCAAATACCTTCACTAAATGCATAATGTCCACTACTTTCTTCCTTCTCAATATCAACATTTCTTTCCCAATCTTCCTTCTTCTTAGAAAAGCCAAGGGAGAAGCAGGGTGAGTAGGCAGCAGGAGAAGACAATCTGGTTGCCTTTTTGCATGAAGGGAAAGGAGAAACTTGGAGAAGGGTTTTGAATCGCAACAGCTCTTAGGGAAATGTTTCATGCAGGTCTGAGATTACTTCCTCAGAGGATCTAGGACAAGCAGACTTGTGTAGTAAGTGAAGTGGGCTTAATAGCTTTTCCAAGGAGGGGGGAAGTGGGGGACTGGGCAGCAGAAGAACTGAAAAGTACTGGATCTCAGTGGCTGCTCCTGGTGTCTTTGGCACTGGTCTGCATTTGTCTCCTGTGACAATCTGGTTGCCTTTTTGCAGGAAGGGGAAGGAATTGGGGAGGAGAAACTTGGAGAGGGAGTTTGAATCGCAATGGTCCTTAGGGAAACTTTTCATGTAGGTCTGAGATTGCTTCCTCGGATGATCTGGGACAAGCAGAGTTGTGAAGTGAAGTGTGCTTCATGGCTTTTCTGAGGAACAGGGAGGAAGGGAGGGACTGAGCAGCAGAAGAACAGAAAAGCGCTGGACCACAATCACTGCTGCTGAGGTCTTTCATATGGATCTGTGTTTCCCTCCTCTGAGAATCATGGAGATATGTTTCTTTTCTGAGGTGTGCAGGAACTGAAGTTGGGGTGGGTGTCTTTTTGGAAGATAGGGGATGAGGGAGAGGAGAAGTAGGGCTGAGGAGCTGGATTAGCTACTGCTGCAGCCAGCAGCAGCTTGTGAAATCAGCTTCATTTTCCAGGTTCAGTATTTGTGTTTTGTTTTTTGACCTTTGTGGGGGTCCTGCGTTCCTAACCCTCGTGAATGTGAAGGCCAACTGTACTCTCACTTCCCTGTTCCTTCCTGCAACCTGGTTCCTCATGTAGGTTCTCACTGAAGCTAATTTATCCATATTAAATAAATTCATTAAATTCATTGGTGAAGTATTAATTTGTTTCATTAAATTAATTAAACCAATAAGATAAATACACTGAGATAAACATATTTTGCTGTGCACGGCCCTGAGATTTAGCTTCCAAATCTGTATTAATGAGTTTTCTTATTATTTCCCTTAATTCAAACATGATCTGGTCTTGATGCAACTTCCTGGGCTGAGCCTCCCTCTGGACCACCATTGGACTTCTTTGCACCTTATTTTGCCCGTCTTGGAGTAATGTTGCTACTAGTGCTGCCAGATTCGCCTTGCATTCCTTGTCTGAAGTTTGTGTTTAAAAAGCACATTTCTTTTTTTTTTTCCACAAGCAAAGCCCCCCTGCCAATGTGTGAGTTGTGTCTTCTCTGTCGTGTACCAGTATGTTAGATTCTGCACTGGCCATGGATTGGTCTGATGGTCTCTTTGCTCCTAATCCTCCCTTCTGAAAGGAATCTCCTTTTTCTTTTCTTAAATCATTTTATTAAAGTTTCAAAACAAATAAAAACACACATTTCTTGTTGTTATTTCACTTGCAATATCATTTGATTCTTCCAAACTAATTCAGATTTCATCTTCAATGATTTTTCATAGTTTTCTCACCTGTATTGCTTTACCATCTATTATGTCGGTACATTGCATTTCATTTTCCATATCAAGCTTCATGATATCAATACATCAATACATCTCTTCACCATTTACTTTTACATAATACCATGACTTAATAACTTCTTATAAAGACCTCCTCGCCCGCCTCGACAATTTGCCATTCCTTCTGAATTTCATCATCTGATTTCCCTTTCAGTCTCTGTGATACTATATCAGTACCTTTATTTTCCATAAAAGTCCCCCACCATTGTTCAATTGTAGGTATTATCTGCATTTTCCTTACCTTTGCATATTCAATATGTGCTGTCTTTATCATATGCAATACTATTCTCCAATGTTTCTTTATAATACTTCAACTAAATCTGTCATATTCAGTAAATACATTTCAGGAATCATAGGAGTCTGCAACTTCAATATTTCACATATCTTTTTATGTATCTCAGACCAATATTTCTTTGCCTTTGGACACGTCCACCACACGTGATACGTCGTGCCAACTTCTTTTAAGCATTTCCAACAAAGCCCAGTACCTGTTTTATACATCTTTTGTAATTTATCCGGTGTCAGATACCATCTATAAAATATCTTATAGCAGTTCTCTTTCAAATTCTGGGCAACAGTAAATTTATTTGTCTTTTTCCAACTCTGCTCCCAATTGCCCAAATGAATTGTATGACCTATATTCTGTGCCCAAGAAATCATGACTGCTTTAAATGTTTCCTCGTACATCTCCTGTTGCAACAACTCCTGAGTTATTTGAGTTAAAAGATGTGGAGGATTATCAAACATACTTTTAATCACTCCAGTTTTTTCTTTTATTTCTATTCCATATGTCTTCAAGTCTATCTGAAACCTCCCCGATAGTTGCCTGTACGGAAACCAATTTAGAACTATTCTTTCTTGTTCCAACTTGTCTCTTGATTTAAGCTGTAAGTCATTTGCCTCAGACTTCTCTATCAAACCGTCATATCGGAGCCATTTATCAGTTGACACCCATCTTCCAAAGAAAGCTTCTTGTGGAGAGACCCAGGAGGGTAGTTGCCTCATATTTTTAGACTTAAATTCCTCCCAAATTTTCAAAAGTGATTTCCTAATATAATGATTTGTAAAGTTTTTGTCTACTTTTACTTTATCATAAAACATATAGGCATGCCACCCCATCCTCAGGTCCACACCCTCCAATGTCAACAGTTTAACATCTTGTAGGTCCATCCAGTCTTTAATCCATATAAGAGACGCAGCCTTATAATACAACTGAAAGTCCGGTAGTCCCAAGCCACCTCGATTTTTCTGATCTGTTAAAGTATTCCATTTAATCCTGGGTTTTTTACCTTGCCATATAAACTTGGTTAATTCTTTCTTCCATTGAATGAATGGTTTCTTATTTATTATTACTGGAAGGTTTTGGAACAAAAAATTTACCTTTGGTAAGACATTCATCTTTATAACTGCAGTCCTCCCCAACAATGACAAATGTAGCCTAGTCCAATTTTCCATGTCCTTGGTTATTTCTTTCCATTTTTTCCCATAGTTATTATCAAATAACTCATTATTTCTCTTAGCTATCCAAATGCCCAGATACTTCACTTTTTGTCCTCTTGCAAATCCTGTTTTTTGTACGATTTCTATATCCTCAGTCTCTGTAAGATTTTTAGTAATAAAAGTTGTTTTGTCCACATTTATCTTGAAACCTGAAAACTGTCCATATTCTTGAATTGTTTTTATCAATTTGTTAATGGTACTACATGGATTTTCCCAAAAAATCACTAAAAGCGAAAGCTTTTAGTTTATATTGATATCTCTTTATTTGAGCTCCTTTGATATCTTCATCATCCCTTATAGCATTGTTTAATATTTCCATTGTCATTATAAATAGCAAAGGTGAAAGTGGACAACCTTGTCTTGTCCCTCTCTTCGACTCTATTTGTTGTGTTCTTTCGCCATTTATCACCAATCTCACTTGCTGATGTTTATAAATAGCTTCAATCCATGATTGAAATTTCTCTCCGATCCCCATTTGCTTACATGTCATCGTTAAAAATGGCCAACTTATCATATCAAAAGCTTTCTCTGCATCAAGAAATATCATGGCCATTTTACATTCATTGTGCCTCTCATAATATTCAATCAGATTCAGAACTGTCCGAATGTTATTTCTTAACGTTCTTCTGGAAAAGCTGTTCTAATCTTCACTGATAACCTCAGACAACACTTTTTTAAGTCTCTCAGCTAGGATTGAAGCAAAGATGTTATAATCCACATTGAGAAGTGATATAGGCCTATAATTTTTCACATCAGACAAATCTCGAACTTCTTTTGGTATCAAAACTATATTTGCTTCTTTCCAAGTGTCTGGTATTCCTTCCTTTATAATTTCGTTTATTGTACTTTGCAAAGGTATTGAAATCTCGCATTCCAAAATCTTATAGTATCTTGCAGTGTATCCGTCAGGACCTGGGGCCTTATCATTCTTCAAATTGCAGATAGACTCAACCACTTCCATCATTGAAATGGGTTTATTCAGTATTGATCTTTGTTCTTCATTAAATCCATTTTATTCGTTCTCTCCAAGAAGTCTTCCATTCCTTGTTGATTTTTGACCTTTGAGACCTTGCCCATCAAATTATGATACTATCTATAAAAAGCTTGTTTTATATCTTCCTGTTTTGTAATCTTTTTCTTACCATCCACAATCTCTGCTATGACATTTCTAACCCTCCTTTCACGCAGCATTAAAGCTAAAAGCTTGGATGGTTTGTCAGCTTGTTCAAAATATTTCTGATTTGTTTTCCGCATCTGTTGAAATATTTCCTCTGCAGTTAATTGCCTTAATTCAGCTTGATGTAATTTCATCTGTAGTCTAAGTCGTTGGTTAGCCAGATCCTGTCTCATTTGTCTCTCTATCTCTTTCATTTTTTCCAGAATTTGGTCCTCTTTTTTTTCTTTTCCTTTGTAATCTCCTTTTTCAAGATGGCAACCAGAAGTAGCTAGAATGCCTGAACCCAGTGCTCTGCTCTTCTACTCTCCAACTGAGAGGAAAGTACTGGTAAGCACTTTGACTTGTCTTTTTCCTTCCAATCTTTAGTTTTTAGTCAGCACCAATCTTACCATTGCTGGCTGACTAGATGTGATAGAGGGGAATCTTTGCTCAGTTTCACTTTCACTGGATACCAGAAAAATCTTTCTCAAAACTGAATGGGCGTTGGTAGCATGATCACCTGTCAACCTATCTAGGTCCACCTGATCGGTAGTTGCCTCTGAGGGCATATTATCTCACTCTTTAGATTCCAGACTTGCAACCTAAGTGTAAGTTAAATCACTTTCTTCATCTACTGTCTTTTCCTTCTTGACTTGCAAGGTATGGACTTTCTCTTTGTCCTGTTTCTCTGGTTTATCTTCTTTCTTGTCTCCTGATGATGCTATTAGGAGAGCCAATCACCTAACTAATGCACTATGTTCTCTAACTTAGAATAATGGTTTTAAATCTAGTTAAGTACTCAGAGAGAGTAACCTCAACCAGCTGGCAAGGCAGGAGAATTATAACTGAGGGAGAAATGGCTGTCCCAACAATATTAACAGATCAGAACATTTGTCTTCTGCCTTGCCCAGCTGATGTGAGGGGATAAACCCTGGAGAGTTGTGGATTGCTCCTTTAGCCTTCTTGAGAATGCATGACAATTTATGATTTGTATGATGAATGCCACATAAAGTGGGTAAGGACTGCCATTTTGTTTTTATGTAATCAATGTATCATTCTTTGATCAAGAAGAACAGGTTTCTAAACTGTAGCTGTGGTTTTCTCTGTAATCACTTGTAAACTGACATATATGGGGTAACTGTGCCTTGGAACCTTCTAAAGTTAAACATTTAGCACTGCCCAATCTCCCCAGTGCAGCAATGATGATAATGATTAATCATCACCATTGCTTCTTACCCAGCTCTCCCTGAGAATCAAGGTGGGGAACAAGAAGAAACAACAGAACACATAACATCAGTTAAAGGAAAATATAGATGATCAATATTCTCACTCTTTCCTTTAGTTTCCAGTCTACCACAGTGGAACAGGTAAGACACAGGAAATGGCAGAACACCAGAGTTGACAAGGATGGGTTCAAAGAACTAGTTAGAAGTGAGCAATCTATTTTTCTTTTTCCTGGTCTAAATAACACATATAGGAGACTGACAAACTGACTCACCATAGGGTATTATGCTATGATTAAAGAAAGTACTGCCTCTGTAAAAAATTCACTGTGAACCACTGTTGTCCACTCCATAATGGCAGATGAATGTGGATGAATGAGAAGCATGCTGTCTCTAGCAATGGAGTTCTTTTCAAAAAGGCTGATGAAGTTACAGCAGCACTTATAGAATGAGCAGTTGGTACTCACTATGAATGATCATGGTGAGTTTTCCTCTCGTGCCAATTACGTAGGGCAGGAGTCCAAAGTTCTGTTGAAAACACTGAGTCTACCCCTCTCAGAACATATTAATTAAAAGGCCTTGCCACATATATAGAATCTGAGAAGTAACTCAGAAATAGCTTTTAATAGCAACAGGATAGTTTTTTATATATCCCAAGTGGGATGGATTGCTCATGCATCACTCACCTTAAATACCAACCTCTCATTTCTCCGGACGATCATCTGAGCAATCCACACACATAGGATATACCCACATTCATGCTTATGAGCAGGTGTAATCTCCACAGTTCCTTAATTATTGCCTGTAAAATAGTCCTCCCAAAAGCTGCATGAGCAACTTTATACTTTTTTTATGCTTTAGGAAAGTGGAAGGTTACTTCCAACCTGCTGTCTTACAAACTTCTTCCAATGAAGCTGTTATTTCAAACATTCTTGCTGTGGCCATGGAACTGGTTAAAGGTGCCCAAACATTCTTAGGCTTCTGAATATGTGAGTAGTTGTAAAATTAAAAACAAAACAAAACAAGCTTTACTCTATCTTGCCAACATAAAACTTCAAGTCTCTGTTTCCCAGAGTTTTTGCATGAAAGGAAAAAAACAAGGCTTCTGTGCTTTGTATTAGACTTCTTACACAGAGCTCTCTTAACATCTAAAAAGTGCCATTTTTATTTCAACGGATGAACTCGATTTGGACAAAAAGTTGGCAAATGTATAGTTCTATCGCAATCTTTCAGATACAGGCTTTTTGGAATGATAGCTGCATTAAAGTCAATTGGAATATTATCCCCACAGTTAAGTCCAGAGGCCAATCCTGCTTAGATACTGCAGCAATTGCATCCACTGAGATGGAGACAGACAGCTTATGGAATAAGGGCAGATGTGATGGCTGAGGTGCGATTAGAATGGGTCAAAGTACCTATAGGTAAGGAAAATCAAAGATCTGGTACTGTTTGCCATGCCTCTGTTGGCAGCAAAGCAGAAGGTACTGGAAAATGTTGAGTATCCATCAACATCAAGATGAATCGTATCATGTGTGTTGCATTCTTGAAGCCAAGACTGCTCTAGGAAGGCAGGTGGCTCAAAAGGTGCTGCATTGCCAGTGAAGAAAATTGCAATTTTGTCACCTTAGGGTCAAGAGAATGAGAATGAGACTGTTCTTTTTCTTCTTCAGTTCTGTATCTATTCCAGATGCCTGAGGTAGTGCCTTTTCTATGGACTTTCCTGATGTTAAGAGGATCTGCCCAGATAAGAGAGATTCACAAATAGAAGTCTGTGCCCTTGAGTCTAACTGTAGAAAGCTGAATACCTGTCAAATCTTCTGGACTGAGTAGGTCAATATTAATGCCAAAATCAATGACATGAACAGAGCTGATAATGTTGGTGGTTGATGCAACAACAGAGAAGAGGAAAACATAACCTCTATTTAGTTCTCTCTGACGGTTTTTCCATCATCAGTGGGGGCTGTGAACAAATTTTTACTGAAGTTGTAGGCAGAGGCATGTTCTTCAAATGAAGGCCCTTTCCCATTGAAGTCCTTTTTTTAAATGAGACACTCCATTTTTACTCACCATAGGTGTGAATCTGACAGTAGAGGCACAAGTCAACAGTATGAGTCTTGCCTAAGCAAAGGAGGCAGAGAAAATATCTACTAAACTGAAGAATTTTCCGGTAGCAATATACAAACTTTTTGAAAAATATTTTTGGGGCCACAGTCCCAGAGAGGATGTGATGAAGATATGATGACAGAAAGAAACAGCCTTGCAAAAAGAAAGAAATCAAAAGGAAGAATGGAAAAACAAATAAATAGCTCAAATACTCAACTCTCAGAACCTCATATCAACGGTGCTGTGGATAGGGAAAACATAGGAAGATAAAATTATATAGCATTGTAGAAAGTGGGCACACCTGCAGCCAACATGCTTGGCTCTAGAAGGTTTCAAAGACGCCTAAACAGATGCAGAGTGACTCCATTTCTGTGAGACTCAAAATTTATATTCAATCCTTTTTCCCCCCTTTGCAAACACGTTGGGTAATTCTGCTAAAAGGTCATGGTTTTAAAGTGAATTTTCTGAAAAAGCTTGTATGTTTTAAAGAAAAATGCTTATTATTTGTCTATTTTGATTCCTTCAACATCACTCACAATACCTTTCACTACGCAGTGTCTAAGTCGTTGGTGCAGAGCATTATATTTATCTCTTAATGGAACTCTTACATCTTCAGGACTAGGAAATACTTTTACCAAAATTTCTGCCACCTGCACAAAAAGAAGTTAAGATTGCTAATTAGCAAAGTTTCCAGAAATATCTTCGTATAACTATGAATGCAAATAATTTAATGTTTTAGAAGAAATCTAAACTCTTTAATCATTCATACCTTTCTGATTGGTGGCAATTCTCCAATAAGACTCAGAATGATATCCTGGACAAGTTCTTCAATATTCATGAAGCGAGCAAAAGGAAGCATCCGGCAAGCCCACTCCAACGCACTGAGAGAGTGCTCTACTACACAGGCATCAAATTCAGTTCTCCTGGATTCCTTGACAAATAACATCAAATAACAAATTGAAAACTTTACATAAAATCTATTATTTCAGTCTTGAACAATATGCAGCTGCATATTAAACTGCATCTGTGATAATCATCTATAATATGGAACAGTTGAACTAATGAACTTTAAGGAAAAAGGGACAGCATAAGTGAGGGAAACTTGCATTCCACTAACTCATAAACTCTTTTCCTGTTCATATGTGTTTCAATACTAGAAATAAACTGAGAAAAGCATGCTTCTCCAATACTCAGCAGAAAGAAGCACGCGCAATAGCAGATATTGTAGGACCTTACTCTTTTTTCTTCTCTCTTACAGAGTAGCTTTATGTGTGCGTTTATAAGTAATTAATATAGAGCTGGATCATTTTAACGAAGACATCTGCCGCTGTTGTGTATTGCTAGAGCCTTAGTCATCACTTGAACTTGGAGAAACAAATTGCTTATTTGCAATTGATTCTTTGATTGATCGTATGTGAACTCATATAAGTGAGTCTTGTTTTTGTATAATGTCATCAATAAAACATTTGAGAGATTAGCAGCTTTCTCATGAGCGCCCCAAACCCATTCCTCAGCATGCACTCTTAAGTGTGCCAAGCTATTTTCCTCATTTTTGTGTCTGCCACCAAAGGACGGATATGGAAAAGTAAGAAAACACAGAGGAGAGTAGCTTATGTGACTTCTCAGATGATCACTTCAAGGTGCGACAAGTAACCTGCAAAAATAATATGGGCAAGACAGGCTAACAAATTGGAATTTGTAATGACCAATGAAGAAGATAGCATCTAAAGGAATTCCCAAGTTCTTACCAGAAGTAATACAAGACTTAAGACTTGCAGAATGAACCAGCCTAGACTACAAAGCATGTAGTCCTGACAGAGTAGCTGTAACACTTGATTTCAAATATTTAGTTTGCTGGTCTGCGCTCTTATCAGTGCAAAGGAGATGATATGTCTTCACATGTTTCTCCACTGACAGGGAGATTATTCTCACTTATAGTTGTGGAGACAAAGGAATACTGATGTAGTTGTTGGGCTCAAGAATCTTTTGAAAGTTCAGAAACTGTTCAGACTTAAGAGCTTGGTAAGGTACCACAGTAGATGACTCCATTAGTGCACTGCCAGAGGGAAAAACAGTGATCTACACAAAGATAGTCCCTGTTCACACTGATGATGCTGAAGCTGATATGATGGTATTGAAGATACTGAAACACCATTCACAGCAGAAGACAGAGCTGTTGTGGAAGTCAAGATGCCTACACGGTTATGAGGTTAATGTGCCAATTCTTTAAAAAGAAATAGGATTCTATCGATATTGATGGAAACTGAATGCAAAGGTGATTGTGATCTACCTTATTGGCTAACTTAAGAATCACCTCCCATGCACAAAAACAAAAAAACACAGTCATGAAATGAACAGGTGCGAGGGCACAGACAACCATATGGGTGATTGGTGGGCAGGTCACTGGAGGACAGATGACAAGATAGTGTGACCAAAGCTCACATCCCTCTTGACTTACAGTCCAGCCTGTAGTGCTGAATAAAGGTAGAAGGCTGTGACCACATGGCTGCCCTGCAGAGCTCTGGTATCAGAACGTCTCAAAGCAGGACAGCAAAGGAGGTGACTGCTCTGGTAGAGTGTAGCCTGGAGTGTTGAGGTGGCAGTTACATTGCCAGATTGTAGGCCAGGATGACTGTCTGGTAGAACCACATGGAAAAGCACTGGGAGGAGATCTGCTTTACTTTCCTCTGGCCACCGTGGCCAGCTTGACAATGACCCTTGACAGAAGTAGAAAGGGAGGAAAAAGGTTTGTCAGCTCAGCCGTCTACGGTCTGAGGAAGGTGTCACCCGAGGAACCTCAGCCCCTGCCTGAGCTGGAGCAGAAGCATCAGATGTCCGTACTGCAAGGTGACCAGATGATACACCTCCTTGGAGAGAACCCACTCATCCTGCAGGACCTGGGATCAGACAGTCCACTAGAGTGTTGTTCATTTCCGCTATGTCTACCGCTATGGGTTGTACACTTCTATGTAGGCACCAATTCCAGAAGTAGGTTACTAGGTAGAGAAAAGTGGTGGAATGTGTGCCTCCTTGCCTGTTAATGCAGCACATGACTGTGGTGTTGTCCAATGACAACTTGCCACAGAACTATCTATTGAATTATATATTGAAAGCTCTGAAAGTATTGATCAATTCTAGAAATTCCACAGTGTTGATGTGAAGGGTGGTCTCCCTCAGTGACCAATGGCCCTGCACCTTCATGGTGTCTCACTGAGATCCTCACCCATTGTAGATCCATCAGGAGTCACTACACAGTCCAGGTCCAGAAGATAAAGGGGCATGTCTGTTAGGAGATTTCAACCCTTGGTCCACCAGTGGATCAGTGGCAGGGGGAAGAGTCATCCCTAGACCGTGCAGGTGTCTCTGGGGGTTGAAGTGAGGAGAAGCCAATACTGTACATCTCTGGATTGGAGGTGGGATAAGTAGGCGATTGCCATAAGGCCCAGGGTTTTTTGGATGTAGCAAGTGGCAGAGCAGGACTGCCTGATAAGCTCTTTCAAGCTGGCATGCAGAGTAAGAGCTCTTCAGGTTGGCAGGTACACTGAAGCTGATCAAGAATCCAGGGTAGTGCCGATGAAGTCAAGCATCTTGGTAGCCTCAAGGACTAATTTCTTCAAGTTCATGTCGAGGCCAAGGTCATGGAGATGGAGGAGGGTGGGGTGGGGTGGATGTTCCAGTACAGGGTGGTCCAGGATGATGACATTACAAGCCAATCATCCAGGTAGGGAAGATCTGGATGCTGCAAGTCCTGAGGAAGGAGACTACCACCTCCCTACAATTAATGAAGACCTCTGAGGCAGTGGAAAGACTGAATGAGAAGTTGGACTTACCGTGAACGGTCATTCTGGGATGGCAGGAGGAGGAAGCCACAATGATTGGTTAATCCTTGCGTGCCAGCCGGAATCAGCAGGAGTCCACATTCCAAATCAGTTGCTACTGTTAGGACCCTGTGCCTCCTCTGTCAGTTTCTTCTCCAGCCATGCAAACCATGAAGTTTTCACCACTCAGGGTGATAGCTGAAGCTCCAGGCGAAGCTGCTGATGAAGCTGCTGATGACGAGCAACAGCTGTTGGTCCCTGTTGCTCAGGCTGGAGATGAGTCCTGCAGCTCAAGAGCTTCCCCTTCTGCCATGGACCAAGCAGGCTCGGACGTTCCTCTGCCTGCTCCTTTAGAGGAACAGGGATCAGGCAGTGATCCCGAAGATACTTTTGAGCCTGCTCCAATTAGCCCAAAATCAAGGCAGAGACATAAGAGAGATGAGCAAAAGGAGGCTTCCTTGATTAAGTTTAAGACACGGTGACTGGCCACACCTGTGCCTTGGGCTATATTACCTGCCTGCTTGGAAGCTTTCCTTTGCTTGTGGCAAACCTTCTACAAGCTCTCTCTTTGCCGGTTCGTTGCTTCCAGCACCTGATACCTTGGATTGAACTCTCGGCTCCTGAGCCCTGGATTTTGGACTCTGACTTTGGCTTTGCTTGTTGTTCTGGCTTTGGTAAAAGGACCTTCTCTGGTTAATTCCCTGCTTTGACACGTTCCAGCTTGACTCTGCTATCTCTCTCACTCCCTTGTCTGGGCTAGCTCACCACCCTGGTCCCTGACCTTGACAGTCGGTTTCCTTAACTTCCAAGTTTGTAACCTAAATCTACTTTAGACCTTCATCACAATCGCTTAACCTCCCCAATGCCTACACCAACCTATATATATTATACACCATCAGGAGGGGCGGATTCCTCCTCCTGCCATTCCAGAATGACCGTTCACGGTAAGTCCAACTTCTCATTCTCGGGATGGCATGGAGGAGGAATCCACAACAATTGGGACATACCCAAGCCACATCATGGGTGGGCTTTATTTACACTGAAGTACCCTCTGGAGTACCTCACTGCCAAAAGCAGCCTGCTCCACTTTAAACTTGTCCACTTTATAATGTCTTATAAAGGTAGATGGGTCTGACCAGCCTGCTGCATTACAAATATCTTGTAATAATGAAGTCACATTATAAACAGTACTAGTTGCCACAGATCTTGTAGAATGTGGATATGCATTGCACAGCCTAGGTTGGCCTGCCACATCATAACAATGAAAGATGCAACTCTTAATCCACCTTCCAATGACAGTCTTAGATGCCTTCTACCCCATAGACTTATGATTATACGATACAAATAAAGCCTCTGTTCTCCTGACACGTGTAGTTCTTTTAACGTAAAGACGGACAGCTCTCCTCACATCCAAAGTGTGATATCTTTTCTCTTCTGCGCTTTTCGGATGAGGAAAAAAAGTTGGTAGGTAAATCACATCTGGTGCCACCTTTTCCCATGCACGTTTAGGAAGAAAAGTTGGATCTCACGTCAGTACCAATCTTTCCTCCTCAAATTTACACAAGTTAGCAGTATCAGATAATGCAGCCAATTAAGAAACTCGTCTAGCCAACATTATTTCTACCAGGAAAACAGTCTTTAACGTTAACAAACGCAAAGAAGCATCCCTCACTGGTTCAAAGGGTGCTTTTGTTAAAGTGTCCAGCACTACATTGAGATCCCAACTCGGGAATCTATGCTTAGATGGGTAAAAAGTCAACACTGCGCCTCTTAGAAACCTCTCTTAATATGAGGATGCACTGAAAGAGGAACTCCATCAAATTTTAATACCTCAGACAACGCTGACACCTGATGCTTCAAAGTATTCAGCCTCAGTCTCCTCTGCAGTCCATCTTGCAAGAACTGCAAAACATACTTCCCTTGAACCTCAGCAAACCGCAAGGACTCAGCAGAACACCATTTTTCAAATGCTTTCCAAGTCATACTGTATATCTTCTGAGTCGACTGCCGCCGCAATGCCATAATGGTATCTACCACAGCTGGCAAGTACTCTTGCAATTCTAAGGCCTTCCTCTCAAGATCCAAGCCATCAAATTCAATCATCTTGGATCCGGATGATGGACCAGCCCTTGACTTAAGAGATCCTTTCGAACTGGCAACCTCCAAGGCTCTCTTACTGATATCTCCTTCATCAAGGAGAACCAAGGCCTTCTTGGTCAATAAGGTGCAATCAGCACCACACTTGCGTTTTCTCTTTTTATTTTCAATAGCACTTTTTGTATTATCTCCACTGGCGGAAGCACATGCAGTTGACTCTTCAAACTTGCTTCCATCGATTGAAAAGAATCTTTTTAATCTGGAATTCTTGGCTGAGGCAAATAAGTCGACTTGAAAAGGCCTGAATCGTCTGCTCAAACTTTGAAACACTTGGTAATTCAGAGTCCACTCTCCAGGATGTAACTTGCTTTAACAGAGGTAATCTGCTCGCACATTCAGTTTCCCTTTCAAACGCACCGTTGTTAGCAATTGCAGATTTCGTTCCACCCACTGAAACAACTTGTTTGACTCATCTATCAGCACTGTCGAGTGTAGACCCCCTTGGTTCATCACACAGGCCTGGGCCGTCATGTTGTCTGTCCAGACTTGAACACGCTTGCCCCTCAGCAAACTTGCAAATTTGAGAAGTGCCAGACAAATCACTTTTAACTCCAAAAAATTTATACTCTTTCTCAAGCCCACACCGGACCAAACACCCTGAGCACTGTTACCTTGACATAAGCCCCCCGCCAAGCCTGTCAGACTGGGAAGATGGTTTGGAGAGTCACCATCTTGAACTTCCTTCATTTGATCTATCTGTTGACCCCTCAAGGTCAAGGATTGGGTGAAGGCCATAGACCCTCTTTGGTATCATGAAGTAATGGGAGAAGTAACCATCCTGCTTGCCAGACTCTGGGATTCTTTCCATGGCCCCTTTCTGGTGTAGAGGAGAGACTTCCTTTGAAAGAGCATCTGACAACAGGGTGGCTGGGAAGACATCAAGGGGAAGTGTACTTGAAAATTCTATGGCATAGCCAAGGCAATATTTGTGAGGACCCAGGTGTCTCTGGTGATTTTAATGGTGATTTTTTTTAAGTATAAGAAAGAAGTTAGAGTAAGTGAAAGATGAATGATCAAGGTATGCTGCTCCATTAGTAGATGGAAAGACACTGAGGAGCAGCATGGCAGGCTGGAATACATGCAGTATGTGAGAGGAGCAGAGCCTCTGCCAAGCTGCTCAGTGCTAGAACATTCCAAGATGGAACCATGAGCAGGCACAAAATCTGTATGTGTGAGGTGCAGAGCCCACGAAAAAGAAAAGATGTTATGCTTTTTATAGCCTTTAGTAATTAAGCAGGAATGAATCCTATGGCCCTCCCCCAGACAGAAAAGGCACTTGGAATGGTTGTCAGTCTGTGGTGTCTACCACAAGAAATGTCTGTGGTGTCTACCACAAGAAATTCTTGAAAAGAGCCATAGAGTCCATAGAAAGATGACAGTGAGACAAGAAATAATAGGAATACATGCTGAAATAAAAAAACAAAAAAGATGAGCAAGAAGGAATTAGGGGTGGCCATTACCAATGTAAAGCACTTTTGTTTGGCCTTGCATTCGTTTCAAGGCTTTTCACTAAAATATTAATCCCAGTGATTTCTCACCTCGAGGAGAAAGGGATTTAGCTATTCCCTTATTTAGATGACATTCTTTGAAAGCAGAGTTTAGGAAAGTAGCTAGACAGAGGGGGACTGCAGTCCTAACAGTCTCAACTGACTTAGAATGTGGACTCCTGCCGATTCTGGTTGGCACGTGGAAATTAACCCAATTGTTGTGGATTGCTCCTCCGTGCCATCCTGAGAATGAATAGAAGAAAACAACTCAGCTAGTCACTTGACAAAATCACTCAACACAGAATATACTTGATGCTGCTATTTGTACAGATGAAAAAAAAAAACTTATGAGATTACTGTTTTGCTCTCAACCTCAAACAAGGTTCAGAGTTCTCAGGTCAGTAAGCCATGGAAACAAGAGGTATCCCGTGTCAAACAGTCCAAGATCAAGAAAGCCGTAAATGAGAGTCAAGTTTTCAAGGAGTCATGGTGGCCAACCAACGGTCCAGCGGTCATAAATCTGATGAACATACTTCCCCACAAGCTGTCTAGGAAAAGATTGAAGCTAAACTTAGCAAGGTAATTGGTAACTGCAATTTTCTTATATAGGCAACATGTTCAACCAATGCTCAGATTCTAGGCAGTATTTAGGGAGAGCATTCTACAATTGTGCTCCTCCCTAAACACAACTGGAAGCTCTCACTGTGGGGAATGGTCTGAGCAAAATGCTTCTTTGCCTTTGCCTTTCTCTGGGACTGGGGGTCTCTTCTCCAGCTCCTCTTCCTGCTGATCTGCTGAACAGACGGGACGCTTGGCTGGCAATCAGGTGTCTGCTTCAATTCCTCCAAAAGTAAGTCTGGTTCATCCAATGAACTCTCAACAGGGGAAGGGAGAACATGAAAGTTCATCTCTAAAATGCTCTCTTTGTAGTTTTACACAGAACAAGAGCCATCTGTGTGAGTCAGAGACCAAGAAGAAGTAATTCATGGCAGATAATGGGTCAGCTGTAACCAGTTTCCTACCCTAGTAAGTAAGGTATAAGTATGGTATATATCTGTACTGTAGCAAGAGATGTTACTTCTTTGGTTGTAAAACTAATTGTAGAAGTAGCTTGCATAATTCTTTCCTTCTGTGAATGTGGAAATGGAACAATGGAACATACCTGCAAGGGTGTTTTTGTGTTGCTATGTGGATTATCATAATCGTGACTGTTACATACAAAGAAGTAGATTTTGGATAGTCTCAGAAATTGCTGCCCATAATTGTCTCTGAATAATCCAATCCTTTTTAGTTTTGGCACACACTGGACATTCATAAACTGTATAAAGACTTGCTTTTAAGTAAAAGCTACAGGACTGGTGGAACATCCAGGTCTAGGCTTACTATTATGCCATCTTCATTAATGCTACAGGTAACCTTTTAAAAACTGTACAGTACTTTGCACATCTTTGTTTTTAATACTGTCTTAGATTATTTAAGTCTTTTCTGAACACCATCTTGCAACTTGTAAGTAACTAAAATAACTATTTTAAAAAAGCAGAAGAAAAGGGCTACTTCTTTAAATTATCATAACCACAGATGTGAAGATGGGACTGCAAAAAATGTAAAAGCTCTTTGAGGAAGAACAGAACGTTGATATCTCAATTCTCAATAGGGTTAAATTCTGTGCCATCATAATTACCTTCTGATTTTCCAAATTCTCCCTTGCAGTTTGGTATCGTCTGCAATTGTCAGATAACCTTTCACGAACGTGAAGCATCCAACACAAGGCACACAATTCTCTAAAGCAACCTGTGACACAGAGACAAAGTTTTGATGAGCTAAGAAAATATAAATGTCTCAACAGAAATATTTATTTTTACCTTCTAATTTAAAAGTGGCAGGGTCTATGAGTGAGAGTTCAAATATTTTTATACAGTATTTTTGTAAAAAAATTACAAAAAACAATATTTTATTGTATTAGCTCATATTTCTATGGTTAATATGTTTTGTGCATAATATAGAGGTTAAATGTCTTTAATCCTGGCTGAATACTAGATAGATTTTCCTAGAACAAGATAGGATAACTATCCAAAAATAGATGGTGATTTAAGGTGATTAAGTGGTTCCTTACAGTTTCCACATCTTTAGCTTAGCTACTTTTCTGCTGAAAGTAGCCTACCAATTTCTAGAATTTGTAATGATACATTTGCATTTCTGCTGATATTTTTTGTCAGAAAGTATTTCACTAGGGCATAGGATATACAAATGTTTCTATCAGCAATGTTCAACGTGTTGATCAGATTATGTTTACCATGGGAGTATATGGAGGATCCTTACTGTTCTCTTACAAATAAGCACTGTAACATATATGCATACTTGAAAGTACTTCATGTCTTGTGAGGACTGAACTGAACTGCTCAGCCTGTGGGTCCAATGTAGCTCCAGTGAATGTACGTAGTCCCTGGAACCCCTCTCATAATACACCATTCTATTGTATTAGGAAGTCAGTATGACATGAACCGTGGCTAAGAATCTTATTCCTTGCTTTTGTCTTCTCTTCAGCAGTACAATGAATGCACTCTTTTTCACAGGAT
This sequence comes from Iguana delicatissima, assembly GCA_948472985.1. Taxonomy (NCBI): domain Eukaryota; kingdom Metazoa; phylum Chordata; class Lepidosauria; order Squamata; family Iguanidae; genus Iguana; species Iguana delicatissima. The sequence goes on from CAOKZL010001244.1 coordinate 76,499, forward strand.
CAAAATGAGAGGTTGGGATGTACCATGAATTCTTGTATGACCTGAAGGAGAAATCTACAACATGTGAGTTTCACCTGCACTCCGTCAGTTCAAGGCAGGAGTCCCAAAGTTGATTTTCAGTTTCAAACATTGACTCCCCTCTCCTCCTCACCAGTTTTGTTACAGCACAGAAAGACAGATTGAACTAGAAATAGGACAGCACTTTTCTAACTCTACGGTGGCGGCTGACTGCTCTTTCAGTCATCCAAAAATGACTGTTCACATTAAATCCCAACTCTTCATGCTCTAGATGACTTGAAGAAATAATCCACAACGTACAGAATGCTCCCAAGCTTTGCCTCATTTATGGGTGGGAATGACTGTCATCATCTCTCATCACAACCTGCAGTACTGTGTATCCAACTGCTGCTTGGACAAATCTGTACTTGTTTATTTTGTAATACTTAACAAACATTGATGGTTCTTCCCAACCTGACACTTCACACACTCCCTTTAACAAAGATGTTACTCAAAAAGCTATTGGAGTTGCCACTGATCTCACTGACTGAGCCGACACATTCCTTGGTCGTGGTATATTAATCTTAACAGAGATGTACGCAAGCTTTCAACCATCACTAACTTGGATGCTCTATATCCTAGCATTTTTGATGGAAATACATAAATAGCACTTCTGTTCATTGTAAATGCTTTATATTATTCAGACAAATTCATACTGCTCTTTTTACATCTAAAAGTTCTAAAGAGTTCCTTCTAATGAATGGAAAGGATTTGGGCAAAAGGTCAGTAACTGAATTTCCTGAACTCTAATTCTAACTATTCTAACTCTGAAAGTCTCATTGAATGTGCTATTTCTACTAGGAAACTTATTTTGAGGGTCAGTAATCTTAACTATGTTTTCTTCAATAGTTTAAATGGAGGCTTTGTCAACCTACTAAATAACAAGTTTAAGTTCCTACTTGGGAATCTATGAATTGTCAGAGGAACCTGTAAATCTTCTCTTGGTAGAAATCTCCTCACATGAGGATGCTTTAAAAGGGCATATCCTTCAACTGCTAATACCATAGATAAGACTGCTACTTGTCTTAAGTGTTGGGTCACAGATATTTACAAACACCTTCCTGTGGAAAAGGCAATATATCCTTAATTTGAATTAAGTCCCAAGATCCTGTTTGTGGTTTTGCACCTCCTGAATGCTTTTTTGCATTGTTTTGTATATTCTTGTACTGACTGTCTACAAGATGACAGCATGATGTTTTGTAACTATTTTGAATAACCATGATTCAGCAGGTGTCACCTCTCAGTATCCAGACATTCAGCACCAGCTGTTTCAGATCTGGGAGTTACATCAGACCTTGCATCAAAACATTGTTCATTTCTGAATGTGTCAAAGAGGTTCAACCAATATGTGCACCAACAAAGGAAACCACAGTCTGTGTGGTCAACGTGAAGCAAACAAAACTACCTCTTTCTGCTTAAATCTTTTTTCACACTGCCTGTATCACTGGCAGAAGGGGGGAAATATACAGCATTCCCTTTGGCCATGATTCTGACAGAATGTCATGCTGTTCAGAACCTGTGCTGCCATTTTTAGAGAAATACCTTCTTAATTTGGAATTATTTCCAGAAGCAAAATGGTCCACCTGCAAGGAACCATAACATCTCAGCAACGCACTGAACCCCTCCTTGCCCAATAGATAGCCTACTTCATGGTTCAACAATCCTTTCAGACACATTTTTTGTCAGGTGACAAAGGTGGATCAGAGAAATCAATATCACTCCCATTGTTTTTCTCTTTTTCGTAATAGTGTCAGTTGCCAATATAATTAAACAGTGTTTTGAATTAGGAAGATAAAAAAGGGAGGAGAATAAAAAACTTTGACTTACTGGTAAAGCTGGAAAGAAAAAAACTGGCAAGAACAGAGGAAAGTCAACATCTGAAACTAAAATAAACATTGAGGCTCCTACCTCAAGCTGATGAAACAAAAGATAAACCCTATATTGTAGAGTGCTTCTTCAATCATCTAAGAACATCATACTGAACACATTGAGCAGAAGTCACAAGAAAACAGGATTGATCTCTCTGCTGTTACCGCAGTTTCTTGCTGGACTTGGGGGATATCAGATATCATTTTGATATCAATAATTTGGCCTTCCTCGCCTATTCCTTCCCACATGCTTGCGGGGCCCCTGGACAAGCACGCAAACAGGCTTGGTCACTAATCGCTGTAATATTCCAAATCAATACAGGCAGGCCAGAAATAGCCAAACTGCCGCTTCAGGAGATCTCAAGGCAAGTACCTTATTATGTATGCACACTACTTACAAAGAACTCCCTGCCCTGAGCAGGCAGCTTGATGAGCCAAATACTCAATCGTCAAGCACTCTGCGTTTGCATACTGGCTACCCTATTGACAATTCGGACTAAATTCTGCTAAATCACGCTAAATTCTGACTTTTCGGACGCTTTGTCTCCAGCCCGAAACTCATTGTTCTCCCCAAATACGGACTAGCCTACGGCCACATTTTCCCCTATAAGAATCCCTGACTTTGAGAGCCTCATCGGATTGCTCCTGACTTCCATACCGCCTTGCTGCTGCTTTGCTTGGCAAGCCTTCCCCTCAGTCCCACGTACCGAGAACCTCCATATCCACGAACTCTATCTTCAGACTACCCAAGCTTCAGGACAGGTGCAGTATTTCCCATACCAAAAACCTCCTCTCAAAATCCCTCTATCCAACTCCAACCTTTATTTCTCTAGTTATCGGTGTGAATGTGTTGCATACACTTGTTTGATTGTATTTTAATAAACACAAGAATTATTATTTCACATCTGTTTGCTCCTTGACTCGGCCTGACCCCGTAGACGTTGGGTAAAAGATCTCGCTCTGTTGCCCTGCCTCTCGCAGTGCTAGCTTGTGCTCTTTGACTAATTTCCCCAACTTGTATAATTTGGAGAGCATTTAGGTGTCCCTCTGGGCCCACAAATCAGGGTAACACTGCCTCACAACAAGAAATCTACAAAACAGCATAGAGATTGGTCAAAGGTTACTTGATATTTTCTGGGCTGACTTGTTATACTACTAGACAATATTCTCAGAATGCAATGTGAACGGTTTGATAGAGTTATAATGGAAATGTACCACTTCACTAATTTCATTTCTTATTCTGCTTTAACACTTTTCAGTGTCCTTGCACTTTTGTTGATACAAACCTATGGTTTTACATGAAACCTCATCAAGTTTATCTCCAGAAGATGTAGGCCTCAAGAACACCGAGTGATATTTACAGTAATTCAGTAAATTTTCTGGAAGAGCATTTAATGAAGGAAGACCACCCTTCTTGTAGATCTGAAAGAGCAAAAAAAAAAAACAAAGATTACAGAGAATAATTTATTTTGCTGTAAGCTTGAACAAATGTTCTCCATTATTTTCAAATCAGTCTCATAATTCAGGGTCAGCATGAAATCTACTTTTACAAAGCACAGGGCACAAAGGACTACAAGTTTATATTCTGAAAGTAAGTGATATAGGAGGAAGAACACAGAAGAAGACACAAAAACGGCAAGAGACACAGAAGAGACGAGAGAGATGACAGAAGCACTGCCACCATGACCATGATATATTTTTAGCCAAATTTCCTACACAAATCACTGCCAGATTCATAGGGATTGGAAAAGAACATATGACACCAATTGTGCACATTCTTTCTAGTGTTAGCTGACAGAGGCAAACAAAAATGGATTGACTTCCCTAACCCCCCATTAAACAATAGCTCAGGTGATCTAGCTTTTGTTTTTCTGCCAAGGGCACCAAGATTTTATCTAGTTCTGTCCCATGGCTGAACGAGACAAAAGACAATTTGAGAAATGCATAAAATAAGGAAAAGAGAGAAACTCCCTCCACAATTCAAACTACAACATGCTGAACTACAAAGAATAGATCAATAGCTCATCCACAGTTCATAGCTATGCCAAATGTAGGTGAGCCACTAAATAATTAGGGTGTGGTTTGGATACTTCCACACACTAAATTAGAAGACATTTTGAAGGAAAGTGTCTAAGGTAACCTTGTTAGTATGATGTCGAGAAATATCTAACAAAGAGATGTGCACAAGCTAACTTGATGTCTAGGCAGGATGAAAGTGCCGGAAAACATGAGGGAAGAAAAATGTTTCATACCGCTCTTTCTCCAAAGGTTACCTCCACAAAGGAAAAACTGTGGAGCTGTGCCTTAAGTATAGATTTTAGTGAAGGTGGCACATGTGGTCTGCATGGCACCCTTAGACATTAATAGGAATGTTGATGGAGAAGGCTGTTACCTTGACACAGGGAGATGTAATATGTAAACAAACAATAACATAATGAAAAATAAGCAAAAAGACCACAACAGAAAGTGGAAGAAGTAATCAGAGAGACAGAAAGCTAAATTTACACATCATAATAAGACAAGGTTCTGGAGTTATTATTTTATGGCTATTGTTTCAATTTGTAGTTTTACTGTTATTAATCCCTACGATTTATTTTGAAGAGACATGGAATATACTTTTTTACAAAATACATGAAATAGAGAAAAATAAAAATGGCAAATACCCATCTATGAGCCAATGAGACATTTTACTTGCAATCTGAAGCTCTAAATCAGAAGAATATCTGAAACTTTAATGTGGTCTGCCATGCAGTGGACATTTTAGGTTTAATGTAAACAACAAGACAAGGGCCACTTTATAATTTTATGGAATATTTGACTGTAAAAAAAATTATTTTCAATATATTAGCATCATTATGGGCAAAGGTAAATCAATTTCATCAATATACCTTTTGCATTATTTTCCGTGCCTGTTTCAGCTGCCCAATATACCACTGAGCGGCAGGGAAGGAACAACAAGCAGCCTGGAAAAGCATAAGAATCCGTTGAACAACTCCAGACACCTTCTGCCGACAACTTCTCTCCACTCTTAATGGCAAATCAGTGCATTCATCCTGAATATTGTAAAAATGACAGGCACGATAAGCCAAAGGAAGTGGCTAAGCAATGTCGAATATACTTTGGTACAGTTATCTGCAACCTAAACCTTCTTTGCTATTCAGGAATAAAGTTCTGGAGAAAGCATAATGGTAAAAAAAAAAAAATAAAGTTATTCAAACTATTTATTAATATGTTTTAATATCAAATTAATGCTATGTACATGCACGTGCTTGGTCTAGGACATCCACAGGAGTCACACTTCATTTCAGCCCAAGGAACAATTTTTCATGCAGAAAGATTAGCTTCTAATATAAGCTTCCTACACAGAAGGAATGAAGACATCATTTCGGGTAACAGAAGCCTACTTGCACATATACTTGTGCTTCTGAATTCTTAAAGTAGATCACTGTGTGTTGCTCTTCAAATGTAAAACCTAAGATAGACATGCAAAAATGGAAGCAGAATGGAATCCTTACTACGTTACTTCATATATTAATAAATTAATGAGAGCTACTACATTTTGGAATGTAGGCAAGTTGAAAATGCAATAAAAATTAGCAACTCAAGTAGAGATACAATAAAAGCAACTTTCACACAGCTTCTAAAGATGCATACTTCACTTAGGAATGTTGGTTGAGGACAATACAGGGGTGGTGCAGGAAGATATAAACTCTCAGGCACTAAACCACACAACTTTCCGCTAAGATCCTTGGCAAAATCCAGCAAAAGTTCAAACGTCTCTGAGAGAATGTCTGCTTCTGCCATAACTGCTGCTTTAAGTACTTCTCCTACTGAACTAAAAAGTACATGTGCATCTTCTTCTTCGATAGGATCTAAAGAAAGCCAGCAGAACATAGAACAAAGCAAATGCATTAATAAATAATATTTTGTTGAAGAGTTGTACTTCTAAATCTAGAAATTCATTTTCCAAGCCTGTGTCACAGCTTTAATGAATTCTTAACATTTATTTAATTAATCATTTTTTAAGGAAAGAGGCTTTGTACCTTGTTTTAAAGAGATAGTATTCAGAAAACTGCGTACTTCGTGAAACAGAACTACCACATTATGGTTTCAAATGCTGCCTACATCTAATTTCACAATATTATGATCCCAAATATTTTACTCACTAGCACCACTAGCAGGATTTTGACAGTTCCAACTTGTAATTCAGAAAGTAAACTTCCTCAACTCATTGTGTTGCACTGCCACCAATAAACAATTAGAACAAACAGCATTCCTAATACCTTACTGGAACAAAATGCGCAGTCACAGTTTAATTCAATTGAATTTATTTTACTGTGCGTACTAAGTCTTCTCCCTCAAATGTTCTTTTCTTTTTCCTTTTCTTTGCTCAGACTCAAAATAAGAAGTATTGAACTCACAACAAAGATACAGCAGAATTTGGGGATACAAGTGAGTATAATGGTATTTAAAAAATCACATTGACAACTTTTTGATTTTCCCTTTTCAACTATCTTGCTTTTACAAGAACATATGGGGATTATTTTACCTCTCATCAAAATTGATTTTTTAATTATTTTAGATAGTCTGGCAGTAGGCTCCATGCAGATGTTTCTGTTCACATGTACAATAAACTTATACCATGTGCTGATAAATGTGATGTAGTCGTTTTTATTCTGCTGTGCTCTCAATCAATATGTTAATTTTTCAAAGAGAGATAACGTCCATGCTTTATTAAAAACAAGGTCTTATGGATAGATTACTCATTTATTTCCCATTTTTAAGAATTTCTTGCTTTGCCACTGATACAAGAATGGAAATCAGGTTCTCATCCTGAAGTTTAACATTCAGACTTTTGAATACAAATAACACCATGAGCATCTTACAATGATGTATTGACTGATGCAACAGTTTAGTAATAAAGTTCCAATACCATGTACCTAGATGAATGTATTTTGTGACAATGAAGCAACATGTGGCAAAAGGTTCCTCGTGGACCACGTTCTCTCTAACATTGTGAGGAGATGGAACTGTTTATATGAGAAAGTTTGGCTGGAGTGAGGTAGCTTATGGATAATATTGTAAACATTTTTTTAAAGAAAAGCTACAGCAAAAATGGCTGTAAAATTTAGTGGGATCCATTTATTAGCTCACAGTGTGAATAAGTCCAGTTCAGACTGCTATAGTCTGCTGTTCATACTAACTATAACCCTTGTTCCAGAGCTTGGACACAGCTGCAATCAAACATCCACTCATATATTCTGGATACCACCCCAGTCAAAGTGATGTTTTCCAGCACAACTTTTCCAGTTGTATTAAGACTAATGCTCCAACTTTTCTCCTCATGCACGGCATTTTCTATGCACCATCTAGAAATGCTCTCCATGTGTTATCACAGATATGTTGTGTAGACTGCTTCCTTGAAGCCATTATGGTGTCAGCCACTGACCCTGAATATCCTTGTTTTAGTAGCCTTCAGTGCTCAATCTCCATGTGGCTATTTTAGCCAGCCTGGATTTGGATGTAGAACTGGACCCAGATGGAGCAAATCCTTCACCCATGGAAGACAATATGGATCTTCTACTGGTAGACTCACTAGCCAAGGAAACCACAGTCTGCATGGCCCATAAGGAGCAATCAGTACCACATGTGCCTTCTCCGGCTTGATTTTGGTCAGCACTCTGAATTATTGGTAGAGGTAGAAAGGCATATAGCAGGCCTCTTAAGCATTTTACTGATAAGGCATCCTGACCCTCAACACTTGGACTTCCATCCACTGAAATAAATCTTTTAAACTAGCAATTCCTGCCAGAGGTGAACAGGTCTATCACAAAGTCTTTGTATCTGTCCTGTAAGGTTTGAAATACCAGCCTGTTCACACTCCATTTGACTGGCAGTACCTCATATCTGATGAGGAATTCTGTTACATCCAAGGATCCTTTGAAATAGACTGCTGTCAATGACCTCAGCTGTTTCTCTGCCTTGACAATTTTATTGTTGGTTGACGCTTTTATTAGTTTATCAAGTAGGAGCCCCTTTGATTGCATAAATTCACTGACACATTTGTCTGTATATCTGCAAATTCTGGTTCTGAAATCACTGGGGCAAAATGTATCAAGGTCAGTCTGACTGCCCTCATCTCCAATAAAATGATTGCCTCCCAACTGACAATCCACTGCACTGGGCTCCCCATCAATATAAACATGTGTCTATTGTTATAACAGCTTTGCTTGTGGAATGAAGAAACTACACTTGTAATTTGTCTCTGATCCACCATCTCAGATCTCTGAAAACCTGAACAATAATGTCTCCTCTGAATTACTGCTAGCTGGTGAGGTCTGAGCTGAAGGAATCTGGTATGAAACCTTACGCAAGGAACTAGCTGGATTGCTAAGATTACCATTTCTAAGACTCTGGCAAAATACATCACATCTGCTTTCCTAATTCCGTAACTATTTATTTTATTTTCATCTTCCTCTCACGTGAAAGGAAAGTTCTTTTACTTATTTGTGCCTATAAAAGAGTCAAATTCCTGGTTACCTCCCAATGCTTCTTCTTTGTAGGTCACCATGAATCCTAGATCCTCTAGACACTGTAAAGTAATTTTGAGGTCTATCTCTGCTTTGCCCCAAGTTCCAGCTCTCACCAAGATGCCATCCAAATAAGAATAGATGAAAATTTGCTCTTGCCTCAGGCATGCTATTATTGGGACTAGCACCATGATAAAAACTGGGAGCAGAAGCTAGACCAAAGAGAAGAGCTTTGAACTAGTAGTGATGGGAATTCTATTCCAACCAGAGAGAACATCTGCATAAAGAATTCAGGGAACGTACAACTATGCTTCCATCTTTAGGAAACTGTGGACCATGGTCCAAGAAGCTTAACTGTTCTTGGTGGTACCATCTGAGCAGTCGTTGTTCATCTCCACTATTTTTCTCTCTCTTTCTGGGCCATGTCCCTCAACTGAGAGAAAAGAAGAAATGACAATCTGTGCATTACGGTCTTTCAGCTTCCTACCCAGAGACTTGTAATCCCTTCTTATCTCTTGAAGGGTGTGCCCAGCAGTGTCATTGGTTCCTACATGGAACCAAAAGGAAGGGATAACACTAAGTGGGCTTGACCAGTTTTATCAGCCACTGTGTTACATCACAAATCTTTGCCCCAGGGAGACAACACATGTCACAAGACATCTTATCAGGCCCACATACCCCCTCTGCAGGGAGTCCCTCACCACCACCACACACCTTCTTTGGGGACTGGCAAGTGCTAATTCTTGCACTGAATCTTCTAAGGTCCCCTGCAGTCTTCTCTGAAGACTGACACTGTTCCTCCTGCTCCTGTCCCTGTTCCTCCCTGATAAGAGAGAGAGCTTCAAGTAGATTTTGGAACTCCAAACACATGGAAAGATCCATGGTCCTTCTACTTCTGTGTCTCACATTCCTCCAAATGTCTACTTCCTGAGTTTGGGGACTGACTTCCTCCTCAGAAACATCTCTTGTGTGTTCCTCCTGAAGTACGGTCTGTTCTCCTGTGTCGAAGAAAACCTCATGCTCCCTAATGTGATGCAGAGTGGATACCTGGGCCTCAGGATGCTGGACCTTCTCTTCCAACAGGGTAACCAACTTGCATTTGCTGTAGTTATAGCTATGGACATCTTCAGGCAAGAACACAAACATACCACAGCTGTTGCAGGTGACTACAGCAGCTCTCTCCCCTTCCATATTCAGTAGTCCGAACTGTACATTGGTCCTCCCCTACTAAACACCCATGCAAAACACCTGCTAGCTTTGCTGCCCGTTAGCCAAACTCCTGTAGCTGAGCTCCAGGGACCGGGGCTGCAGTTATATAGTGAGCTAGTGGCTCTTAGCTCCACCCCCAACCAAGTTTCTGACTCACTTCCTGTGGGCCTACACGAGAGAACAAAAGGGCCCTGAAAAACTTCCAAGCAAGACTCTCTTGGGTCAAACAATCAGCCTTACCTCAACATACACAGTCTCACCAAAACCCAATAGAGCAACCAAACAAAAATACTGAACTAGAAATGATATTATCTACTAATGTAGAGAGAGCACTTTTGAAAATATATAAAATATTATTTAAATGGGAATTAGAAGAAGTTATGAAAGATACTATGATAAAATGGATTCAGAATATTGGACACAATACAGAATTATCACAGTGGGAGAAAACATGTTCTGTAAGAATGAAATATACAGCTTCCCAGACTATAAAGGAACATATATAAGATGCACAGTAAATGGTTCATGACACCTGATAAATTATCTAAGTTATATAAAAATTAGGATGGGTGTTGGAAATGTAATGTTGAAAAAGGTAATTTCTTTCCCTCATGGTGATCATGTGGAAAAGTTAAAAACTTTTGGGAATCCATTCACTTACAGACCGAGAAAATTCTCAAGATGCAGATGCAAATGACACCAGAAATGTATTTATTAGGGAAAATTGACGATAAACTGGAAAAAAGATACAGAAAATTAATTTTATATGATTGTGTTAGCAAGGATCATCTTAGCGCAAAAATACAAAGAAAACTCTCTCCCTACAACAAATGAATGGATGCTAAAATTAATAGATATTGCCCAAGTGGACAAATTGACTTGTTTAATTAAAGTAGGTATATTAGATATTTATGTGAATATGATGTTTTCAAGTATATTTGGAATATTTCAGGAGATAATGAACTGCTGGTTTTAAGGACTGAAGACAGAAGACATAAGATTTTTTCTGGGTTTTTTTTGTATATATGTGTGTGTGTGTGTGTATACATACAATTGGATTAGAGTATAATTCAGGTAAGTTTATTATATTAAATTATCTTCAAGTTGGTTAAGTTAGAGATTGTCAATAATAGACTGTAGAAGAGATATAACGATTAAAATTTAGTTATACTAAGAATTTCCAGGAGAAAGTCAAGGTGTGATAGCAGAAGAATGACTGAATGAGAATGTGATAAGTATGTTGACTTACTTCATTTTTGTCTTTTATTATGTGTGTTAAAATTAAATAAAAATATTTTTTAAAAATCCAAAAACTCCATGTCTATGCATGGAACAATCTGTGGCTGCGTGCTTAGTTCTCTGCACTTGTTCATAAACTTGAGGTGTTATGAACAAACTGGGCATACAATGTAGGATCTTCTCACATTTGATAAACCCATGTAGACTCACATAATTGAAGGTGCCTCTGTATAGAGAATTTCGTGAACACAGAAAGTACTCAGAGAGAAGACTACTATCACTTTTAGATTTCCTTCTGCAAGACCTGTGTAAATACAGAAGAATTTTCAATCACGTGAGCCCCACCAGCAGTCTAATACAGCCATGGTTGGTAGATAATCTCAGTGAGAACTTTGACTAGAAGATATTTTGCATTTAAATCTCTAGCTCTTCCCTGAAAGGTTAGATATTTGAAAGAAGGCACAACGTTTGCATAAAATAATGTTCAAGGGCTTTCAGGAAAACAATTCAGATGCAGAGATTACATACCTGTAATACGTTTGTATTTAGGATCTTGGTCAATTGATGCTTCGCTGTTGACAGGCTGGCCCAAAAAAGACTGCAGTTTTTCTTGAAGAATTTGAGCTGGAGTTAAGTACAACGGCAAATATAGTTTTGCTTTCTCTGACCTAAGTCACATCAAGAAAAGCATTTTCTGTAACGTGTTATCAGAATGGTCTCTATTTAGTCACATAAAGGGTATATACAATACAAGCACAATGCAAAAACCTTGGCAGGAACTGTGAGCCTTTCTTTCCAGTATTCCATTCTATGTGGTGCTCTGAAATTATTCTTTCCCATTCAGTATTTTTGCTGCTGTGGTACATATCCAGCTCATACATGGGCCTTTATAGAGGACACTTGTCTTTCAAATCTTAAAGATGTATAATCAATATGGAGCAACAAGAATTAATGCCCCATTTGTTCAGTGTATGTTAGATTACTGCAACTGTCATCTAAATGAACTGTCACCTGGATGAATAAAATGGAAGAAAAACCACTAGTCCCACAGGCAAGCTGTTCAACTAAACTTCTGGAGGACAGATCTTCCTCTTAGCTGAAGGAGATTATCAATCCCAATTGTTCCATCATCTATAAATACTGTATTCCCTGTAGTGTAGTCTTCATCTCTGCATGGAAACAACAGTCAAAGCAACAAGCAGAGCAAGCAATGTACCATAAACCAAACTAGTACAGTCCAAGTGACTAACACAGCATTGCCAGCAGTCTTTCCAGGATCATTGAGCAACTTGTGGAAGGCATTTTCAAGACTATGAATACTTCTTAATATTCAAAGTTCTAAAATATGTATAGTGTGGCAATGGAAAAGCAGTAGACACTATTAGGAATGACATCTACTGGACAGATTTTTTGCTGGGTGCAGAAAAACAAAGATTATTCAGAATTACATAAAAAAGGTCTACTCTGTCTGAGTGAAGGCCCTGTCAACAGCACTATTCAAATTGGCTCCCAGAAGCTTGATTTTTCATCTATGGATCATCTCTACTTTTTGATGCTGAGCATATTTCTAAGGAAGACAGATTCAAAAACAACTTGTTTTGTTTCCTTTAGCAGTGACTGGGATGAGACTACAGAATTAATAGGCTAAAAATATCTATCAGATGAAAAAACACTTTACAACAAATAATTAAAACTGGGAGAAAAAAATTGAGGAAGAGAAAATCTTACAAGCAGAATTCTGAGACAAAGACTGTGCTGCTATTCTTTTTTGCTACTGTTTTCTGCAATTATATAATGAGAAAAAATGAGCAAGAAGTAACTTTCCTGGGTCCTCAGTTCATACCTACAGAACAGTACAATCCCAGTTGATAGCAGGAAGTTTAAGTTTGCTTTACTTTTGACAAAACTACAGAGCACTTTAAAAATGTGTCACTTAAAAAAAAGAGCAACCACAAATACAGTTTTTAAGGAATAGAGGAAAAAATGATTGAGATTTTCATTGCTTGTAACATTACAGATAGGCAATAACATTGCAGGGTCTATTTCTATCATATGTGGAAATGTGACTCACCATGGGAAGCTATTGTTAGTTTGACAATACAGATCATAAGCCACTCCAATTGAAACAGCCATTTTCCAGTCTCCCAGTTTATGTGCTAGCCACACAGATTCCGGAATTAGACCACCAACAAGCAACAGATCAAGAGCATATTCAACTGTCCAGACACCTGACAGGCCAAGGTCTCTAACTGCATCAGTGACTATGGAGTGTTCCAGAGGAACAACACGACGAAACCTGTCTAAAATACAAAAGCAGTTAGCTAGCAGCTTGCATTTTTTTTCTGTTGTGTAATTCACTCTTATTATATTAACTGATGATTGCCAGTTCACTTGTATTCATGTTTATCTACAAGTAAGACTCACTAAATTTAGTTAGATTTTCTCCCAAGTAAGTGTGAACTATGATCTTCATAATGTAGTATATCTTACGGGGGAAAATGACCAACACCCTTAGTAACTATAATGTATGTTCCTCTTCTAACTCCACCAAAATCTAGGCTCACTTGCTCTATAAAGTAAAATCTAGTAACCTTTAATTCTTGAGCTAGCGTGGAAATCAGAATGCTTATCAAAGATCTATTACCTTGGGTGCATTGCACAGAAAATCAAGCCTTCATTCAAAATCACACAGAAAAGAGGAGACAAGTAGTATTACTACCCCAATGTACAGAAAGAAAAGAGAAACAAATAGGTTGGAACCCTCTTGTTGGAACCCTTATGTATCTTAAGTATACATAAGTTCTTCTGTCGAAATGTTTTGGACACTTTTGTTTCATGTGAATCATGCATATTCAGTTCATAGCTGTAGAAGCAAAGTAGCAGATTCAGTGCCACAGTACATTGCACATGCAGCTGAATACCGAAATGTAGATGCAGATTGTGTTTTCAGTTCTACAACATCACGATTCACTAACAAGATAGTCTTGCACAACTGCAACATAACTCAGTGAGCGTTAAGTTCCTCTCCTTTATGTAGGAACTCAGCCATACATTAAGAAAATTAGACAAAATAAATAATGGATTTATACCAAGAACAACTGTCAAAATTTTAATAATGTAAAAGAACAGGTTGCTTACATGTAACTGTGGTTCTTCAAGTGATCATCTGTGCCCTCACACATTGGGATCTTCACGCATGCGCAGTAGCATTCGGAAGATTCTAGAGCTAAGCGGCTCGGTGGGAATCCCTCCCCCTGCTCGTACTGAGCATGCTCAGCCCGCCAAGCCAACGGTCTCTCCTCAGTTCTAGAGTCCGCTGGAGCAGGACCTGAACAGGGGATAGTTGGGCAAGACATGTGTGAGGGCACAGATGAGCACTCGAAGCAACCTGTTCTTCTTCTTCGTGGTCTCTGTGCCTAACACATTGGGAGAGTATGTAGCTTACCAGTGGACGGTGGGTCAGGTCCTAGAGTACGGAAGACAACACCGCACGGCCAAAGCGGGCATCTCGTCTAGCCCGGCAGTCCAGTCGGTAGTGACGCACGAACGTCTAAGGTTGTGACCAGACAGCCACATGACACAGCTCCTGCAGGTCCACTCCTCGAAGGAGAGCTGCTGAAGAGGCCATGGCTCTAGTAAAGTGGAAACAGAGCAGTACTGGTGGAGGCTGCTTAGCCAGTTCATACGCCAGCAAAAGATTGTATGGGCCACCCATTTAGAGAATCTCTGGGCGGACACCTTCTGGCCCTTTCGATGGCCACCATAGCAGACAAACAGGTGGGGAGTCTGGCGAAAGGACAAACTCCGCTGAATGTGGAAAGCCAGAGCATGACAGGTGTCGAGCGAGTGGAGGGATCACTCCAGAGGCGTAGGCGGCTCCAGGTAGAAAGTTGGGAGGATGACGTCCTGGTTCAGGTGGAAATCGAGGACCATCTTTGGTAGGAAGGAGACGTCCGGGCGAAGGACCACCTTATCCCGATGAAAGACCAGGAAGGGCTCATTGGACCGCAGCGCTGTTGGCTCGCTCACCCGCCTGGCCAAGGTGACAGCGACAAGGAAGGCAGTGTTCATGGTCAGGAGTCTGTCATCAGCTGTAGCCATGGGCTCAAAGGACGGTTATGTCAGCTGGAAAACATCAAGGACAGAGACCAAGCCAGTAGTGGCAGAGACACCAGTGGGTAAAGATGCTGCAGCCCTTTCAGAAACTGCTTGAGGGTTGCGTCCCGAAAATGTGCCGCCGAGGAGGAACCACATGGCTGGTAGGCAACGATGGTCGCAAGGTAGATCCTTAGAGATGGAAAAGCCAGTCCCTATTCACGAAGGTGCAGAGGAAGTGTAGCACCGTGGGCAGGGCAACAGGTGATGCAGGTTCACAACGAGCATTAGCAAAGGCCACAAACTTCTGCCACTTGTACTGGTAGGACTTGCGTGTAGACTCCTTCCTGGCTGCAATGAAGACATCTCGTATGGCTGCAACATCTAAGGGATTATCCTCCACGTGTGAAGAGACAGGAGTGGCAGGTCTGGATGCAGCATGAGACCGTCCGAGCGGGAGAGGAGGTCCGGTACCACCGGAAGCTTGAGAAGTCGGCCTCGAGCAGCCTCGAAGAGGGGCCCAAACCAATGCTGCCTTGGCCAGAACGGGGCCACGAGGATGGTGTCGGTGTGGCCGGACAGGATCTTGGCGACCACTCGACCCAGAAGCACGAATGGCAGGAACACGTACATCAGCCCCTCGTCCCACTGACACTGGAACGCGTCACCGAGAGAGCCACAACCCAGGCTGGCCCTCGAGCAGTACCGGTAACACTTCTTGTTCTGACTGCTGGCAAAAAGGTCGATGGAAGGCTGACCCCAATGGGACACTATCGCCCGGAATGCAGTCCAAGAGAGGGACCACTTGTGGTGACACGAGGTGTCCCTGCTGAGAGTGTCTGTTGTGGTGTTCTCCCGGCCCGCCAAGTGAACAGCGACGGGGTGAACTCGGAGCGGCTGTCAACGCCAAGGCCTGGCAAGCAGCCAAGGGAGCTGGCTACAGGTCTCTTGCAGATAAGGCAGGGAATAAATTAAAGGGCTTTACTTCAGCAGAACAGAACAGGAAAAATAGCAGTAAATACCGCCAGCAGGGAGACTCCCTGGCTGTTACGTCACAGCCAGGCGAGCACACAGTCAAAGTCTGTTTGAACAAAAAAAGTTACCAGAGCTGGTCCGGGATCAAGAGGTGGTGACGTTCCAGCAGGTCGGGCAGCGTTTCAGGAGGCCAAGCTGAGATCCACAACAAGCACTTCGCCCAGAATGGTTGTTGTGAGCCGACAAAAGACCCAAGGCTGAGTGATTGCTTTTATAGGCAGATCACTCCTCCAGGTGTTATCGCAGCTGGGCCCTGATTGCCTGGCGTTTTCTATTTAAACGTTCTGACCTCCTGAGAGCACTCTTTTGCTCCCGATGCTGCTGGTAAGTAGGCACCTGCTCTTGAAACTCACCATCCGACTCCTCTGGCTGGGCTGGGTCTGGGGCAGCCCCTGGCTCTGCTGCTGGGACTACTGGGGCCAAGGGCTCTGTGCCTGGGGCAGCCTCGGGAGTGGGCTGTGCTGGTGCAGCAGGCTCCAGGGACTCTGGTTCAGACTCAGAGCTGGTGTCCTGGAGTTCCAGGGTCCTGACAGCGGCAAGCACCAGCCCCAAAGACGGAGGACTACGTTGAGGAGGGTGGTCGATCACGTATCTCCCTGTCTGTTCACATAGCACATGGCCATTGTGTTGTCCGACAGGATCTGCACCGTGCGGCTGACGACGAGATTGCAGAACACCCGCAGCGCCTTCAGTATGGCAAGGAGCTCGAGGGCACTGATGTGCAAGTAAGTCTCCAGGCCTACCCAATGTCCTTGCACCCTGAGGTTGCCACAATGCGCCCCCATCCGTAGAGGGAGGCGTCCGTTGTCACCGTGACCTGTGGGCACATGTTGAGGAATCGCATTCCCGACAGGAGATGCCGAAGGGAGAGCCACCAGAGAAGAGAGCGGTGCACCTGTTGCAGGAGGTTCTGGTTGTCCAACAGAGGGTCAAAAACCCTGACGAGCCAATGCTGCAGTGGGCGAGCACAAAAATGTGATAGGTAGGTGACCGATGTCATTGCTGCCATATAGCCGAGAAGTTGTTGAATTCTTCTCGTCGAGACCACAGGAGCGTGGAGAAGGTGGTAGCAGCTCGGCGCAGAGTCCAGGCCTGCTTCAGTGGGAGAAAGGCCCTAAATGAAACAGAGTCCAAGGTGGCTCCGATGAAGTCCAGAACCCTGGTTGGTTCAAGATGCGACTTCTTCGGGTTCACCTGAGACCAAGGCAGGACAGAAGAGACAGTGTCAGATGGATGTCCTCGTATAGCTTCTGCTTGCAGGGCGCCACCAGCAGCCAGTCGTCAAGGTAAGGATACACCATAACGTGCTTGGTGCAGAGGTACAATACCACCGAGGCCATGCACTTGGCGAAGACCCTGGGCGCGGTGGACAGTCTGAACGGCAGCACCTTGTACTGGTAGCAGATACCATTGACCGCGAACCGCAGGTATCTCCTGCGGTGGGGCTGAATTGCAATATGGAAGTAGGCGCCTTGTAGGTCGATAGAAGCGAACCAGTCCCAACGTCGCAGGAAGGGCAGGATGGAGGACAGGGTGACCATCTTGAACTTCTTGGGGAGAATGTACGAGTTCACCCCCTTGAGGTCGAGTATTGATCGGAGGGTACCGTCTGATTTCGGTACCATAAAGTACCAAGAAAAGAAGCTGGTGGTACTGGTTGAGGACGGGACCTGCTTGATGGCCCCTTTCTGCAGCAGGGACTGGATCTATTCTAGCAGAACCAGGTTGGCGACGGTGGAATAATAGACACCTCGAGGTGGTATATTTTGAAATTCGATGGTGTAACCAAGGTGGACAATGGAGAGAACCCAAGAGTCCGTTGTGATGTGACACCATTCGGAGAGATGTCGGGCCAAACCCGGGTGGTTGACGAAGGTGTTGGGGAGAGAAGAGTGGATGTGGTGGTGACCTGCGTGAGAAGTCAAAACCTCAACTTCATGGTGGACAAAGACTTCTTCGGAGAGGGTTGACGTCTTCATAGAGGTCTCCAGACAGAAGACGGTACCGAGGACCGAGTTGATGCCCGATGTGGAGAACGGGACTGGTAGGTATAAGAAAAGCGGCGTGAGGAGGAGCGGGAAGCGAAGCTGTGACGGGACTGCGGTGTTTGGTGGATGCCCATCCGTTTCACCATAGGACATGCTTTCACAAGGTGGTCCATCGTGTCGTCAGTGGTGGAGTGAAAGAGGCCTGGCCCATCAAATGGCAGGTCCTTGATTCACTTCCTGCTGTCCTCCTGGAGGCCTGCAGATCTTAGCCAGGCAAAACGCCAAAGGGCGACAGCACCCACCACCACCCGGGCCGCTCCCTCAACCGTGTGCTGCGAAGACAGAATTTGCTGGTTGGACAACGCTACTGATTCATTATAGAACTGGATAGCACTTGTCTGGTGATCAGCCAGGAAATGAGCCAGCAGAGGGTAAAACCTGTCCCAGATGTTATGCTGGTACGCGGCGAGGCAGGCCCGTGTGTTCGAAATCCTCGCAATGAGGGAGGAGGCGGAATAAAAGCGTCTCCCGAAGGAGTCCAACCGATGGCCCTCCCGATCCGGCGAGGTGATGTGTGTCCTCTTGCTGCCTTTGCTCTGGGAAGATTCGACTACAATCGAATTGGGCACCAAGTGATTAAGCAGGAAATCGACATCCTTTTTCTGTGTGCGATAAAGATGCTCAAGATAGTGAGGAATCGGCTGCAGGGAGGTTGGTTGAGCCCAGGGGTGTTTCAGTACCTCCTGCAGGACCAGTAGGAATGGTATCGGTGCTGCAGAGGGAGGGCAGGTGTCCACATAATGAAACACAGGATCCTGTACTGTCAGAGCCGGACCAGAAACATCAAGGCTGAGAGCATTTGCCATACGAAGAAGGATGTCTGAAAACAGTTTGACATCCTCAGGTGCCAAATCAGGTGAAGGCTCCCCAAAAGCCAGTGGCGGGGATACATGAGAGTCCGGTGTTGAGTCACCAGAGTCAGAGTATGACTCGTAAGAATGCGAGGAGTGCGAAGGTGATCCCCAAGCCGGAGGTAGCTGAGTCGGCAGAGACACAGCTGGTGGAAGGGCGGGGACCATTGATGGCGCCGAAGACGGTACCGGTGGTACGACTGTTAACTGTGGTACCGTGGTTGCAGAGATCAGCAGCACAGTGGGAATAGGGTGCTGAATGGCATGGGCAGAGGTAGGCGCCGAGATCGAGTGCTGAGCTGGAGGTGCCCCCAAAACAGGGCGTGAGATGGTAGCCGTGACCCAAGGAGGAGGCGACACAGGCTGGTAGCGTGGTGAGCGGTCTCTAGATCTCCTACAGTAAGGAGATCTCGACCATAAACGCGAAGGTGAGTGGCAGTACCGAGAATGGTATCGGGAGCCCGACAATGGTGACTGGGACTAATGACAGTATGGGCACCAACGGCATATGTCAGCATGGTACCTATCCCGATAAGCGAGGGAGTAAGAACAATAGGACCCTAGTTGCTCACGCCACAGGTGTTCGTGTCTGTACCTGGCGATGTACGACGTGGACGAAAAAGGCGAATTGATCCTAGGCCGAGATCTGCCCCTATCAGAAGTGGCCTCCCACCGCTGTGGGGATCAATGCCTGTCAGCTTGGCCCGGAGAGCGCGCCGCACTTCGGCGAGCGCGTTCGCGGGAAGGTGCCCAATGGCGAGACGGAGCCCTCAGCGTGTCCAAGGAAGGGTCCGGGTAGTCCATCTCATGTAGTGGGTGACCGAGCAGCATGGCTGGCGCCATCAAAACAGGCGGATCCGAGGGTGCAGAAGAATCATCGGGAGGTGCTCCGTGTACCTGGAGCTGAGATTCTTCATCACACGCCACAGATATATCCGGTGGGCCCTCTTCCTCAACGACATACTCCAGAGGCTGTGTCAGAGGAGGTGTCGGAGGGCAAGTCCGTTGCAGAGGAGGTAATCTCCGCTTCTCCTTCTGCTTCTTCTTTTTGTCCTTGCCAGGATCAAGGGAAGAAGGCCGCTTCCACCGAGCAGCAGTAAGGGGTTTTGATGATTTTGCCGCCTGCGAGCCTGCAGGGGCATCCTCAGATGCAGAAGTAACCAGCGTCCAATGAAGCTTCAGAATGAGGGGTAAAGCGGAGACTGGAGGCAGAGAAGATGGTACTGAGCCCGGTACCGTTACCATTGGTATCACAGCCGTCGATACCGACGAGGGTGTGGTCGAGGGTCGCCCCACAGAAGTATAGAGGGCAGTGTTTTCAGCTGCCTGCTCCTTGATTTTTAAAGATTGCTCCCAACAATGGGATTTGAGCCTTGACAACCTGTTCCTCAAAGTTTGGGCTGTGAAGTCCCTGCAGACAGAGCAGGCCCGCATGTTATGGGTTTCCCCAAGGCAAAATAGGCACTCGGAGTGCCCGTCTGAGAGGGCGACCTTCTGACTACACAACACGCAGTTCTTAAACAACGCAGACATAAGAAAGAAGACGAACTCACACAAGAAAGTCCAACAAAGAAGAAGGGTTCGAAGAAAAAAAACTCCAAGTACGAGCAGGGGAAGGGGTTCCCGCCAAGCCACTTAGCTCTAGAATCTTCCAAATGCTACCGCACATGCGCAAAGATCCCAATGTGTGAGGCACAGAGACCACGAAGAAGAATGTACATTTTATAAATAAGAAGAAAAAAACTTTTCCCTTTTTGACATCAACTGGGTTTTAAAATTCTTAGATCATGTGATGACATTAACAGAATACCTGGTTTGATGTGAAGTGGGGGTAAAATGTCAACACCATGTGGAGGAAATACATGAAGTGGTTCATTGGTGAAGTAAGCTGCCATGAATCGTGCTAGAGACTGAATCACTGCCAGAGCAGCCTCAGTATGAATATTTCTTACCATCCATTCAGCATCTAAGAGAAAAAATAGAGATTCCTACATAAACAAAGTACAGAAATCAAAAGTTGTGACTGAGCGACTCAGTATCAACCACTTTTATGCATTCTTCATTGTGTTGTAAAGATTCCTTTGTTGCTTTATTTACTTATTTACCCCATTTATACTCTGGCTTCATCCTGCCAAGGGACTCAAGGGGCTTACAAAATAGGAGACAACAATTAAATGAAAGGAACAGCTAATGCTTCGATTAACTCTGCAATCCTGTGCATGTTTACTCTGACGAAAGTTTCATAGGGCTTATAACTGAAAAATAATCTACTACTATAGAATGCTTACACCTGAGCATCTGGTAACCAGATCAGACACAGATGAAGCTTGAATGGATAGCCTTCTGTTGAGTTAATGGATGTTTGAATCTCACTTTTTACATTACTAACTGCAGAAGAAAAACTATCACCAGTTACTTTCAAAATACAATTCCAAGGAAGTAGCATTAGGGCAAAATTACTGAAGAACCTTAAACAGGCTTTTAAAAGCAAGTAGCTCGAATGCATTTACTCTACTCTTAAATATGTATCTTAATATCTCAACATTAAAAATTATTCTAAAAACTGTCCTAAGAATAACTTTATTAAGAGTGTAAGTACTACAACAATTACCAAGTAATAGATACCGACAGTGTAATTACTGTAATAGCTCAATAGTTACTAAATTACTGTAATGGTTACTGGGAGTATGCCTACTGTAAGTGCATATTATAGTTTTTTTACCAAAGTCATAAGATGACCAAGTTATTACATAATCTGTTATATATCATAGTAATATGAATAATACAAACACACTTATTTTTACTAACCATATGATATTACACATTCACGTACCTGACACATCATTCCTCTCTGTTACAGAAATTTGACTTCTTTTTAAAAGTTCATTCACCAGCTGATCACACAGACCCTGAGCTTCATTTAAATTATAGTGATACAGATGGCAATATAATATAGCAAGATAATATCGGGTTTGAAGAAAGGGCATTTTCTTTCCTCCTGTATTAAAAAGAAAAATAATTACCTAAAACTAAAAAAGAATTCAAACTTTAGGTAGTGATTAAAAAGAAATTGCTTGGGACCAGAAGTGTTCCATACTCCAAATTTTCTCTGGATTTTGGAATACAGAATCTTTTTGCAATGGTCTTGTATCTCATTTGCTTGCTACCTGTATTGTGTATGAAACATACAGATGGAGAGAGACTGGGGATCTGTGAGATGGAGGGAATCCAAGTGTGGTACTTACTGCGAATCTAAGCCTCCCACCATTACACAGATCCTTAGTTTCTCTTTTTGTCACCAGCCACCCACTTCTACCTTCAAGGCAGCAGCTGTGGCACTCCTGACATCTTAGAGACGAATGAGCAGGTGCACTTCAGCAGCTGCCTCAAAGGTGGAAGTGAGAAATGAATGAGAAGGAGTGCTGCAGCCACTGGTACAAGGCAACAAACAGTTTCAGTTTTTAGAGGACTTCAGATTTGTGGATAAGGGAAGCTCAACCTATAAAGGAATTAATAATCTAAGTAAGATTACTCTAAAGGAAATAAAAATATTTCAGTTGGATCATTTTTGTGTGAGTAGTATTCCAAATGGAATTAAATCTCCCAACATAATACCTGAATGATGTTCTTCATCTCTGTACATTAACT
Organism: Iguana delicatissima; assembly: GCA_948472985.1. Lineage (NCBI taxonomy): Eukaryota > Metazoa > Chordata > Lepidosauria > Squamata > Iguanidae > Iguana > Iguana delicatissima. Next base: position 99,079 of record CAOKZL010001244.1, read on the forward strand.
GGCTCTAGGCAAAAATAAGTTGGACACATAAAGCTTCTCAGCTACCCTGATAGGACACTGTACAAATATCAATATTTTCTTTAATGTACTTGTTACATTTATATCCTCACCTTCTCCATGGTATTCATAGCACTACACACAGGGATTTCTTCCACTGCCATCTTATTATGTTCACATTAACCCCACAAGTATGCTAGCATGAATGATAATGACTGGCCCAAGATTACCCTCGTATGCTTTATTGCTGAATACAAATTTGAATCTAGGACTGGTTTATAACACACTGCTTCCACCAGCGGGGGGCGGGGGGTTTCTCCTCCTTTGTGTGCATTAAAAAGCTGCTCTGGATGGCTAGGAAGCTCTCTGGAACAGGTTTTCCTCATTGCAGATGGTTATATGGGCAGGAGGGGGTAGTACCTATGTTATCATGAGCATATGGCAGCAGGTTTAGACCTGGGTTTCCCAAGTACTAATTTAATCATGACATCAAAGTACAGTGGACCTTCTACATTTGCAAGGGATGGGGGTGCAGGACACTCGTGAAAGTAAAAAGCCATTGTTATCTTCTTCCTCCTGCTCCAATGAGTGAGCATGGGAATGCAAGCCCATTCCTTCCCCCTCCATCCCTCTTCTCTCCAATCCCCTCCCTCATCATTTACCATAGCTAGGGGAGACATATGCTTGTGCCTTCCATCTCTCCACCTTTCCTGCCTTCCTCTGTTATTTCCTGAGTAGGGAGGGAAGGCATGTGTGTGCCTTTCATCCCCATGGCCTTCCCCGCCTTCCCCATGTCATTTGCCCCAGAAGGAAGGGAAGACACATGTGTGCCTTCTGTCCCCACACCCTTTCCTGCTTTCCCCTGTTGCTTCGCAAGCAGGGAAGGAAGGCACACATTGCTGCATCCTTCTCTGCCTTCCCCTGTTTGTCAAGTGGGGAGAGAAGGCATGAATGCGCCTTCCATCCCCATGCCCTTCTCTGCTTCCCCCATCATTTCCTGAGAGGCACACACTTTCCTGCCTCCCTCTTGTTCTTTGCCCAAGTGGGGAGGAAAGTCACGCATGCACTTCGCAAATAATCAAATACGTGAATGTCAAACTTGCAAATGTGAAGGGCTAACTGTAGTTAAGAGTTTATGTCTTTATATCACACTGCCTCACACTGCTTAAGGGCCTTCAATGAAAAGCTCTCTCTAGCTCATAAATTATACAAGGAATTCTTCAATTTTCTTCAAGTAAAAGAAACAGTACTGGTTGGTGGCTTCCATGTTGGTGAATCACCTGAAGATTTTAATCTGCATTTTAAAGGAGCTATTGAAAGCACTAAACCCTATCCCCCAAACAGGTTCATCTGCTTGGATAGTACTTCTAAAAAAGAAGGATGAAAACATATCAACAAAATCAATTGACAGTACAAGGAATAAGAATATCTGTTCTGCTGTCAAAAAGGTTATGCAGCACTGAAAACCTGAATTGTTAGCTTGAAGCACAGATTGCCAGCCAATTACACCACTTCATAATAATTAACTAACTGTTATGTCAGGACACCATTAAATTTTAAAATGTGCCCCCTTTTAATTTTCTATACTTATTTCTATCCTATCATTTATTACTGTAAGTTTTCCCACGTAAACATAGATTTTAGATATCATTATTTATCAAGCATGTTAAACTATAAACTAAAACTGCAATACAAGACCGACGAGTACCTTTAGAAATCAGATTTCTGTGTGAATATAAGGAGCCCCACAGAAAAGTCAGCTTGATCAGAATTTGCTTATTCACAATTGTAACCCAACATTCCTTTCATTAGGTTGTAGCAGAGGAAGACATAGAATGCAGGTCTATTCTGGCAACCTTCAGTTCCTCTTCTCATCCAATTTGTTTCCACTTTAGGTAGTCACAATGAGAAAACAATTTTGGCTTTCATTACAGCCATTATATTATTAAACCTGCAGTACAGGAGTAGAAAAGGTATGGTCCTCCAAATATTGTCAGGCTGCAAGTCTCAGAAACAATAGCAGCATAGCCAGGGATGAGGCAAATGGAGCGTTATGGTTCAACAACATCTAGAGGGCCATACTTGGTCACATTGTATTGAGTATAACTCAAAGAACAGGGAAGGTTTGTTTCTATAGAGCAGTATGCCACTCTGGGAGCCTTTCTGACTGAAAAGCAGGATATGTATTCTGCAAATCATTCACGTTTTGCTCATGACAATTATTCTCAAACTCTGAACATTTCCTATTATATTACCTTTCACTTTTGTTTCTTGAATAGCTTTCTCCCATGCTTCTACTGATTCTTTGTAAGATCCTGTTAGAAACTGCTCCTCTCCTGGCAAAAAAATAATTTTAGAGAACAGATAGGAATATGTCGCTTCTCAACATGGGAAATTAAATCGTTTATTTTAAGTTTCTATTAATAGCCCACATTTCAAGACACTCTAAGTGCAAGATAAACAGAAAGCTCAAGCTAGAACTAAATATGAAGTAACCAATACCATCATAGCCCCTCTGAGCACTCCCAGTCTCATCTGATTTCAGAAGCTAAGCCAGAGTTGGGCCTAGTTAGTACCTAAATGGGAGACCACAAGGAATACCTGGGAAATCCTGAAGAGTCATTACTACCTGTCAGAGTAGACAATAATACTCTAGATGCACCCATGGTCTACCTCCATTTAAGGCAGCTTTCTATGTACTTACTTCTTCACTAAACAATAAAAGGCCATCATGAGAGATCAAACCAGGAAGGCTTAAATAAGCAAGCAAATGAAGGAAAATCTAGAGAGGCTTAGACATTAAAAAGTATAATGAAGGACGGGAAACTTTTTAAAAAGGATTATAAACTATTAAAGTGTCTGGAAAAGAAATCCATTCTTGTAAGATTATTTCAGTTTTGTTTCTACAGCTGCTAATCTATTTTTCCATGAGCCACAGGACAGAGCACTTCGGGTGTAAGGCCTAGGCAGAAGAGAATGGGTATATCTAATGGATTAAATAACCAGATACCAAATTATTTAGAGCATTAAGTTTTTACATCAACACCTTAAAATGAGCAAATAAACACATCTGTAATGTAATCCATGCTAATGATCACAGGTGTAATATGACTATCAATATATGGTACTTTCTTACAAGATACTAACCAGTTATTGAATTGAGGCTGAGTACTTGTTCTAGCCTCTCTCCTGAAGACTGTAAGATTGCTTGTATATGAGTTGCAAGGGCTTCAGTCATTGGTCTTTCAGAAACCACTTGTGTTTCTGTTACCAGCTTACGTGATTTTTGTTCTTTTCTGTTTAACTGTGCCCAGAACCAAAGGACATGCTTATATAGCAGTTGCCACATTATGATTAATCTAAAATTAAGAAAGAATTAAACATTTACAGCCAAGTCACAAAAAATTTAAAAGTACTAATGGGTACTGCAATATTTTACATCTCATAAAAACCTGAAATAGCACTTTGAATCTTGTAACTTATCAGCTAACTAATCTACATAATGGTAATAGTCCCTTGTAACGCATGACCACATTTTATATTACCCTTTGCTTTCACTTATCAAGTTCAATTTTTACTTTGAAGAGTTTTAAGAACCAAGTTTTGATCCCTTACTCATCTCAATGTACCCAAAGTATCCCGTAGTCAATGAAAGAAGGTTGGGGACTACTCCTCTGCACACTCTTGAATCACTATTCACGGTAAGTACCAGCATCTTATTCTCAGAATGGTGCAGAGGAGCAATCCAAAAATCATGTGCGAGTTACCCAAGCTTCTATTCTGCCTGGTATTTATTGCTGCTGATGCTAATAGTCTCTGAATCTCAGTCACGTGCATTAAACCTCATGTTTTGAAAGCTATTAACTTCTTTACTGCCTTCAGAATCTTTTTCCTTCTTTCCTGGGGGTGGGGGGACAATCCACATATATTGTTCGTGTCTATTTTTGACTCCAACTTTGCCAAACGGTCATTTGAAGGTGACTCTTTTTCCAGTTCAACTGAAACTCAGGCTCCCACATAAAGTAGCCATCAACAGGTTTTTTTGAGTTTAGCACAGTGGTTCATAAACTTTGGTCTTCCAGGTATTTCGGACCTCAACTCCCAGAAGGCCCAGTCATCTTGGCCAACAGTCATAAATTCTGGAGTCCAAAACACCTGAAGGATCAAAGTTTGGAAACCACTGGATAGCACTGTATCGTTGCTTTTCAAAATATGCTGTCTAGATAGTGAATTCTGAATTCCTTGTTTTCTCAAGTGTGCTATCAGGAGCACTAAGGTTGGATAATTGATCTAGCAATGGCCTCTCTCCAGAGGCTTGGGCAGAGCCAAATTTGAAAGTGGCCAACTATACTTTCTGTGGGGATGATTCTTCTCTAGACTCCTAATTTTACGTTTGCAAGGGAAGCCTAGATATTTTTTTCTGAACTTCCTGTGCCTTCTAAAGTGTTTTTAGGTATCTTAGGCTGCTCTAAGGATCCCACTGGCATTCTTAGGAATTGGAATGAAGGAAGATGGAGAAAGAGAAAAGATATGGAAGTCAATATAAAAGAAGAAGAACAGGTTGCTTACCTGTAACTGTGGTTCTTCGAGTGGTCATCTGTGCCCTCATACATTAGGAGCTTTCGCGCCTGCGCAGTAGCATTCGGAAGATTCTAGAGCTCGTTGGCTTGGCGGGAATTTCATCCTCCACGTTGGTACTGCGCATGCTCAGCCCGCCAAGCAACGGTCTCTCCTCAGTTCTGGTCCGCCGAACAAGATGGGACCTGAAAAAGAGGGGAAGGTTGGGTGGGCATGTATGGGCATAGATGACCACTCGAAGAACCACAGTTACAGGTAAGCAACCTTTTCTCTTCTTCATGGTCTCTGTGCCTCATACATTAGGAGACTGTGTAGCTTACTGGTAGGATGGTGGGTCAGGTCCCAGACCCTAGAGAATAGAAGCCAGCACAGCACGTCCAAAACGAGCATCTCTGCGGGACCGGCAGTCCAGCCTGTAGTGGCGCACAAATGTCGATGCCTGGGACCAGGTTGCCACACAGCACAGCTCCTGCAGGACAACTCCTTTCAGGAGGGCTGCAGATGTAGCCACGGCTCTGGTGGAATGAGCCCGAGAAGGTCTGGTGGTGGCTTCTTGGCAAGCTCGTACGCCAGGTGTATAGTCTGTACCACCCACTTGGAGAAGCGCTGAGTGGACACTTTGTGGCTCCTCCGGCGCCTGCCATAGCAGACAAAAAGATGTGGCGTCTGCCTATAGGCTGCAGTCCTGTCCTTGTAGAACGTCAGGGCCCGATGAACATCCAGGGAGTGAAGGGACTGCTCCAGAGGTGTAGTCGGGTCCAGATAGAAGACTAGCAGGATGATGTTCTGGCTCAGATGGAGGCTGGACACCACCTTCGGGAGAAAGGAGATGTCAGGCCGAAGGACCACCTTGTCTCGATGGAAAACTAGGTAAGGATCGTCGCACCGTAGCGCTGTCAGCTCTCCCGCCCACCTGGCAGAGGTGACAGCCACTAGGAAAGCAGTCTTCATGGCGAGCAACCTGTCATCTGCTGTCGCCATCGGCTCGAAGGGCGGCCTCGTCAGCTGTGACAGCATCAGAGATAGCGACCACGGTGGTAGCAGCAGCAATACCGGCAGATGAGGTGCTTCAGGAACTGCTTGACGGTACCGCCCCTGAAGAGAGCAGCCGAAGGGATCGTGGCGGTTGGTATGCCACGATCGTGGCGAGGTACACCTTGAGCGATGAGAAGGTCAGGCCCTGTTGCCGTAGGTGTAGCAGGAAGTGGAGCACAGTACGCAGGTTGACAGGCGATAATGGCTCTCAACATTCTTCGGCGAAGGCCATGAAGCACCTCCACTTGTAGTGATATTTGCAGCGAGTGGAGTCCTTCCTGGCCACGGTCAAGACGTCACCAATGATCGGGTCGTCTACAGCAATATCCTCCAGGCATGGAGGGCCAAGACGGCAGGTCCGGGTGCAGCACGAGACCGTTGGAGTGGGATAGCAGGACCGGTACCGTCGGGAACTGGAGGATTCGTCCCCGGGCGGCTTCAAACAGGGGCCCGAACCAGTGCTGCCTCGGCCAGTACGGCGCCACTAGGATCATGTCTGCTCGATTCGCCACCACACGGCCCAGGAGGGGGAACGGAGGGAAGGCGTAGAGAAGCCGCTCGTCCAACGGGAACTGGAACGCGTCGCCGATGGAGTGGCGATCACGGCCGGCCCTCAAGCAGAACCAGTGACACTTCGCGTTCTGGCTGGTTGCGAAGAGGTCGACGATCAGCTCGCCCCATCGGTCCTGAACCATCTGGAAGGCCTCGATCGACAGGGACCACTCGTGGTGGGAAGTGGTGTCCCTGCTGCGGGCGTCTGCCTTGTGTTCTCCTGCCCTGCCAGGTGAACTGCCACCGGACGTATCTGCAGCGAGATGCATAGTTCCAGAGGTCGAGCGCGATATGCAGTAGTGTGGTGGAGTGCGTCCCTCCTTGCCTGTTCATGTAGCAGACCGCCGTCGTGTTGTTGGTGAGGATCAACACCATGCGGCCTGTGACCAGATGACGAAACATCCTCAGAGCCTTGTGGATTGCTAGCAGCTCGAGAGCGTTGATATGAAGGGACGTCTTGTCTTCCAACCACCAACTGCGGACTCGGAGGTCGCCGGTGTGCACTCCCCAGCCGAAGAGCGAGGCATCCGTCGTCACAGTGACTGATGGCTTGGGGTTGCGGAACGGCATTCCTGACAGGAGGTTCCTGTACAACTGCCACCACAGGAGAGATCAACGGACCTGTTGAGGCAGCTGGTAGCAGTGAGACTGGTCGTCTCAGAGAAGATCGAAAGCCCTGACGAACCAGTGCTGGAGCAGTTGTGCTCGAAACCTGGAGAGATAGGTTATGGCAGTGGTCGAGGTCATGTAGCTGAGGAGCTGTTGTATCGTCTTGGTTGATATCGTCAGAGCGTGGAAGGCGGCGGACGCTGCCTGACAGAGCATCCGTGCCCTTTCGTCCAGTAGGTAGGCCCTTGTCGATACCGCGTCAAGGGTTGCCCCGATGAAGTCGAGAACCCACGTGGGCTTGAGATGGGGCTTCTTCGGGTTGACCCTGAGTCCGAGTCAAGTGAACAATGTCAAAGTCCGGTGGATGTCTTCACAGAGTTTCTGTCGGCGGGACGCCACCAGTAGCCAATCGTCCAAGTACGGGTAGACGGAGACGCCTTTTGTCCACAGGAATGACACGACAGGAGCCATGCACTTGGTGAATACCTGCGGTGTGGTCGAGAGGCCGAACGGAAGCACCTGGTATTGGTAACTGGTGCCGTCGACCGCGAACCGCAGGTACCGTCTGTGCTGCGGGCGGATGGAGATGTGGAAATGGGCGTCTTTGAGGTCGATGGACACAAACCAGTCCCTTCGCCAGAGGAATGACAGGATCGAGGGTGGCGTGACCATCTTGAACCTCTTGGGGCGGATGCAGTAGTTCACCCCTCAGAGGTCTAGGATGGGCCGTAGGGAGCCGTCTGCCTTCGGTACCATGAAGTACCTCGAGAAGAAGCCGGTGGTCTTGGCTGAAGGTGGAAGCGCCTCGATCGCTCCCTTTTGGAGGAGGGACTGGATCTCTTCCAGGAGTACCGACCTGGCCAGGGTGGAGTAGTAGACACCCCGCTCTATGGCGTATCCCAGACGGATGATGGTAAGCACTCAGGAGTCCGCAGTGATATCCCGCCATTGGGCGAGGTGCCTGGCCAGGCCCGGATGATGGTACAAGTCCACTGGAAGGGCGAAGGATGGTATTGATGGTGTCCTGCGAAGACCCTCAAAATCGAGACTTCATCCCAGAAGAAGACTTCTTCGATGACGATGATGGGTGCCTTCTTGGAAGCCTTTGCGAAGCGGAGGACGTTGATGGTCTCAATGTGGTCGATTTCGGATGCCGCGGCTGGTACGCCGAAGAGGAGGAGGACCTTCTCCACGAAGACCTTGGTAGGAAACTGCAATGAGACTGGGCAGGTTGATTTATACCCATCTTCTTAGCAGTCAGCCAGGCCTTCACAAGGTGATCCATCGCCTCGTCGGTGGAGGTGTGGAAGAGCCCTTGGCCGTCGAACAGAAGATCTTCGATCCGTCAACGGTTGTCCTCCTGAAGCCCAGAGGACCGGAGCCACGTGTGTCGGCGAAGGGCCACCGAGCCGACCATCACTCTCGAGGTAGCCTCCACGGCATGCCTCGAAGTGCCTCGAAGTGCCTCTGTTGGTTGGCCACTGCGACTGCCTCGCCGAAGATCTGAGTGGCGGTGGCGTGTGGCTCCTCCAGCAGCTCAGCAAGGAGCAGCGCAAGTCGGTCCAGAAAATTACAATGGTATGCCGTGAGGCATGCCATTGTATTCAGTGTCCTGGCCACCAAGGACGACACCGAGTAGAAACGGCGACCAAAGGCATCAAGCTTCCGACCTTCACGGTCTGGTGGGGTGGGGTGAGCTCGATTGCCTCCTTTCGTCTGGGCCGACTCCATGACGATAGAATTCGGTACAGGATGGCTGAAGAGGAACTCTACGTTCTCCTTCTGCGTCCTGTACAGGTGCTCCAGCTGATGCGGAATGGGCTGTGCTGACGCCGGCTTCGCCCATGGCTGCTTCATTGCCTCCACCAGAGTTGGCAAGAACGGCAGCGGTGCGGCGGATGGTAGGCGGGTTTCCAAATACTGGAAAACTGGGTCCTGGGCTACCGGAGCCGGGTCGGTCACCTTGAGGGCAAGGGCAGTGGCCATGCAGAGAAGAATGGCGGAGAACTGGCACACGTCCTCCGGTGCAGACTCTGGACCTGGTTCCCCGAAAGCCAGTGGAGGCGACTCGTGTGATGACGAAGTCGACTCCACGGAGTCCGAGTCAGATTCGTAGGACTCAGCCGACAGAGTTGGAGACCCTCCTCCTCCTTCTCCTCGGATGGCTTGCGAGCAGGGGGAGCCAGGATCACCGCTGGAGCTGCCGCTTGCGCCGGTACCAATGCAGCCGATGTCGTGGCCGGTACTGGAGTCACCTACAGGAGCACCACCGAGGGCTGAGGGCGGTGTGCGACCTGCGTTGTTGACGTAGCAGCTCTCGCAGATTGGGCCACGGTGGTCTGTGGCACTGGACGAGTAGCTGTTGCAGTCGTCCGCGGAGGTGGTGAGATAGCCTTGTAGCGCGGTGAGGGCTCCCGGGACCTCCGGTCACTCTGTGACCGACGCGGTGACCATTCATAAGGGGAGTGGTGGATCTCCCGTGGTAGCGATCGAGACCAGCGCTGCGGTGACCAGTACCGAACGTCGGGGTGGTACCGGTCCCTGTGAGACGGGGAGTATGAGTAATACGATCCCCCCGGCTCATGCCACACTTGCTCCTGGCCATACCTCCCAAGGTAGGGGGCAGGAGATTATCTACTCTCGCCAGAGTATTACCTTTCCAGGCGCATCTCCCGATATCGCGGGGATGGAGGCCCTCTCGTCAAGAGAGCGGGACTCGCCATGTCGAGAGGCAGGTCGTTGCCTGACCGCAGCCTCCTCCCGGCGGTCTGCCGAAGGATGGCGATCCGGCGGGGTGACCTCAGCCATAAGCTGGGGTGGCTCAGAGGGAGGGGCCTCCATGGCCTGCTCTTCATCCGACACCTCGAGGATTTCCTGCTCTTCAGGAAGCTCCAAAGGTTCCTCGGCGGGCTGGGTGGGTTTTGGTGTTGGTGGGCGAATCTCCTCCGGGGGAGGGCACCGCTTCTCCATCTTCTTCTCGCGCTCCTTCTCAGGGTCATCGGTCGGGGGATGCTTCTTTGGGCCGGTGTCAGTGGCCTAGGGAAGGAGGCGGAGGCCGTGAGCCTGCAGGGTCCTCCCGCATCCGAGTTGCCGAGATTTTAGGAATCCTCGGCAACTTCGTGATCGGTACCAGGCCCAGTACCGATGTGGTGGACGGTGCGGCAGCTGCCACTGCTGCCGAAGAAGAAGAAGTGGTCGGGCGTTTCTCGGATTCCTGCGGGTTTCCGAGCACGCAAAGACTCCTCCCAGCAGTGAGATTTCAATCTCGCAGATCGATTCCGGAAGGTCTGGTGGGTGAATTCGGGCAAACCGGGCAAGCCTGGACGTTATGCCCTTCACCCAAACAAAAAAGGCACTCAGAATGTCGGTCAGAAAGGGCAACCTTCCTTCCACAGGAGGTGCAGTTCTTAAAAAGGGCTGACATAAACTAAGGAAATGGAGTGAGGAGAAATAACAAAGTCCGAAACGCCAAGACAAGTCCGAAATCCATAATCATAAGAAAAGCCAGAAATGGGTCAGAACCAATCGAGCAGTACCAAAAACCAATCCGAAGTCCGAGAGAATAGTCAAGATAGCCAAAAATCCGTAGTCAAAAGCCAAGAAAATCACCAAAGAGAGTAAAAGTACAAGCCAAACAAGCAGAACCTTCTGTTTACAAAGGGGGACAAGAAAGAACTGAGGAGCGACTGTTGCTCGGCGGGCTGAGCATGCGCAGTACCAACGTAGGGGATGGGTTCCCGCCAAGCCAACGAGCTCTAGAATCTTCCGAATGCTACGGCACAGGCGCAAAAGCTCCTAATGTATGAGGCACAGAGATCACGAAGAACAAGCTAGAAAGATAAAGACTGAAGGCTTGAAATATGAAATTTTTGAAAAATATGGCAAGACAAAAAAGAAAAACAGAGGAAAAAAGGGACTCAAGAATCTCAACAGCTAAGCACAGGTTGCTCATCTGTAACTGTGGTTCTTTGAGTGGTCATCTGTGAACTCACATAAATGGGTTAACTGTACCTGCTCAGTGCATTTTCAGAAACTTCTAGAGTTGTTATATAAGCGTTTTGGAGGTAGCCCCTCCTCTGCTAGTATATATGACCAGCCATTTTCCCACTCAGACTCCCAGTTCCAGGAGGTAAGCTTGCTGAGCAGCAGCCCAGGAGGTAAGCTTCTCGACCATGACAAAAATAGGTAGGACGGGTGGATACTGTGTGAGTTCCACAGATGATCACTCAAAGAACTACAGGTACAGGTGAGCAACTTGTTCTTCTTTTTCATGGTCTCTGTGACTCAAACAAATGAGAGACTAGCAAGATACTGACCCAAGCGGCACATGAATTACGCGACACAGGAGTATAACAGTGCTCTCTCAAAGGCAGCATCAGCCCTTGATCTTGAGTCCAGTCTATAAGTGATGAGGATCAGAGGCTGGGATCAGTAAGCTGCCCTGCAAATGTCTTCTAAAGGCACACCCTTCAAAAAGGCAGAAGCAGCAGCCACAGTTCCTGTGGAATAGCTGTGCAAAGTCACAGAACGATCTTTCTTGGCAAGTTCATATGCTAGATGTATGGAAGAGGAGAGCTATTTAGAGAGGAACTGGGCTGAGATGGGCAAACCTTTCTTGTGTCTAGAGTAGCAAACAAAATGTCTTTTGAGTTTGACAAATGCCAGCAGTTCTATCAATGTAGAAGGTCAACACTCTCCAACATCTAGATGATGAAGTGTTTGTTTGAACTCAGAAGATAGGTTCAACATTAATGCAGGCAGTATGATGTCCTGATAGAGATGGAACGCAGAGACAATTTTAGGTACAAAGGTAATGTCAAATCTGAGGACAACCTTGTCGTTGAGGAAACACAGGTAAAGAGTGTTGATGAGAAGCACACAGAGCTCATTGGCTCATCTGGCTGATGTTATTGCCACCAGGAACGCCATTTTTCACAGCAGGATGTGAATGTCACAGGTTACCATCCGTTTGAATGGCTTCCAGGAGAGCTGCAAAAAGACAAGCTCCAAGCTCCATTGGGCTGTGGGAGGTTGAACTGGAGAATGCAAATATTGGTATCCCTTCAAGAAATGCTTAACTAGAGGGCACTGGAAGCAGGATTGCTTGCCTGACAGCTGGAACTGATGAGATATGGCAGCAAGGTAGAATTTGATGGATGAAAGCAAGAGCTCCCTTTTAGACAAAGATAATAAAGTACAATATTTGTTGAATCTGGGCGCATCTGGAGGTGTGTGCTGAGAAGTCAGGAACAAAAGAAACTTGTTCCATCTGAAGAATAGTCCTGGTGAAAGGACTTAGAGCACTCATCAGTATTTGATGAAACAGTGTCAATAAGGAGGCCAGGGATAGATCTTTCAGGCTGTCAGTGGGAGTGTGTTGGGGTGAATTTGGATCACGGTCTCCATTCCACAAAGATGGTCTTCTGGTAATGGATGGGCTGCACCTCACAACTGTCAGCAGGAATGTTTTTGCCAACAGTCTCACAAAGAGGATCAGGAGGTCTTTAAACTGAGGTTGTCTGGGGAAGGAGACAGTATTATTCAGTGCAAAGATTCAGTGAGTGTTTGGAAAAATAGCCCAAATGATATAGATAGAGCAGGCCAAGTAGCATTAGAGATCAACAGTGGGAGTTAAAGTAACTATAGTATAGGACTTCTGGAAAGGGCACATGGTCTATAGCAGCAGTTCTCAACCTGTGGGTCACGACCCCTTTGGGGGTCGAACAACTCTTTCACAGAGGTCGCCTAAGACCATCGGAAAATACTTATTTCCGATTGTCGTAGGCTCCATTCTCTCCTCGGTGGTGGTGCGCAAGTGCGAGCCATTCACTCGCATCCTCCTGCCCCCTTTGGCAGAAGCACATGCAGACGTGAGCATGTGGCTCGCGCTTGCGCACCACCACTCCTGGGCCTTTTCCGCACATCACCTTATCGTGGAGCTGGGGGGTGCCCTCTCTTCACTGCTCCATCGTCGCGCAGCTGGCTTCCTGGTCGCGTGACCACAGCACCCCGCCCCTTCCTTCCACAGTGCAGCCTGGGAACTGTAGGGAGGGAGGGTCGGGGTGGTCGCGTGACCAGGAAGCCAGCTGCGGGACGAAGGAGCAGTGAAGAGAGGGCACCCCCCACCTCCGCAATAAGATAACGTGCGGAAAAGGCCCAGGAGTGGTGGTGCACAAGCGTGAGCCACGCGCCCTCCTGCCCCCTGTTGAGAAGGGGCTGAAATCGCCCCCCTTCTCCACTACCGGGAGAACCTCTTGTCTGACGAGCCAGCTTGGGGGGGCGGCGGCAGCACGGGGGGCAGGCCCCCTCCTCACCACAGCCCCTGCCCCACTCGCCACAGAGGGGGGCACTGCGGAAGGGCCGGGGGGCCGCAAGGCAGCGCTTTTCCGGGGGGGGCAAGCTGCACCCGGCGCAAAAGACAAAGGCGCTGGGATTCCTCCCCCCCGGCCAGGGTCTACACTTTGGAGACTTTTCCCACACTGCCCCTCCCAGCGGAAATGAGAGTGAAGCAGAAGCAGAGCCCGGGGGGGGGTCTCAGAGGTCTTTCCCAGGGGAGACGCGCGGCTCCTCTTTCCCTCCCTGCCCAACCCCCCCCATGTTCCTGGCCGGCGAGGCAGCCTTTGCTGGGGGGGGGAGGCACTGTAAATAATAAATAAATAATTTTATGGTTGGGGGTCACCACAACATGAGGAACTGTATTAAAGGGTCGCGGCATTAGGAAGGTTGAGAACCACTGGTCTAAAGTGTCTCTACACTAATGCACAGAGCATAGGAAACAAGCAAGATGAATGCGAACTCTTAATACAACAAAATAAATATGATTTAATAAGCATCACTGAAACCTGGTGGGATGAGTCTCATGATTGGAATGCAAGAATAGAGAGGTATAACCTATTTCACAGAAATAGACCAAACAAGAAAGGAGGAGGAGTAGGTTTATATATCAAGGATGTTTTAACCTGTGAAGAGATCCATAATTTAAATCCAGCAAGCCAGATTGAGAGCATCTGGGCAAGAATTAAGGCAGTGAGAAACAGCAGGGATGTGATTGTCGGTGTTTGCTACAGGCCTCTGGGCCAGCCTGAGGACTTGGATGATGCCTTCCTGGAACAGATGACCACACATTCAAAAAGGAGAGATGCAGTAGTAATAGGAGATTTCAACTATCCTGATATATGTTGGCAGTCAAACTCTGCCAAGACCACAAGGTCCAACAGGTTCCTTGCTTCCCTCGCAGGCAATTTCATGGTGTAGAAAGTGGAAGAAGCAACAAAAGGATCAACTATTTTAGATCTGATCCTCACCAACAGGGACAACCTTGTTGATGAAGTGGAGGTGGTAGGATCCTTAGGGGGCAGTGACCATGCTCTTTTGGAATTCGTCATTCAGGGGGAAGGAGAAGCCAAGTGTAGCCAAACATGCATCCTAGACTTTAAAAAAGCAGATTTCCGTAAACTCAGGGAGTTACTTGGCGAAATCCCGTGGTCAAGAATACTGAAAGAGAAAGGAGTTCATGATGGATGGGAGTTTGTTAAAAGTGAGATGCTGAAGGCACAATTTAAAATTGTGCCAAAAAGGAGAAAAAATGGCAGGTATCTAAAGAAACCAGAATGGTGGCTAAAGAACTTTCAGCTGAGCTAAACGTTAAAATGTACAGGACATGGAAGAATGGTGAAACCACCAAAGAAGAATTCAAGCAAATAGCCAAGATATGTAGGGAGAAGGTCCAAAAAGCTAAAGCGCAGAATGAACTGAGGCTTGCCAGAGACATTAAAAACAATAAAAAGGGCTTTTTTTAGATATGTCCGCAGCAAAAGGAAAAGCAAGGAAATGATAGGATCGCTATGTGGAGAAGATGGCCAACTAGTAACAGAGGGAAGAGAGAAGGCAGAACTACTCAACACCTTCTTTGCCTCAGTTTTCTCCCAAAAGGATAGAAGTGCTCAACTGCGGGATGGGGAGCAGGTGAGGAGAGGGGGAAACGCAGCACCAAATAGATAGAGAAGTAGTACAGGAATACCCGGCTAAACTAGATAAATTCATGTCTCCAGGGTCAGATTAATTACATCCAAGGATATTAAAAGAACTGGAAGAAGTCATTTCAGAACCACTCACAATAATCTTGGAGAACAGGAGAAGTCCCAGCAGACTGGAGGAAGGCAAATCTCGTCCCTATCATCAAGAAGGGGAAAAAAGAGGACCCAAATAATTATCACCTGATCAGCCTGACATCAATACCAGGAAAGATCCTAGAGCAGATCATTAAACAGTCAGTTTGTAACTACTTAGAAAGCAATGCCGTAATCACTAAAAGTCAACATGGATTTCTCAGAGATAAGTAACGCCAGACTAATCTTATCTCTTTTTACAATAGAGTTACAAGCTTGATAGATGAAGGGAATACTGTGGACGTAGCATAGCATATCTTGATTTCAGTAAGACCTTTGACAAAGTTCCCCATGACATTCTTGCAAAGAAACTAGTCAAATGCGAGCTGGACAGTGCTACTGTTAGGTGGATTTGTAATTGATTGACCGACTGAACCCAAAGGGTGCTCACCAATGGCTGCTTTTCATCCTGGAGAGAAGTGACTAGGGGGCTGCCACAGGGGTCTGCCCTAGGTCCAGTGCTATTCAACATCTTCATCAATGACTTGCATGAAGGAGGGCATGCTGATCAAATTTTCAGATGTCACCAAATTGGGAGGGCTTGCTAATACGCCAGAAGACAGAATCAAAATTCAAAATGACCTTGACAGATTGGAGAGCTGGGCCAAAGTTAACAAAATAAATTTCAAAAGAGAGAAACGTAAGGTCCTGCACTTAGCCAGAAAAAACTGAATGCACAAATATAGGATGGGGAACGTGTGGCCGGATAGCAATACATATGAAAGGCATCTAGGAGTCTTGGTAGATCACAAGCTGAACATGAGTCAGCAGTGTGATGTGGCAGCCAATAAAGCCAATGTGATTCTTGGTTGCATCAGTACAAATATAGTATCTAGATCAGTGGTTCTCAACCTGTGGTCCCCAGATGTTTGTGGACTTCAGATCCCAGAAGCCCCAGCCACTATGGTCACTGCTCAGGGCTTCTGGGAGCTGAAGTTCAAACACATCTGGGGACCCACAGGTTGAGAACCACTGATCTAGATCGAGGGAGGCAATGGTACCATTCTATTCTGCATTGGTTAGACCTCATTTGGAATACTGTGTACAGTTTTGGGCATCACACTTCAAGAAGGATATCGACAACCTGGAGTGTGTCAGGAGGAGGGTGACCAAAATGGTGAAGGGTCTGGAAGCCATGCACTACGAGGAATGGCTTAGGGAGCTGGGTACGTTTAGTCTGCAGAAGAGAAGGTTAAGAGGGGACATGATAGCCATGTTTAAATATTTAAAGGGATGTCATATCAAGGAGGGAACAGGCTTGTTTTCCACTGCTCCAGAGACTAGGACAAGGAGCAATGGATTCAAGCTGCAGGAAAGGAGATTCCACATGAACGTCAGGAAGAACTTCCTGATGGTCAGAGCTGTCTGGCAGTGGAATATGCTGCCTTGGAAAGTGGTGGAGTCTCCTTCTGCGGAGGTTTTTAAGCAGAGGCTGGGTGGCCATTTGTTGGGAATGCTTTGATGGGTGTTCCTACATAGCAGGAGGTTGGACTGGATGGCCCTTATGGTCTCTTCCAACTCTATGATTCTATGATTCTATTCTATGATTCTATGAACCTGACAGTTGTGAAGAATCAGGAGATCTGGCCTTGATGGGTGCTTGATCTAAAGCCCTTGGGACAGGTGAAAAAAGTGGGTGAACCACAGCTGTCTCTGCTACCCTAGAGTCATAAGAATACAGTCTGCAGCCACCAATGCACACATGAATCCCAGATGCAAAGGGTGAGACTAAGAAGGGTTGACGATGGCATGCCACCCTGCTTGTCCATGTAATAAACCACCATGGTGATGTTGGATATTACTTGAACTGCTTGATGTAGTACATGGGCTTGATGACACAGTTTTGATGGCACCTTTCCGGAAGAGGGTATGTATCTCCTCCAAGGATATGAAGGAGTGGTGATGCGAAGAATGCCAGTAGCCTCTGTCGATAATGTTGAGAACCTAAGAATCTAGACCAGATATGCCAATATCAATGAATTCTGCTGCTGAAAGGAAGAGAAGGAAGGAAGGAAGGAGGTCGGCCCTGGCAGAAGTCAAAGGTGCTGCTTACTCTCAGACAGTTTCCTCTTATAGGACTGGAATGGGTAACAAGAGGATACAGTGGATTTTATCAATGAAGGCACAGATGGAAATGCAGTTTTCTGTCATCTCAATGGAGTTGGGCTCTCTGAGGTGGAGAGATGCACCAACCAAGAGTACTTGGGCCTGGAAGATCAGGCAGACTGGAAGGGAGGCCAAACTTATAAGCAGTTGTATTTATCTTATGGATGTACTCCAAACTGTTGTCTGTGTCCTTACGGAATAACTTGGTATCATCAAATGGTGGCTCCTCAATTGTGTTCCTGGCTTGATGGGCTAAGCCAGAAAATCACAGCCAAGTGTGATGACATAGGGCTATGGCTGAAGCCAGAGATTTTATGCTGCAATCAGCCATATGCCTTGCCACGGTAAGCTGCTGTATTGCTGGTGTGTACACTTTGGTCTGGAGGGTGCTGCCATGCGTTGGTCATCTTCCGAAAGCTTTGCCAAGAGAGGTGTCATTTGCTCTCAAAGATGTTGTTGTTTAGCAGACACACATATCTCATAATTGGTTATATAGAATGATAATGTCACTGTAGAATAAAACTTTTTGGCCAGAACATCAAGCTTGCAACCCTCTTTGTCAGTAGGGCTCTACCTTCTTTCATGTCACTATAGATTGAGCAGACTCAACGACTATAGTTTTAGGCCTTGGATGTTGGGAAAGCCAATCAGTATTTGCTTCAATAATTCTATATAAGGTGTCAACCTTCTTAGAAGAGGGCCTTACGGAAGAAGGGTTGTTCCAAGAATATTAAGCAATTTTCAGTAGCACTGGAAGGAGAAGGTATATAAGAAGATGGGGGCATCATCAACTGGAGCCTTCTGAAGACTGGGTCCTCTGGTTCTGTTTGTGAGCTTTAGTGTCCAGCTGAATGGTCCTGGCCATCCTAATCATTAACTCCGCAAAAGTGCGGATGTTGTCCATTGGCAATACAATTCATGCTCACCAAGAATGTTAAGATGCAACCAAAAACAGACAAAATCAGAATAAGAAGGGGACGAATCCAAGGCAGTATTGTAAGAAACTATGGACTATGAATGGTGGCAATGCAATCTACACAGAGATGGAGAAGAAGTTTCAGCTGGAGGAGCAATGGGTAGAGTGGACACGTTGGTGGTTGAAATGGATGCTTGCGGTAGACTGGAGGACATGGTTATATGTCAAGCTTGCTTTTCCATAGGTAGTGGAGACTTCTCTGGCTCACAGAGTCAGACAGACAGGGGATCTGGACCATGGACAGTGCTGGGAAGAACGAGAAGGCCTACTGAGATCATCTCTGTGCCACATTGTATGGTGGTCATGAATCCCACATCTGTAGCAACTGATGGCAAGGTTAGACACGGGACACTTGGCAACTCCAGCTGCAGAAACTTTGTTGGATGGCCACTTAGAAACAGGTCTTGATAGGAATGAAAGAGACATTGGTTGGTACCAACAAGGTGCACAGAACAGAAAACTGACTGGACATTGATGTAGTATATCGACAAGTGAAGGTCTGTTCACAGAGGAAGGGCTTTAGGCAGGAAGAGAGATTTTTGCGGGCCTGCAGTGCTCGGCAATGCTTTACAATGCTAGCAAGACCCAATATTATCATTCTCTCCCAGGTACAAAAGGCAACAGGAGTGGCCATCAGTATTTGAGATGCTGGCCCCACAAGAAGAGCACTTCTTAAACTATCCTTATGGCATGGTCAAAAAGTGCCATAGGCAAGGATGACAACTGAGAGAAGGCCAACGAAAGACAAATTGTAAGAGAGATCTGAAAAGAGAAGTATGCATTCCAAGTCAAACCGACGAAGTCACCAAGCCAAACTGAGAAAGAAAGCCAAGAGAAAGAGCACACAGACTGAGTCAAAGAACCAACAATCAAGCCAACACACACAGCAAAACTGTTCCCTCGATGCTGCTGTGGTGGAGGACAAAAATGAACTGAGAGTTTGATCAGGAAAATAGCTGGTCATATGTACCAGTGGAAGAAAGGCTACCACCAAAATGCTTAAGTAACAAAACCACAGAGACCACAAAGAAGAATTCATAACTCTGCCTCTGGAGATGCCAAAAGGGGAATAGCCCAACTACACACACTTTTAATCAGTGGAGGGCAACTATGAAGGCTAGGGGGTTACATTAGCCCTCTAGAAAACCTAGGAGGGCTGCATCCCTTATTGAAAAAAAGTCAAACTTTTGCTTTCAATTTTCTCTGGGGACATGGGGATATTCTTACAAGTTTTGGGGCCTTCCATGACCCATAGAGGACACTGAGACAATAAATTTTTTAGAAGAAATTTAGCAAAATTTTCTTGATCCTGGAATCATGAAGGAGATGCTCTCCATGCCCTCAGAGGCTATTTTTGGGCAATTTGGAGCATTTGAAAAAACAATTGACTCCTGAGTGTTCTGAGGACCACAAAAACAGCTGTGGGGGTTAGTTACACGTGGCATGCAGGCCACTTTGCCTACACCATCTTAAATCAATGGTCCAGTTAAAGCTGGACATCCAGATGAAAGTTCAGGCTCTACAATTTCAAGGATCTTTCAAAAGACTAGCAGAGAGTGGGTAGCATTAAAAAGGTCAAACGTCTGCCCCTAGGCCAAATTGGGGCCTATTAACAGAACATTTACATGTTAGGTGATGCTTACTTTATTAGTTTCACTGTAAAAAAATATATCAGTATTTTGTACAACACAGCACAGTGTTTAGCATCAGGGACAGGTTCCAAATTCCAGTCTATCCCTATAGTCACGATGGTGCTATGATGGTAAGGAATTTAAAATTGGAAAATGCACATGAAGTTTTTTTTTAAAAAAATCAGTGTGAGCAAACAGTGTTTGCTTAATTTCTCTAACATACCATAAATGTAGGAGTGAGACAGTGGTGGGAGCAAAGAAAAGAAATATATCATTTATGTATTTTGCATAACTAACTTACGCAATGCCATCTAACTCCCCTCTCCACACCCAAGTCATCCAGTTAATATTTGAAATTATTATAATACTAAAATACTAACTCTCTCTCCATTCTGTCTAATGCCAAGATTCTGATCTAATACATTTTCTTTAAAAATAGAGGAAAGCTGATGAGCTCATACTTATTTAAGACAAATTTTGAAATATTTCATTTCATTTTTTAAAAGATCTTTTTCATTCAGATGGAAAATACCTCTTTTCTGGATTACTGGTCAAGTGTACAGCTGGAAGTGGGAGATTTAGTATGGAATCCAGTGCGCAAAAATTTTGGCAGTTGCTCAAATCTGTAGTTAGAAAGAGAGATTCCACTACGGAATCTAGTTCCACCTTATTATTCACATCCAGAACTGTTGAAAGTACTGCATATTGTGGTTTGTTTTTCCCATTTAAATAATGAGAAACCATCTTCAGCAATGAGAAGCCTCCCAAAAGATTACTGAAGAACATGTGACCTTGTGGTTCATCAAGCATTAATTTTAGGGTCTGTAATGTAAGCTTCATCAAATGCCCCAGAGTTTGTCTATGCTTACTGTCCCAAATCAGGACAGTCAAATATTGCTGGAAACATTTTAAGACACACTGTATCCATGGACGATTCTTGACAGGGTTATCTAAACGTATGAAGCAAAGTTTTGCATGCTGGAGAATATTAAAGAAATGCGCAATGCAATGTATAGTACAACTTAACAACATGTCTCTTTCTTCTATACTTGTTGAAATCCCCACTCTCCAAGCTGAAATTAGATTTTTTTGGATACAGTTCAGTTCCAAAGACTGATCATCTTTTTCTCCATTACATTCATCCATTGCATGAATTGTGTCAAACATTGGTGCAAATTCCAAGCGGTCTTCATCACATACAGAGGTATCTGCTTTTCGGTTTCTCCAAATAAAAGAATGACTAGGAAACATATTGTCTTCTTCAGATTCTTCAATGTACTCCTACATTTAAGAGAAATATTATAAATAATCTAAAATACACTTATCTTTTCATGCATTTGTAGAAAACATTGGACTGGTTCCAATAAAGCATAAATAAAGCATGTTCATTCATACACAAGTGCTAACTGTTATACATGAGCTAGCAAAATATTCCACACAACAAAGTGCCTGGATCCTGACCACAAGTACTGATTGTATGCCTGAGGGCAAGGAACTGTTTTTTTCTTGTTCTTTTTCTTGTAAAGCACCATGTACAGTGATGGTGCTAAATAAACAAATAAGTAATGTGTTGCACTATGGGAAAATGGAAGGAAAGTCATGCTTCATAGAATTTCTTTATTGCAAAGAAATGAACTAAACTAAAAGTAGTCCTAGGCAAACTATATATACTCTTTCTCAAACCAAACTAGGGATTTATGTCCCACAACCGTCCTCATCAGTACTGGCAGAAGGGGAGACATTTTTTTAAAAAAAATACTCTGACCCACATGTGAAAACAGCTAACAACTTCAAACAAGAAACATTAAACCATGTTCTGTGGAAGGAAAAATACAACGGGTGTTGGAAACTGTTACTTTAACTCATGTTGTATTAAATTATACTTATTGATGAATTAACAGAAAAGCAACTTTGAATACCTGTGAGCATGTAACTCCTCCATTTACTTCTGTTGCTCCTTCTTCATCTTGAAGAAATTTTGGAATACCAAGGAACGCAGAACTTTCATTTTGATGGTGGTGTAATAAATTCGTTCTTAAGGAAGACAGTGATTGCAGTGGCAGCCTTTTCCCCTTAGACTGTGAAGAACAACACACTGACATTATTGTGAGTTTAATTGTCTTCTAGAGTTATCTCAATATGATTGTGGTTGGCAAGATCACAAAAAAGGATGCTAAGAGAGAGAGAAAACAGCACTACCCTTATTGTCATTAAAAACAACCTAAATAAGATAAAGTAGCAAAGCTGAGAAAAATAAGGATTAGAAGAATTAATAAAGAGGGACAGTTGCCTAACTACAGTGGTGATTCTTCAAATGATCATCTGTACATCCACACACCAGAATCAGCTTTGAGGAGTTTTCTACAGATTAAGGCCTAAATCCAACTGCTAGCTGAACAGATGAGATTTAAATAAATGTGACCATTCAGCACATGATTCAAAGGGCTGGGTCTAGTCATAGACCAAGTGAACTAAAATTTTGGTGGAACCTTGCCCCACAACAAGCAAACTCCAAATGTTAAGATGCCAATCTAATCAATAAAACTGCCACGGCAAGCATAACAAAATGAGACAACATCATAGTTCTATAGTGGGACAGAAGGGCAAGTTTTGTGAATGCACAGATGGATGGACAAACACACACAAAAAATAGTTACAGATAAGCAAGTTTATTTTCTTCAACATGGTTTCTGTGCTTTACAAATATGGGTGAATATGACCTTCACCTATCAAAAGCGGATAGGCACATCACTAAAGAAGAGAAGACAGCATGGCTCTGCTGAAATCAGCATGTATTTCAGCATGAAAAACATGGATGGCTGAGAGCACTGAAAGCATCATTATTGTTGTGTGCCTTAAAGTTGTTTCTGATTTATGGCAACCCTAAAGGGAAACTTTCACAGGGTTTTCTGGGCTGAGAGCATGTGATGCACCCAAGGTCACTGAATGGTTTTCCATGGCTGAGCAATAGAAAAATCTGACAAAACAACTGGAACTATCATTGTGGAATGCCTTAGCTGATGCGACAATTGAAACTTGGTTAATCTATACGACAAGGAAAGCATTTACAGAATCTGCTTTGCAAACTGCTGGACACACAGTTACCCCATCTAGTCCCAAGCAAGTGCTGAATACTTCTGAAGAACAATATTCTGCACATGCAATATACAAACAGGATATGTGGAATGTGTTCTAAGAGAACAAACAAAAGTTAGCAGAGCAATATCCTGAAAGAGATGGAAGCTGGACCCCATGTTGGGGCAGAAAACAGGATTCCAAACAGAAGGTCACTTGTATCTGTCTGTCACACTAGGAAAGGATTATCTACCTTGAAGGAAGACATTCACTCAAACTACATGCTATATGTAGTTATTGCCTTAAAGAATGCATGAGTTGGTTGCCAGTAGCTTGAAAGAAAAAAAAGCCAATTTTGACAGTACACAGGGTAACTGGTAAAATCCTCTGAGACACTAGTTACATTCTTAAGGAATCTTTTGAGCTTAGGAAAGAAGAAAAGCAATGCTTAAGTCCCAAATGGTACAAGAAATGCAGAGACAGGTGACAAGTTGGTTTTAATTTTTTTTTTTCAAAGGACAGGAATGAGGCTGAAAGAATGAGATATTAGTACTTACCGAGAATGATCATTCTAGGAAGGCTTCGGAGCAATCCACTACATATTGAGTTGACCTCTCGTGCCAGCAGCTCAAGGCAGGAGAACATTCCTTGCAGTTATAACCGTTGATACCCTGAACGTCTTTCAGTTTTGTTAAATAGCCCTGCCTAGCCTGTTGTAACTCCTCTAATACTATCTTCAACCTCATCTACACGGCAGCCTGGGAGGGTGTGGATTGCTCCTTCAGCCTCCCTAGAATGATCGTTCTCAGTAAGTACTAATATCTCATTCTCAGGAAGGCTTCGGAGCAATCCACTACATATCGGGATGTACTCAAGCTATAGAAATTATGGGTGGGAATGGCTGCCAACTTCCTGGTCAGCTACTTTTAACAACGACCTCCCAAATGCCATATGACTTTCTGCAAACCTATCTAATTTATAGTGTGTTTTATGAAAGTGTTAGGCTCCTTCCATCCTGCAGCTTTACACACATCTTTCAATGATGCCGTTATTCTATACACCACTGTAGATGACACTGACCTTGTTGAATGAGCCCACACTTGCTTCGGCTGAGGAACACTGGCCAAATCATAACAGGAATAAGTGTATAACTTAATCCACCTCAATATTGTAGATGCCGAAACTCTGCCTCCTAATTTCCCTTGATAAAAAGAAACGAATAATGACTCTGAAGATCTGAATCTCTTTGTTCTGTTCATATAAACTTTCAATGCCCTTCTTACATCCAAAGAGTGCAACCTCTTTTTCGAAGGTAGTATTGGATTTGGACACAGAGACGGTAAAACTGGATTGGAAACCATACATTTCGGCCTGAATGAAGGATCCAATATCAAAACTACAGAATCTCTTTCAAACTTACACAAGTTTGGGTTCACAGATAATGCAGCGATCTCAGACGCTCTTCTGGCTGACAAAATTGCTACCAGAAAAACCACCTTAAATGTTAACAGCTTTAGAGATGCCTCCTTTAAAGGTTCAAAAGGCGGCAAGATTAGTCTGTCTAACACTACTGGGAGGTCCCAGGAAGGAAATCTATGTATAACTGGTGGAGCTTGCAAAGTAGCTCCTCTTAAGAAACATTTAACATATATGTCCATTGTTAGAGGCTTTCCTTCATCATGAATCACAGTTGATAAAGCTGCCACCTGCCTTTTTAAGGTATTAGGACACAACCCTTTTTCCAAACCATCCTGTAGAAAACGAAGTACATCATTTATTGAAACAGTATCAGTATTCACGGAATTATCAAAACACCAGTTCTTAAATACCTCCCATGTCGACTCATAAATCTTTTGTGTTGAAGATTTTCTCGATGCTAACATTGTCTCAATCACTTTTATCGCCAAACCCTTCTTTTTAACTGCCTCCGCTCAATGTCCATGCAGTTAGATTGAGCCAATGAGGGTTCGGATGACAAATTGGACCTTGAGTTAGAAGATCCTGACTGATAGGTAATTTCCATGGTTGCTTGACTGACATTTCCAGTAACTGAGGAAACCATGGTCTGTGAGGCCAATATGGTGCTATTAATAGAATCTGTGCTTTTTGCTGTCTTATTTTTTGTGAAAATTTTTGCAATATCGGAAGAGGAGGGAACAGGTATGTCATACTCTTTCCTTTGATTGGGCAGTTCTCTCCCTGTGACCTGTGAGGTTGACCCACAGTTAAAATGTAACCTAATCTCCAAGACCTCATTAACCCTTGGTTTACCTGAAGAGGGAAGTATCCCCGTTCAGCCAAGTCTAGATAATGGGAAGCCCCATTATCACAAGGTATAACAATCCTCCTGGCCAATCCCACCTGAGAGCATCTTGCTTTTCTGCACCTATACTTCCATCGATTGAAAAATATCTCGGTAACGTGTAATTTTTTGCCAAAGCAAACAGATCTGCTGAAAATCTACCATATTTTTCTAGCAAGGCATTGAATACTTCCTGATTCAAAGACTCTCCTGGAGCAATTTCTTGCTGCTCAAGCAATCCACATGTATATTTAGACTTCCCTTCAGATGAACTGCTGATAGCGATTTTAAGTTTATCTCTGCCCATGACAGAATTTTGGACACTTCCAACATTAGCTGCCTGGACCTTGTGCCTCCTTGCTTGTTTAGAAATGCCTTGACTGTTACATTGTCTGTGTAAATTATCACGTCCCTGTTTCTTATCAGTCTCACAAAACCCAGAAGAGCTAACCTGACTGCTCTCAACTCTAACATATTTATACTGAGTGGTCTCTCTGCCTGTGTCCATTTCCCCTGCACAGTTCTCTCTAGACAATGAACGCCCCAACCATAAAGGCTCACATCTGTTGTGACAGTAACTTTTTCCTGGTGAACAAATGACACTCCCTTTTGTAGATTCTTTTGATCTAACCACCAATTCAGTTCCCTCTTCACTGATCTTGTCAGTTGAAGGCTTACATCCCTTCTCGCTAAAATTTGATTTTGCCATGGTCTCAAAAATAGCTGAAGTGGTCTCATATGGAACTTTGCCCAAGGCACTAAATGAGTGGTTGAGACTAACAGACTTAGTATTTTGGCTAGTCTTATCAGATTCACCTTTCTGAAAGTCTTTATCTCCATAATCTCTGACTTCAAATTTTCTCTCGTTTCCTGAGAAAGAAATACACACCCCTGTTGAGTGTTTACCTCTGTCCGCAAATGTAAAATTCTCTGAACTGGGAAAAGTTGACTCTTCCTAAAATTCACAAGAAAGCCTAACCCTCATAACTTCTGAATTGTTAAGTGTAAATCCTGTTCTGCCTTGTCCTTGCTGTTTGCTCTCAACAGAATATCGTCCAAGTATGAGAACATCCAAGTATGGGATTCCTTGCTGTCTGAGATGTGCAATCAGTGGTACTAAGCACTTGGTGAATACTCTGAGAGCAGAGGCAAGGCCGAAAGGAAGTGCGTGGAACTGAAAATGGTTGTTGTTGAACTGAAACCCCAGAAATTTCCTGCATCCTATACCCATGGGAATATGTAGATAGGCTTCTTGTAAGTCTATAGAGAGCAAGCAGTTGTTTAATTTCAAATTCTGTAAACTGACTGTAGAGTCTCCATTTTGAATTTCCTGTATTGAACATACTGATTCAGATATTTTAGACCCAGCACTGGACGGTAACCACTTTTGTGCTTCTTGACAGTAAAGAAAATGGAATATACTCCCTTACATTTCTGATTCACAGGTACAGGCTCTATTGCCTGTATTTCTAATAGGTGTAGAATCTTGGTCCAATGTTTCTCTTTTCTTTGTCTTTCGGTATCTGTGAGAGTATATACCTTCCCTTTGGTCGACTGCCAAATACAATCAGATATCCCTTTTGAACAATTTCTAATACCCGCTTGTCTGTAGTGATGTTGCTCCATGGTCGACCAAAGTGTATCAACCTTCCCCCCAACGGTATTCTGTCTAAGTCAGAACTGTTGCTTAGTTCCTCTACCCGATTGGGCAGTGGAACGCTTTGCTTGTTGCTGACCTTGTTGTCTAATTTGTCCTTTGCTTCTATTCCATTGCTGCCTAATGCCTCTAGAATCTCTCTGTCTTCGAATAGTCTATTTCCTCGAAAGGAATAGTTATCTCCTCTAGACCAACGTCTATCCTGTCTTTTCTTATACAGTGAAGGAAGAACTTGTCTCTTATCTCTTCCTTCTACTAGAACCTCTTTCAATGTCTCTTCTCCAAAAAGCAGTTTGCCTTTAAAGGGAACACTTGGCATCCGCCTCCCAATGTTTTAACCATAAAGCCCTGCAACCCACTGCAGTAGCTGCTACTGAACGCGATGCAAAAGCTGCAGCATCATATCCTGCATCTGCTAAATATTTCAAAGTTTGCCCAGGTTTAACTAAAACTTCCTACACCGTGCGGGCAGAAACATCTTCCGCACCCAGTATTTCCTGGATCCACAAAAGACCTGCCCTAGCAAACATAGAGTTGGCTACCGAAGCTCTTATGGTGACAGCAGCTGACTCATGTGCCCTTCTTAATGTCGAATCCACTCTTTTCTCATCTGGATCTTTTAGAAACATATCGCCCTCTTTCGGAACCACAGCATTTGACACGAGGGCAGAAATTGGGGTGTCGACCAATGGGGTGACTGAAGCTCCATAGCCTTATCTTCAAAGCTATATAAATTCTGTAGTTTTTAAATCTTTTTGAAGATTTGGTTTCACTCCATTCAGACTGAATTAAATCCAAAAATAAATCTGGCATGGGAATAACGCTAGATTTTCTAGGTTTATTCCTTATAATTGATGCAACATTCTTGTTTTTATCAGTATCTGAAGTGGCACTCTCCAGATTGTACAATCCCAGAGTTACCAACACCTTTTTCAGCAAATTTTTAAAAGAATCTAAGGAAAATAATCTCACTTTATTATCATCTTCTGCATCCCCCTCCTCAGAAATAGAACCATCTGATTTAGAGTCATTATCTCCATGAGTATCTGCCAAATCTGGTTCCTCATCACTTTCAGATTCAGTGTTAATTTGTTCAGAGTGCGACAAAGCAGATTCCTCCACTCTAATCACTTTGGACCTACAGGTAGACCGTTTTGGTAAACACACACCAGCATCATTTGATTTAGCTTGAATAACCTCTGTATCATCAGGAAAATCACGTGAAAATGACGGATTCATTGAAGTAGTTTGTTGACTGCTTAATAATGACGTTACATTCGAATTCACTGAATTGTCCAACTTACATAACAAGTTTAAAAAGTGTATTGCATTTTGTGACATCATTTCACTAACACTGGCTTGCCTATTAACATGAACCCCCATCTCTTCAGCAATCATTGGTCTTATCATCTCCCTACTACACTGAGGCATATTCCCCTGGGAAGACATTGAGGACGTAGGAGGTTCAAATCTTACTTCTTTATGTTCCATAAGTATTGCAGTTTGACTCCTAGTGAATAATGACGCCATACACGATGCTAAATTGCCTTTCGCTGCTGTATTCACTAATACAGAAGGGCAAGGAACTGCTGACTGAGAGGCTGCCATTTCTCCTGGCAGAGGCCGCTCACATGTCTGAGTGTGATTGGTTGTGTTGCTGGTGAGCTTGGATTGGTCGGGAGAGCTCTTTCCTCTCACAGCCTCTCCTTTGCTTTTGGAACGGCTCTCTTCAACATGGCAACCAGAAGTTAAAGAAGCGGTTGGGAGCCCTTCCCCGCCCTTAACAGACTTAACTGCATTACCAGGTAATTTTCCTTTCACATTCTTTTAAATTCTTGCCTTCTCAGACTTCCTTATACTAGATCAGTGGTTCTCAACCTGTGGGTCCCCAGATGTTTGTGGACTTCAGCTCCCAGAAGCCCTGAGCATTGACCACAGTGGCTGGGGCTTCTGGGATCTGAAGTCTACAAACATCTGGGGACCCACAGGTTGAGAACCACTGTACTAGATGTTTTTAGCTTTGTTTGAACCTCGGAGTGGCTGGTCGGAGATTGCCCTTCCGACTCACTCTCGCTCGATGCCAGGAAAATTTTCTTTAGTAAGGTACTTCCAGTAGCTGATTGATCAGTTGGCCATCTGTCCAGGCTGCCCTGATCCATGGCTACCTCATCCATTTTATTACGCTCTTTCTAAGGCTATCTGCCATGATTTGAGCTTTATTTAATTCCCCATCTTCTCTCTGACGTTTCTCCAGTTGTATCTTACTTTCATCTTGTGTTTCTTGCACCAGCTTTCGCTTATTAGAATCCCGAGCTGAAACTGCCATCTCTTACTATTCTCAATTATAAACACTAAATCACTATTCTCCCCTCTCTTTCTCTCTTTCTCTATTTTTTCTTTTTTTTTTAACTCATTAACTTCACAAAAATACTAGAGAGGTAAAACCTTGAACCGCTGCCAAGGCAGGAGAATAAAAAACTGAAGGACGTTCAGAGTATCAACGGTTATAACTGTAGGAACGTTCTTCTCCTGCCTTCAGCTGCTGGCACAAGAGGTTAACCCAATATGTAGTGGATTGCTCCGAAGCCTTCCTGAGAATCGAGTACAGATAACGGGTTGTTTTCTTGATGCTTCTAAAATTAAGAGAACTCTTCAGACAATCACTGTTTGGCCAAATCTTCCAAACTGTTTACATGATGGTTACATCTGAGTATAATACTGCTTGGAAAGTATTTCTGGCTAAGGTGGAAACTTGTAATAAATATAAGATGGAATCAGCAGCTGTGTTACGGCCACCAAGAGGTGATACAGATGCAATCTGTATTTCTGTGGCAAATCTTTACTATCACTTTTGTGAGAAGTGGAAATGAAAGAAAGATACAAAAGAAAGGCCTTTCAACTTCAGCAGAAAGCATCTCCAGTTGGCCATACCCAGCTCAGCTCCAAATCTTTAGCAGTTGTACTAACTTCTCTATTTCCAAAAGATAATCTCCAGGATTTCTCGTTAAAAAAACCCCCTGGCCTCAAGAAAAGGGTGCAAGATTCACTTGTGAGCTTCCAGTACATGAAAGCTCCAAGAATGTTCCCATAAATCAGCTGCATTCTACATAAACTGATGGCTGCAACACTGATGCAACAGAACCACAGTGACATCTGAAGTGTAGTTTCTACCCCATCTCTTTTATTTGAGGACCTGATGTTTCTCTGTCATTTCTCAGCTAACCTGCATCTAATTGGGTCTACCTCTAGTTACCTTCTGGTTACCTGCACTTCTAATTATGAACAAGAGCATTATCCAGATCGACAAATTAGCATCAACACTCATCTTAACTAATTGCTAGTATTAGAATTTCAGAATGTTAAACACGGGAGATAAAGTGTGTGGCATCAGTACACACATGCATTCACTCCCCCAAAAGGACAAATTTTGGCCTTGACCTTCCTGCATCTCATCTTTGAACATGGATCCAATTGTATGGAGTTTGGAGATCACCAGTCATTCAGATATTGGGACCAGAGACACTCCATAGGAGGATGAGATTGCATCACTACAAACATAAAATTGCAAGATGCCATTAGTACTAAGGTTTTAAAACATCTTACAAAAATTTTCCACAGGTTAAGGAGATTTCTCTCACAACAAAGATGTCTGCCAACTGGCCCTATTCTGATATGCCTAATGAGTAAAACACACACAATATAAAAAAAATCAAAATGATGTTCCTTTCCTATATAGAGGATATAGCTGTTATGCCATCCCCTGAGAGGAATTCCCTTCCTTCCCCTCCCAGGACACACACCCTTTGCAGAAACCCTTAAAGGAGTCTTAAAAGCCAACAATCATGACCAAACAAAATCACTAAAAGTAGAAAAAACTTGATAAAAATAGGAAGGGAATTTTAATTTAATGAAATCAAATACAAGAAAACAAATTAAGAATGAGTAATATTCCTGGTAAAAGAAGAAAACACTCTAGCTCACACTGTACGTGCTTTCACTTCTGTGGCACTCAGACAGAATTGAGCAGTGCCTCAAAGTGGAACTTGACCAGTAGACTTGCACAGTACAGGCAGAACTCCTACCAAAACTCTGTAGCTGTCTCTGCACTTGCACGGAACACATACATATGATGCAGAGATCTCAGTGAAGAACTTGACATTCATAAGTAAATAAAATTGCAATTAGTAATTTTAATTACTTAAGCAAGTAAAAACATTAAATTTTGTCAGATACTTAAGACATAATGAAGCTACCACCAAGAATACCTTCACGAGCAAGGCACATTCTAGTTGACAGTTCTCCTCCTGGTTATAGCTAACTTTACCTCAACTGGAACTGGTATCAGAAGAGCACTGTCTGATCATCTTAGCATGTGAGCAGGTTGGAAAAGAAAGCAATGATTCTTAAAATTATAAGCTCTATGGTTGTTTTTTTTACTTTACATGACAAACTTGGAAATATTCAAATATTTACTTAGAAACCTGTCTCTCCCTCAACACATTTCCCTGATCACAGAATGTGCGAAAGCAGTATAAAGTGTATGTGCCTTCAAGTCACCTGTCAGCTTCAAGTCACCCCATGAATTTCACAGGATTTTGCAAGGCAAAGAGTACTCAGAGATGGTTTGCTGTTGCCCTCCTCTGAAATATAGTCTATAGCACCTGATATCCCCTAGAGGTCTCCCATCCAGATACTAACCAGGGCTGACCATGTTTAGCTTCCAAGATCAGATAAGATCTGTTGCCTTTAGGGTATGCAGGTATACAGGATAGGCACACAGCAGTATTTAAATGTGGATGAAAGAGAGTTGCCCTAATGTGAACAGCTTCTCATGTCTAGACATCATTTCTAGTCAGGACTCTACACCTCTTATGTCAGAGTAGAAAACCAAAATGAAGCAACAGTACCTTAGATGAAATCAGGGTGTGGTGCAGCTTTTCCAGTCTTTGAGCTGAATCAAGAAGCAATGATCTCATATATGTTGAAGGTGAAAAACTGTCAGAAAACCTTAGAACTGTGATTATGTATCCATCAGAGGCAATTAGGTAGGGTAAACTTGGGTGTGATGTTATAGAGAATCTCTGCCTCATGAGATCTCTTTCAGACGCTGATGAATCATGGGAATGATTCGAATCTTGAAGCAAAGAGTCCTGTAATCTAGTAGGTTAAGGAATAAAATATTAGAAAAATAAAGCAATAAATACAACCTTAATGCAAAAACATTAAGTCACTTCAAGATTAACTCCATTTCCAATCCCGCTTTTTCTCCTAACTATGGTCCATCCCCACCCAAGATGTGCAAACCTACACTCCTGGAAGATGGCCTCAACATCTCCTGCATTGTTATATACAGGTTAAGAAATCTGTTCAATAAAAGCAACATCTCACAGTAAGAGGCATAAAATAACAGATGGTACAGAAAGAAGCCAGAAAAACCAGGAAAACCCAATCAATCCCTGACCAGCTGATGTTCTCTTTAACTTTGTAAAATACCATGATTACATTTATAACTATAAAATCTGTACAAAACAGAACAGTAGTAATGTTGAAATGGGTTTTACATACTGAAGCTGTGACTATACACAACAGTAGACCAGTAAACAGCCAGAAAGTAATTTAGAAATAGCTAAAAATCTCGGTATGTTAATGTGTTAAAAGCAGGCACCCATGTGAGATTAATTCTACACAGAGTGACAAAGATTATGTGGTTCAGCACCGATCCTGAAAATGATTCCAAAGATCATTTTCAAGGCAACATTTTGCTTGTGATTATGACCAAGCTACTTTTCATGAAAACTTACAGAAACTTTGAAAGTAATGAACTGATCTGGGTGTGGATGTAGCATCCAAAAAAAGAAAAAGAAAAGAAAGAATGGAGCTTGCATCTTGTCTTTGACAGATAAGTGGTACAAGCCCTCAAGTTATAGAAACACCCAAAATTATTGAAGCAAAAAGAGCTTTTTAACCATTCTACACAGCTAATTCAAGCCTCTTGTGCATTTATTACTCAGTTTATGTTCTGTCACTTGATGAGCAGAACATCCAACTTGGATTTACAAAGTCTTAACCATAAACAGGAAGGACAACCATATACATTAATAGTTAGCTAACCACAATCTTATTGTTATTTTGTTGTTATAATTACTATTTGTAGAAACCATTCTAAAAGCTGGTAGATGTACCAAATCAATTGCACCCAGATGTATGCCACCCTGAAAAATGATCCTGACAGTCACCTGTAAGGTGCTCGTTATAGGCTGAAAGTTAATTTGGTAAACAGTTTGCCAGATTCAAGCAATGTCAACAATAAGCTATGTGGCCTGAGAAAGAGAAGTCTACATTCCTCCTCAAGGGGTTTACTATTTTGTTCATTTATTAAATAACCTAAAAGCCTGAGACTCCAAACTGAAGAGGGTTCAAATGGAGTGTTCATGCTAAATCTGCCTATTTGGATTGTACTACTGTTGGGAGCCCAGGGAATCAGTAGGTGATCAGAGGGACCTCCAAACAGATACAGCATTAGCTGACAAATAGTAAAAAAACAAAAAACAAAAAAACCAAGGAAAAAACAACAACAACAAAACCAACTCAATCCCTCAGCCTAAAGAGATACAGTTCAACAACCATGCCTGTTTCACGCAGCATGGGTTAGATTACATCTGCAAAAAGTGTTACAGCTCTGCAAGTAATGAAGTATTTTGGACATGCCATAGACAGAAATGAAGACAGAGGGTTCTACTACCAAAATTTACATTATGAACAGAAGCCTGTTTGACAGATAAAGTGCTATAAGGTTTGAGATTTCATATATATTATATATATAATATTATATATTATATATAAAAACAGATACTATGGCTACATTTTACTATATAATTAATACCATACATTGCTTAGCACTTGGCTAGCACATGGAAAATGCTAGCCTAGACAATGCGTGGACTGAATCATGAGGGTATTTATTAAAACAGTTAAATCCTGAACTATATCCAAAGATCTCAGAGAAGCATTCAATTTAAGACAGTAAGTGACGATAAAATAATTTTAAAAAACCAAAAACATATCATTTAAAAGCAGACAATGTAAAACCAATTAAGACAATTTAAAATAATGCGCAGCACAGCATCTGTACTAATTGGATAAATTAAATTAGGCACCAAAGGCTTTAATAAAAAGCCACTGATAGCATCTTGGTAGTGAATTATGACTAATGCCATGGCAACTCATTTTTATGATCAGTGGAGATGTGTCTGGTCACACCAGATAGTGCCTTCCCTCATGTCATTCCAGTGTACTGCCCCCACTGGTGGAACATCTGACATTTCTCTGTTCTTGGGCAGTCATATACCCCAACAGTACACACATTATAGTATAATGGTACACAGTGAATATTATTGTACCATTGGTGTACTCATATTAATATATGACCTTCTGTACCAAATATAGTGCCCATGTTGCTATGATAAACAGTGACTGGCCAGGACGATCTCTACAAAAGAGTTCAAAAACTCTCAAAAGTGCTTAGTGGATGCTTATACATGCAAAGGTTAAGCTACCAGATGACCCTTCCAATAAAGTAGAATTCCCTCTACTTGGTTTTGGTGGAACAGTATGAAAACTTTTGAGAGTACTGCAACACTGAACCACTGTGAGCTCACTATTGGAAATTCTGGAGCAAAGCCCAAGGTGGAGGATTAAACCAGCTTTATGCACATCACACAATCAAAGAAATAAAATTATAAGGTGTACAGTGGAGCAATTGGCTCACATGGAATGAGTAAGTTGAAAATAAGCTCTGCATGCAACATCTGTGTAATCTTACATCTCTAGGTTTTTGAAATATGTGCTCAGTCTAGAACAGTGGTTCTCAACCTGTGGGTCCCCAGATGTTCGTGGACTTCAGCTCCCAGAAGCCCCAGCCACTATGGTCAGTGCTCAAGGCTTCTGGGAGCTGAAGTCCACAAACATCTGGGGACCCACGGGTTGAGAACCATTGGTCTAGAATATGATATTAGTGAAGAGCTTCAGTACTTGAAGAACCATTTACACCTACTGTAATATGACTGTCACTGACATCATTTCTAAAGACCTTCTTCTGGATGCTCCTGCCATCTAAAAGGACGCAGGTGGCTACCAGAGAGAGGGTTTCGTCAGGTGATTGCAAGCATCTATGAAACAGTCTACATGATGAGTCACGGGGGGGGGGTGTCTGAGTTCATTTTTTTTAAAGATAAATTTTAATCTGAGATACTATTATACCGCATTTTAATTATTGGTTTAGTTTTTGAGTCAGTTTTATTTCTGTTTTATTGTGATGGATTTTCTTCATCAAGTTTTAAAGTTGCCTTGGAAACATTTATCATGAATGGTGGCATTCAAACATTTAAGCATAAATAAGAGAACTCATTCTGGAAGAATGAGAATAATACAAACAAGAAAATATAAGCAAGTAGGAAGGGAACTGTCTTTGCTTGGTTTTATTAGAAAATGGTATTGACAAAGTTTTTGTAAGCCCCCAGAGGACACAGGATATACACAGGCAGAGAGTAATTTTCATACTGGCTGTTTAGTATATGCGAATTTAGTGCAACACCATACACAATGTCTGTTCTGTGGGTGACCTTTGGGAACAGCCATATATTGTTTTTTTATTTTATTTTTTATGCATGACCTCTGTGTTCCACTAAAAAAGTAAAAACTACTAAATATTTTTGGGACTCAGAAAGAACTGAGGAAAAATAGGAAGATAATTTTATATTTGATTATAGCAGCTGGACTCTGCTTTGCACAACACGGGAGAGACAAAACAGAACCATTAATGGAAGAACGGAAAATGAAAAGTATGGAGATGATGGAAATGGAAAAATTATCAAGTTCGATAAAAGAGAAATCAATTCAACAGTTTGAAAGAGAATGGAGACTGGTTTTGGACATGACTAAAAATAAAGATAGACATTAAAGAATAAATAAAAGAGGAAAAGAAAAAAAATGGAGGAAGGGGAACTATAAAATGATAAACATTTATGTATATTAAAATTAGTTTGATGATTGGTTAGAAAAGAAAAAAACTGAATTAATGAAAAACAGGTTTTGATAATGAAGATAAAAAAGTGGGTAATTTGGGGAAAGCACAAAACAAGGAAAGCTGATTATTAAAGGAGGGGGTTATTTTATGTAAGGAATGTATACAAGGTAGATTGGATAAAATATATTATTTTATGGTAATTGCTGAAATTAAAAAGATTAATAAGAAAAGTGAAAAGCCTTGTGTTTTTAAAAAACAATAATGGAGTCCACTAACACTATTTGGAGTGAGAATGATGAAACATAAAAAGTGTATCAGACATGTAAGGATATGCTTCCTCAGCAAAACAGTTTGGCAAAGGAATTTTCTACTCAGCACTTCCCTGTGTTTAGGTCTCTCTTCTTTCCATAGAAATGGTTTTCAGGTATTGGAATATAAAGGAGAAGTATCAGACTAATGCACCTGACCTTGATGTTAATCATTCTACCCAAATAAGTATTATGGCACACATAGGCCTTGGCTTATAGATATGTTACATGTTAAGAGACGCAAAAAGAAGCCTTAAGATTTATGAATAGCAATTTAATGTAGAACAGCTACAGACAATTGTGGAACTAGTAGGCTTTATTAGTCTCCCCAGAGACCTTGAAGGACTGAAACATCCTTTCTTCTTGCGAAACAAAAACAAAAGCCTCCCAAACTTCCAAAATATCTCCAAATGCACAGCAGGCATTTTGTCATATTCTGGGCCAATTTTAGACCCAAGACATCCCTTTTTAAAGAAGAGGAAGTGATGAAAGTCACTGCCTATTCAATTGCTTTTTTTATTTTTAAAAGCCTTCTCTTGTGCCTGGGGGGCCAAAAAACATGGCATCACCACTACCACCATACAGGATATTTGAGGGCATTTAAAAAAAAACAACAAGTAACCCCTGACAGGCCCTAGGGCCACAAAAACAATCCAGGGGAGCTGCATGCGGTCAAGAGGCTGCACTTTGCCCACCTTGATGTACAACATCACATGTAGCAGCACCTACACAAAATATATGCCTGTATGACTACATCAAGGGATATATCTAAGAAGAACATCAAGCAGTCTTGGTTCATGGAAACAGATAACAGCCAAGAACATATTATGTTTGCTTTTATTTCAGATGCCATCTTGCACCTTTCTTAACTCCAAACAGTTACATTCTGCTGTCAGGTTTAAAGTAACAGCAAATGCTTGAGAACACATTTTAAAAGCTGGCTTATGTTTAGCCTGCTTTTCCATTTTTACATGACTGCTTTATTTTTACTCTGATGTTATCCTTAATTTTTTTTCTTATTTTGTATCTGAGAGAAATAAAATATATTTTAGTTTCTGCAGTATTATTCACATGTATTACTAACATATATGTATTAGCTTATAATGCATATTAGACACTTTTACACATATATTTCAATATATTTAGTATTTGAGCTTCAGTAATCCAATAAGTCTAAGAAGGAAGATTTCTTATGGATGGGAGTTGAACAAGAGGGCCTCTCAGTGACCTTGGAGGGTAACTGGTATATTCCAGATAACACAGGAGACAAGACAAGGCCACCATCTGTAAAGGAGTAAACTGATTTATAGGGACATGGATGAAGCACAAAGGGGTACTACTGAAACTACTGATAATACACCTGGGATGTAACATGATGCACGAGGGAAATGCATGATCAAGTGCGTGATCACTCATACTGTAAATATGGGGAAAGGGGAATGTAACTTCGTAGGCGATCCTGATAGGCTGTAACTTTTGGGGTCCTGTCCAATGAGATCCAAGGGGGAGGGAAACCTGCATTGGGCAGAAGGATAAAATATGAGGTATTAAATAGTGGGGGGGTCCTTTTCTGTCGAAGGCACCTGGCTCTGCAGAGATGTATTTTTTTAAATAAACATTTAATGCTTCAGCCGATCCTGTGTTAAATTGTTTTATGAGTCTTATCAGCTGTTTCTTACAGTATCTGTGGAATTTTTTCATGCCTTAATGTTCATTAGGATAAACAATACTGTAAAATATTTCCAGTAAGTAAAATAGTTAACATTATATTAAATATTTGGAAAAAAATGTAGGAATAAAAGAGATCTTACTGAATTAGCCATTTTATTTATGCAAAGTGACCTACAGTTACATCATTCATCAGGATCCTATAGTCCCCAGCCAAAGTTATTACTGTATATGCACTCCTTTGACTTTTCCGTATTTTGTTCCATTACAATGACATGAACGTAACCGGTGCTGCTACCATTGGATAGGCACATATTTAACACTATGAAGGTACAAAATATTTTCATTGTAACACAGAAATTAAGCAAACAAAAACAAACAGGAACCTGTTGGTACCCCAGAGAATTCCAGTTCAATTCCAAGTTGCAACACAAGAAAATGTGGAAAAGTCAAAGGGGGAGAATATTTCTTCAATACACCACATATCTTCATTCCGTTATCAACTAGTGCTCAGGCTACATTTTGACTGGCCTATTCATCACTGTCATTACAAAATCATTGTATTAAGTTCTGAGAGGCCCTAAGTAATTGCAGAATATCTTTATCAAATATTTATTTTATTCCTTGTTCTGTGGCTAATTGTGTCGTGTTGTTATAACTAGTGTTAGCTTCTGAAAAATACACATTTTCAAAAATAAATCCTAATAATTGCTTAAGTGACTTATACTTACACGTTGAAAATGTCATTTGCTCAGCAGGACAAAGCCATTATAAGAAATAGAAGAGAACTATGAATGAGAAACAGATATTGAGAACAAAGACACAGAGAAAGCAAAAGAATTAATTGAAAAGTGAAACATTTAAAATAGAAAATGCAAGAAAAAAAATGTGATCCAAAGATTTTATAAACCTAATTTTGATCTCACCTGCAGGTTATTAGAGGATGAAGAGGAATAAATTCTGCTGGCCCAAATTCGATAGAGCAACCATAAGTAACTAAAGTCAGCAATTCTCCCAAACAAGTCATTAAAATCAGTGACCCACGTTTTAACATGCAAGCCAAAAAAAGACTATCTGGAGTCCAGCTCATGTCAGCAATCCAGTAAGACCTAAAACAAAACAAATTATGCTTTCAAGAATCAGTGTCACATTCCACATGGTATTTTTTTTTTAAAAAAAAGTCTTCTGAAAAGTGTTATTTTAAATACTGACCTTATAAACTTGGGTGAAACTTTGTGATTCTTGCTACCACAGCCTTTGAGACTACCGGAAGTAGTAATGAAGTTCATGGTGCTCATAAACAAAATCTGAGATGACTAAAAAACAAAAACAAATTGGAATAACAAAAGAACAAATACTGCATGCTTATACTGCATGCAGACATGGGGACTGTAACACAATGGTTTATTAATGCTTCTCAGTATATCTGAAATTGTTATTATGAACTGGTTAGATTAATCTAATGTACACAGCACAAAGACCATCCAAGTTGAACATAATTGCTGATATAACACAATACAAATATTTAACAATGTACTCTTCAGATCTCCTTTTTGTGATTTTACGATAGTCCTCTATTAAGACATTGTTGAATATAGCCTTAAAGTGAAACATCTTACATCATAAGGGAGAATGGGAGTTCCTGGAAGCTAACTTTCTGTCTTCCACCTCTCTTTCTGCTTGCAGAATGTCCTTCCACCTAATTCCCTGGGCTCATTCTTCCCCTTCCATCCATCATGTCACAGCTCACTTAATTTAGAAATGTGCTCTGGTCTTCTATGTAGCGTTTTTCAGGTGATTTGTAAGGCTGCCAGTGAATGGAGAACCTAGGCTCTAGGAACTCTCTCCTGCCAGCACAATGTTTGGTAGTGCTTAATATGGTTTATAATACCATATGTAATAGACTGCAAAACATTCAGAGAGTCAGTTTCCTATTATGCTGCTACTGTTTGTACCTGTAGATCCTTTTGATTAATTGCCACTGCTAACACAAGCCCATCACGTGAAAATGCAGTAAGCAGAGCACCTCTTGATTTAATTGACTGACAAGGGGGAGTCAGACTAGATAGGGAGCATGTTTGCTGTGCCCAGTGTATCTGAAAGGGAAAAGAGCTGCATAAAACAAAGAAAAAAATAGGTAAGTATATAAAAGTCATAACTGGCAAGTATATAAAACACATATAATCATGCATAGGAATGTGTTATCGGATACAGATTTTATTGCTTTTATTGCTATAATTTTATAGTTTAATTAACTATCTTTAACAGAAATGGTGTATGCTTTTAATAGACTTACTCTGAACTCTTAAAACTGTTTTCCTGCCACTTAATTTCCAAAAATGCAAACATCAAATTATCCTCAGAATAAAACGCAAAAGAACAACAGCAGGTATCGCCCAGCATCTGCCAAGAAATTAACAAATGTTTAATAAGTCAGCTTGGATTTCTTCATGAACTAAATACAATGTTTTAAGTCTATGTTATCTCAAAGTTATTTCTATTTTACCAACTGGTTGGGTCACTTTATACAGAGCAGCAGGCTAAACAGAATGTGTGCTTTAACATCTTATTTTTATTCCTTGAAAAGTTACACTGAAAGCTGTATTTCTGCAGTACAGTGGTTCTAAAATATTATGCCATGATCTTTAGATGCTGCGTAAGAAACAGTCAGGCAAAGGACAGGGTATATTTACTGCTGCTCTGTGCTCCAACCACAAGAGCACACTGTTATTTCAGGGAAACACATTGGTACAAATGAACAGAACCAAGGTGTCAGACACAAGTTACAAACGGGATTTGCAAGAAATATTGGCACTGTGGAGGGCTTCCTGTTCAAGATTTCAGCTGCTCCATTCCAACCCCCTTCCCAATTTCCTTTTCCTCCACACTCCACAATTGATCAGCATTCTGTAACACAAAGCACACATGGTGCTCTCTGGGTTGCTTGGTTTTTCTTTTCCCAGCTTTAAGGTCTTCCCCCTCAACTTAAAAAGACTTTCTGCTTCAGAAAATATTACAAACTGCCCACCCGCAACTGAAAGTATCTCTTACTTATAACCAACTAGCGACACTTTGGCTACCTAGGCTACACCACTCACAGCTTTCATACTGAAACTAGACTATATCAATGAAAAACAACGGATAGATGATATCCATTACAGGATAAAACAGAAATCTTAGGAATTAAAATTATTCATTTCAAGTAGCTAATAACAAATACATAATGCCTTTTCCCAATGATGAGTACTACAGGACTGATCACAGAAAGGTCACTGCACATTTTATGTAAAACAGCCTTCTCCAAACTGGTGCCCCACAGATAGAATCATAGAGTTGGAAGAGACCCCAGGGGCCATCCAGTCCAACCCCCGCTATGCAGGAACACCCATCAAAGTATTCCCAACAAATGGCCATCCAGCCTTTGCTTAAAAACCTCCACAGAAGGAGACTCCACCACACTCCAAGGCAGCATATTCCACTGCTGGACAGCTCTGACTGTCAGGAAGTTCTTCCTGAGGTTCAGGTGGAATCTCCTTTCCTGCAGCTTGAATCCATTGCTCCTTGTCCTAGTCTCTGGAGCAGCAGAAAACAAGCCCACTCCCTCCTCGACATGACATCCCTTCAAATATTTAAACATGGCTATCATGTCCCTTGTTAACCTTCTCTTCTGGAGACTAAACATACCCAGCTCCCTAAGCCGCTCCTCATAGTGCATGGCTTCTAGGTCCTTCACCATTTTGGTTGCCGTTTCAGACTACTACTCCAATCAGGCATAGTTATGGCCAATGATTAGGAAGGGTGGGAGCTGTAGTCCAAAACATCTAGAACAGTGGTTCTCAATCTGTGGGTCCCAAGAACAAACTTATTTTATACTTTACCACATTTTTTATGAAATCAGCATTCACTGCAGTTTCTTTTTCTTCAATTGATGGTAACATAAGTGACTCATTGGGAATAATTTGTGACCACTGTCTTATTACAGGACTTTTACATTCCATGCTTTCCCACAGAAACATGCAGACAGTTGGAGTAGTGAGAAGCACCTTATTTCCATCATCAGCAACATATAGGTATAATCTCATAGAACATTCTAGGAAAGAACATTTCATAAGAAGAGCATTTCAATCTTTACATTATATGTCTGAAATATTGTGTTAGACGCTGCTTTCATGTGCCTTCAAGTAGTTTCCGACTTATGATGACCCTAATACAGTGGTTCTCAACCTGTGGGTCCCCAGATGTTTTTGGACTTCAGCTCCCAGAAGCCCTGAGCATTGACCATAGCGGCTGGGGCTTCTGGGAGCTGAAGTCCACAAACATCTGGGGACCCACAGGTTGAGAACTACTGCCCTAATATTTATTTGTTCATTTACTTTACTCTTTTACATCCTGTCTTCCTTCCAATAATGCGACACAAGCCGGCTAACAACATATTTAAAACAGTACAAATTAAAACACAAAATCACTAATAGTACAAGATTTAAAAAGCAATTAATCCTTTTATAAATTTTAAACACTAAAAATTAAAATTAAAACTCACTGAAAACTATATACAAACAGTATCGCACAGCATTAAAAGCATTAAAACATCAATTTATAGAAGCCTGATCGCACAAAAATGT
Source organism: Iguana delicatissima (assembly GCA_948472985.1). NCBI lineage: Eukaryota > Metazoa > Chordata > Lepidosauria > Squamata > Iguanidae > Iguana > Iguana delicatissima. The sequence goes on from CAOKZL010001244.1 coordinate 141,388, forward strand.
TCTAACCTGATGACAGAAGGAGAACAGGGATGGGGCCATCCTGGTCTCACTATGGAGTGAGTTCCAGAGTCTGGGAGCAGCCACCAAGAAGGCCCTCTCTCTTATTCCCATCAAACAAGCCTGAGAAAATGGTGGGACAGAGAGATGGGGCTCTCCAGACAATCTCAGATTTCTAATGAGCTCATAAACCCTAAAGTGAACCCCTCTAGAACAAGAGAGTGTAACTTGCCCCAGATCACCCACTAGGTCTCCACAGCCAAGCAGGGTTTTCAGCTCCAGTGTCCTTGTCCAATGCCCAAATCACTACACCATGCTGACTTTTTTGCTTGCTATTTAGAGTAAAAATCAAGGAATACAATATGAAGATTAAACCTTGGGCATATATACGTTTATCACAGAATTTAAAAACTGCCTGATACAGTTGGCCCTTAATATCTACTAGGGTTTGGCTGTGGATACCAACATTCGTGAATGCTCAAGTCCCATTATGTACAATTCTTTAAGAAAATGGTGTCCCTTCTACAAAATGGCAAAATCAAAGTTTGCCTTTTGGATTTTTTTTTTTTTTTGGGGGGGAATATTTTCAAGCTGTAGTTGGTTGAATTTGTGAATACAGAATCCATGGTTATGGAGAACCAACTGCACTGCATTAAAAATGCCTGTAGTCAATTAGCGGCATTCTATCACTGTGGTATTCCCTACATTATATATGCTAAGCTTCAGTTTAATGAGTTTTTCCCTCAAAAAATTAAATACTAATAAATAACTTCTACAAATACATCAAATACACTCAATTTTTAGTTGTTAATGTATAAACAGTATTAAAACTACAAAAAATTAAATATAAAAAATAAAGTGTATTAATTGAATATTTATACCTTGTGCTACTTGCACCAGCTTTGTAGTTTCTTCAGTTGCTGGGACTGTTTTGAGAGAGTCTTGGTCTTTGTGCCACAGAAAGAGCTCTCCTGTTTTAAGTATCCCTGCTAACAAAACTCCTATTTGAAGAAGAAAACTAGTTTTAAACAGTGCAAAAGCTTAGACAGGCACCAAAATTGTATATTTACGCAGATGCAAGTCCCACTTAGTCCAATATGAATTACTTAAAGTTAAGTATGCATAGGTTTTGCTGTAATACTTAAAAACATTTGATCAAGCAAAAGTTTAAACTGTATCACTAGAAAACATCAAAACACTGGTATGTTCTTAATTGCTAGCAGCACAGTTTCCTCTAATTAAAGAATAAAAATCATAACATAATAAGTTGTTATTAATACTTAACCATTACTTGATGTTGTTAAGACAACAACATTCTTCAGCAAAGGAGATAACTGAGAAATCTTCTTCTTTGTTTTTCCCGAAACCAGGTTAATTTCATTTACATCTTTGTAATCTAAAAGATAAACTGCTTCCTTTTCCTATTAAAAAAAGGAACAGACTTTTAGTCAGGTACCTACTTTCTAATACTTGCTGAAAACAAATGCCTGAACAAACACAACCATTATGCTAAGACAGAATAACAGAAACAGGTAGCTAAATGTTAACACAACGCTTGCAACTGAGAGTATGGCCAATTGCAATTAAATAAAGCAGCTTAAAATCTTTCTCTGTTCCCAGTCTGATTATTTTCATAAATTAAACTAGATCTATCATTTTTACAACTCTACCTCACTCTATGAAATGGAATGAAAAGGAAAGCAGACATTTTAAACAAAACAAGTTTCACTGCCTTTTTTCCCTCCAAAAGATAGAAGCATCATCCACTGGTGACAGTCTCTTAAGAACTAGATATAACATCAGGTAACCATATACCTCATATATTTTTGATCCCCTGGGTAACAATATATTTTTATCATATATTGAGTCACATATATTTTAATCCCCGCTGCCCACTGATGTCTTGTTGGAGGCTAATGTGGTTCCTTACCCTTGCACAGATACACACCCTGATTTAGATCTGTTTATTAAGTCTAGTTTAACAGTTAATTAAATTATGACAGGATGTTTTCTTTTATCTCTCCTACCAAATAGACTTGGGTTGATGAGAACTGCTGATGCTAATTTCAATATTTATTTCATTTATATCCCACTTTTCTTCTCTACGGGACCCACAGTGGTTCGCACCACACAAAACAACACAGCTAACACAGTCCAAAATACAGAAGATTTTTTTAGAAACATTAAACACAATCTATTTAAAAATCTTAAACAATTAAAAGCACTTTAAAACCCACTTATCGCATTACTCCAACCAGTTTAAAGGTAATGGTCTGTTGGCAAAAAGAGAAAATGGCAGGGGCTAATAGAGCATCCCTTGGCAGAGAGTTCCATAGCCTGGGAATAGCCACCAAGGAGGCTGGTGAGCACTGCAAAAAGGGTCCTCATTAGCTATACCTGTGCTGGAGGTGGAATCAAAGTTCTTAAAACTTGAGTAGGCTTGTACAGGGAGATATGGTGTTTAAAAAAGCCTGTACCTAAGCCTTATAGGACTTTGATGATCAAAATCAGCACTTTGAATTCTGTCCAGAAACCAGTAGCTAGTGAAGTTCTTTCAGCAATGTAATTATATGCTCCCTATAACCAGCACAGGTAAGCAAGGCACAGTGTTTTGGCCTTGCTGAATTTTCTGAACAGTTTCCAAAGGTTGACGCAACTGAATACTTTAGAGTAACTCAAATTGGATGCAATCAAGATATTACTGAGGCCATATCTGGCATCTCAAGTAACAGGCACAGCTGGCAAACTAGTTTTAATTGTGCAAATGCACCCCTGGGACCATCGTCCTAAACCAAGCTCAGAGTTGAGTTTAACTGTACAGCCAAATTACAAATTTGTAATTTCAAGGGGACTGGAACCCCATCTAGCAACAGGCTAAATCCCTACTCCCCGAAGTCCCTTCTGACTGATCAGGAATACCTCTGTCTTGTCTAAATTAAGCTTCAATTTGTTTCCCCTCATCTAGTCCATTACTGACAATAGACACTGGCCTAGTACTAAAATAGTTTCCTTGAAATGAGATAGAAAAAGAGAAAGATCACCATCAGCCTATTGTTGACAACAAACCCCAAATCTCTGGAAAACCTCTCCCAGCAGTTTCACACAGATGTTAAACAACATGGGGGAGGGAAGTGAACCCTGAGGGACACCATAGACCAACACCCAGGATGTCAAACAGGAGTTCTCCAGCACCACCTTCTGAGTGATTTCCCCCAGGGAGGACTGGAACCACTGGAAAGTAGTCCAGAAGGATACCATGGTTGATGATCGAAAGCTGCTGACACGTCCAGCAGAACTAACAGATACATACGTCCCATTTCCTATACATAGCATACGTCATCCTCCAAGTTGACCAAAGCTGTCTCTTGCCTATAATGTCTGAAGCTAGACTGAAATGGATCTAGATCAATGGCTCCCAACCTTATTTCATCAGCAGGCCCCTTGGTAGTCATTTCCATAAGTTATTTTAACAGCAGCTATATTAATTAATAGCTCAATAATGAGATTTAAAAGAAATGGAATAATAAGGTGAACAGACAGTGCACATATATTCAGATACAGAACTCAAAAGATACAATGAAATCAAGGAAAACACATAACGGATTACATTAAAAACTACATTACATTAATTACATTGAAAAATGTTTTAAAACAATATTTATAAAACACATAAATATTTTATGCACAACAAATGCTCTGTGTGATTTTTGCACTTGTTTTGAGGCAGTTTTTGGAAATCAGGTTCAACTGATGTAAGCTACAGTCTAAAATCTGTTTTGCACTAAACTAGTGATTAAAGTGTTAGACGTGTCCTAAGAAATTCTTGGTGACTGGTCACTATCCACATTATGTTTCATGTTTTTACTGCACGTGTTTTCAACGATGGATCCAAATGTGACAACACATGCATTGAAAAATTAATCTAAAACTTAAAACGATTACAAAGAGACATAGAGAAGACCCAGAAGAATCCACTCATTTAACACTGCTCACAGGGCTGACTGAGGTGCCCACATATCTATACATTAGTATCGGTACAACAGCACTCCAATGTTTGCAAAGTGAAGGAGAGTAAAAGCTTTGCCTGTGAGAGGCAAGCTGCTGAACATGCACATTGTAGTGGGATGTTCACAACACACCATTTAGGGAGGGACACACCACCATCCACCAAAACAACAACACAGGGGAACAGGGCTTTTCTTGAGGTTAAAAAAGAAAACCCTGTCACTTTTTATAACGTTCAATTAATTTCACAATTTTTGACTTGTATCTTGCCTTACACTGTGGGCATGTGCCTTCTTGTGCCATTATTCAATTTTTTTTCACTTACTCCCTAAATGTCCTGATTTGTACCCCTGGGGTACACATACCACAGGTTAGGAATCACTGATCTAGATAATCAATATCATCACCCCTGGTGCTGGAAGGCCAAACATGCTCTAGGATTTTAACTTGAAATGGAATATTGGAGACTGGTCAGTAAACGTCTAGTACATTGGGGTTCAGGGAGGGTTTCTTCAGTAATGCCTTCATTACATCTCTTTTGGGTCAGATGGATTCCTGCCTTCCTTCAGTGAACAGTGAGGCATTCACCACTCCCCTTACCCAACCTGCCAGGCCCTTTACCCTTATCTACTCAATCAGTCCTTCTCTGATTGCTTTAATGAGCCAGAAGCATGATGATCGAAGTATCTAATATACAAGTGGTGGTTCTCATCTCTCCAAGGACCCTGTCTGCATCCTCAGGCTGCACAAATTGATAAGTATCCAATAAACGCAGGATGAACAAGCACCAAGATTACATACAGTGGACCAGTATCAACTACAGCATCCAAGTCTGAGCAGATCTAAGTAATTTTATCTGCAAAATATGTTTTAAATTCCTTGCAACAACTGTCAAAGGGTATGCATTTTATTCTTGTGAGACAGAGTACAGAAGGCCTCTAACCACTCCAGATAGCTCTGCTGGTTGACTTTGTGCAGAAACAATGGTGGCAGAAAAATATAATTTCTTTGCTGCCACTATCACCACAAAGCAGGTCTTCCAATGGGCTCTAGCCTGTGTTTGGATAGATCTGCTCCAAGTTTTCTGCTATCAGTGTTGTAGTCTCTGTCCCACTTGTTTTTTAGCTGCTAACTCCCTAGTTAATTCAAGGAGCTTGTTTAGTTCCGCTCTGTGAGAAGGGATACTCCAGGGCAATTGTGTTCATCACCCTAGTACCATATCAGAGATCAGCCAGTGACTAATTTATCACTAGTTGTTTTTTTTTTTAAATAAGTTACCCACTGCATCAGTTTAATACAATCCAAGTGTATTTAATACCTATTTATTTCAGCAGGGAAGCCTAACTTTGTCATAGTTGTGCAACTACTGTATGTCATTAAAAAAAAAGTCAAAAGATTACCTGTCCCAGCCAAGTGATTCGAGGCCATGGCTTTTTTTGCTTGATGCATGTAGAGGCTAGAACCTCTAATTTGATTTCCATGATAATCAGCAGGTATAGTAGCCATAAAACTTTTTTAAAAGGATTAATCTTTGATAAAAGTCCACCAACATACCTGCAAAAAATGTTAGAAGTTTTCAACTGTTGAGATAAATGAAACTTGAGATAAATGAGACCTGAGGAATAACTGCTATCATATTCAAATAGTAAGAAAAGTAACTCTCTGAAAATTAAATTCTTAGCTGCAATACTACTTAAAACTAAGGATTCAGCAGTAGCATTAGTAAGATCCTGGGTTCCACAGGATCCCATTTCAAGTTGGATGCAATGAGAACTAGACTGGCATACTGGATTTAGTGAAGACAATCCAAGGGAGGTAAGTGTGCAAAACTTAGGATGACAGAATTTGAAGGGACTTGAAAGGCCACCTAGTTCAGCTCACTGCTAGCACAGAAATCAAATGCTAAATCCTGAGACATCCTTGAACTCTTGGGCAGCAATTGCTCCATGCCACTTTTATTTCACATTCAGGTTTTTCCTCACAATTCACCGAGGTAAGCGGCTTGGCAGAGACTATGGGGTCCTCTCATGAACATCCTTCTCAATATGATCACAGCAGGTTAGTCTAGCTGACTTCTTTGTAACATGGATGTGCTCCACCTCCCAGAATTACACCATTAAATACTCTGCTAGAGAATAAAGGGAGCATCTCATTGATACATCTGGCCCACTAGCAATGAAAACATGTGTTTACCACACACAAGTACTAGACATTGGTAGCACTTTTTATCAACAAACCTCTGGACTTGTTTGTGCACATGAAGATTTCAGTATTTTATCATCTACTTCTACAACAGGCTTTCAGAAGTACAGCACTTTTCTTTTTAATAATCCAGCTACTTCTTAACTTCATGAAATGAAACAAAACTACAATGTAAAGTCAAAGGTTTTCACAGCCGGAATCCACAGGTTGTTGTGGGTTTTCCAGGCTTTGAGGCCATATTCTATTAGTATTTTCTCCTGATCCTCTGAAGATGCCAGCCACAGATACAGGCAAAACATCAGGAGAAAATACTAATAGAACACGGCCTCAAAGCCCAGAAAACTCATAACAACCTAAACAAAATTACCTTTATCAGTGGAAATCTGCTGGAGTAACATGTATAAGAACAGTGTCTATATTTACATGTCACACTAAACTGTGATTTAACATGTACACAAGTAGGAAGATGCCAAAGCTAGCACTCTCCTCTTCTACAGGTGAGAGGAAGCATCTAGATGTTTTTACTTGTGCTTTTAATTAGTTACAGATTCCTGTCATGTCTAAAATGAGATATGTGATTATCAATGGCCTTTTTTAGGTCTGATTAGAGGTTTGCTTTAATACTAGCAACAATTTGTTGCCCAGACAACATAACAAAACATGATAAAGGCAAAAAGCAAAAGTTTACACAAAAAGAAAACAAGGGAAAGAGCAGAGGGAGGAAATGTGCAGGAGGACAGGGAGGGAAAAGGAGCGTGAGAGTTACATGCAAACATGGTCACTGCAGTTTTAACTTTGTTGTTGTTGTTGTTGTTGTTGTGTGCCATCCAGCCATTTCCAACTTACTGCAACCCTAAGGTGAACTTATCACAGAGTTTTCTGGGACTGAGAGTATATAAGATGCAAATATACCTACTGAATTTTTCTAAATAATATTAGCAGGTCAGACACAGGCATAATGCTACCTATGAACCTATTTCAATAACCAGCAAAAGAATCTATTTCAGATAAAATAAGAGCCAATATTATACATGGCCTATGTCAAACTTGAACCAGAGAGAAATGTATTTAAATCTCTGCTCAGCCATAACTCCGGCACCATTTATCATGAAGCATTCCTCAGAGTAGCTTCACAAATGAAATAGAACAACATTCATGTGAAACACCATGAGTTCTTTTGAAGGATACAAACGTGATTAATATAAAAAGAAAACAAAAACACATCCTGCAAAAGAAATTACATTAGGAGGAAAAAGAAAGCAAGATAATTCTTGAAGAAATGTAATAATTACTATTATAGTAGTATGGTTCTTGCTATAGTAGGCTGTCGCTCACATAATTCGTATTCCTACACTGAGAATTACTAGCACAAAACCTTTATTTAACAAAAATCTCTGACATCTAAAATAAAGATTTGTTATAGCATATGCTTTAATTGGCTGAAATGTATGAAACTAGAGGTATTGCCTGAAAGTAACAACTATTTTTCCTCCTGGATTCCTCTTCCTCTAACCTAAAAACTATATATTATAAAGTGGGAGGGAAATGTACTCTGTGTTCTTGAAAGCAAAACTACTATTCGTACATGGAATTAACCACCTCAAGAAGTGAGGAAGCATATGAGCTTGAAAGACTTTAAAGGAGGACAAGGTATGTCAGTGAGGGATAAAACTATTAACCACAACAGTTAAATTGTACTTTCAGGTTCAGACACTGGATGTCAGACTTTTGCTCATGTCCCTCCTGTGGCTTTCCAGAGGTACCTGGATAGTAAGGGAATTTAATAATCGACTACATGGATTTTCAGTCCACACAGCAGTGCTCTTATTTTACAAATTATAGACGCTGTATCCTATCTGATGCAGCATCAACAATTAAGTGTGTAGGGGAGTTTGCCGTAAGCTGCCTTGAGCACTGCAACCATGATGAAAAAGCAGGGTAGTAGTCTTAACTGCAAATTACTATGTAACATAACTGACCAATTTGGTGAAATGAACAGTAGTAACACACACTAATTAATCTGCCAAGGCTGTATTTCAAATTGCCTCCAAGAAAATCAAGGCACATCCATGACTCTTCTCCCCTCTCTTCCGTGCAATTTTATCCACAGGATAATCCTGTGGTGTAAACCAGTGTATTCAAAGTGGTGGTCCATGGACTAAACCAATCCATGTGTCATTGGTTCCCTGCCTCTTGTGTTTCAAGAAAAGAAAGAGTTACAGTCAATGGGCACAAATATGATGCGGGTCCCTGGCACATTGGGGCAGGGGGAGAAACCCTGCTGGTCCACCTCATTAGGTAATTTATGAAGGGCCCAAAATCACCCAGTGAGCTTCAACGTTGAGCACAGAACTGAAGTTGCATTGGTTGCTGTGGGTTTTTCGGGCTTTGAGGCCGTGTTCTATTAGTTTTTTCTCCTGATGTTTCCCCTGCATCTGTGGCTGTCATCTTCAGAGGATCTGGTGGCATGGAAGTGAGACAGAGCATATCTACTTGTGTAGTCCTCCGGTGGGAGGTTGCATGTGTTACGGTTGGCCTGTGTGACGGCCTATTGTTAAATGGGATATCCCCCAGAGTTGAGTTGTTAGTCAGGGGATATGCATAACAGTGTGTTAAGTACCTCAGCAACCCATTGTATTGTTCCCTGTAGGTAGAGGGACCTCCAGAGTCTGGGTGGTGTTCAGTGAAGTTGCACTGCCTAAGTGAAAGGAGGGGAAAGTGATTCCTTCCTTTCACTCCCTACTGGCTAGCTAGAGATGATGGGAGATGCAGTCCAGTAACATCTGGAGGACAACAACCTCCCACTTTACTCCAGCACTAAATCATATGGGGTAACACAACGGCACGATTCTCTGCACGTCCACTCAGAAGTCAGTCTCACTGCCCCAACACATACCCAAAACTGCAGCATGAGACCGTGAAGCCTTGCAGGTACCACAAGAGTCTTCGTTCCGCTCTCAGGAGCAGTTTCCCTGCCTTCTCGTTGCCCTTGGTCGAGGGGGAAGGAGCAGAAGGGCTAGCAAATCCCACAACCGGTTCTCGGGACGTTTTAGATGAGTGGTTCTCAACCTGTGGGTCCCCAGATGTTTTTGGACTTCAGCTCCCAGAAGCCCTGAGCATTGACCATAGTGGCTGGGGCTTCTGGGAGCTGAAGTCCACAAACATCTGGGGACCCACAGGTTGAGAACCACTGATTTAGATGCAACGCAAAACTCACCGCTCCCTCGAGGAGGGAGGGGCTGCCTTGGCCGACACTTCAAGCTCCGCCGCTGTTGCGGAGAGGGAAGGAAGGAAAGCCAGCCAGGCTTTATCTGCCTCTGCCGCCTCCCGCCTCCCTTCTCGGGGACAACCGGCCACTTGCTTAAGCGGCCCAAGGAATAAATCAATACCTTAGGAAACGTGAAGAAGCAAATGAAGATTCACCCCGCTTTCCGGGCACGTCCGCTAATCCACGGCGTGCGTACCGCGGTCTCCGCCTCAGCACCAACCGTTAATAACCCGGAGGCCCCAAATCAAGAGGCGGGCGCGACATCGCGCGCACGCGCACCACGGCTCCTCCTCCCGACGCCGAAGGGAGAGCTTCTTGTTGCCAAGGAACGGGTCTCCTTCCACACTTCCGGTATCTCTGTGCTTGCTCTCCTCAGGATTTGTTGGGGGGAGCGCCAGCAGGGCGCCTCCCGGCGGGACAGACCGCGGGGGTGTCTTTTTCTCCGCTGTCAAAACCGAGTGTTGTCGAGAGGCTTGCCAGACCCAACACTGGAGACAGGGCTCCTGGACTTCCTGTGCAGGAGGGGGAATTCCGCCCGCTGGTGTTCCTTACCTGGCCGCACGAAAAGCAACGCCTGCCGCAGTCCCTTCATATATGCAACCGTGAAAGTACAGGAGCCGTCTCCCGTTTTCAGACCGACAACCCTGCCCTTGTGTGCGCGCTTTTAATGCGTTGTACTTCGCGCAGAGGAGCGCAGTGATTTAAAAGTGGCGCGAATGACACTGCAGTCTCACCAGCCCAAGCCGTTTGCATAGGTAACATGGAACACCCGCTCAGATCGGAACAAAAACTAAGAGGACTGTGCCACCAGAAAAACTTGTTGTATTGTGATATATACAGTCCACTTCATCTGATGCAGGAAGTAGTGCCTCCAGCCAAACGTGGCAGGTATAGGTGTAAGAATGGAACAAAAAGCAAGTTGGGAACTGTATGCAATAACTTAGCGCATATTTCAACCTTGTCATACTAGGATACTTCTCGGTGCTATTTCAGTTGAAACTAATATGGAGTTTGCCCTATGTAATCTTTGCATTTCCTTCCCATGGGACCAACATACCAATGCCTTTTTAAATAATTTAAATGTAATCTTAACCATGTTTATTCAAATGTAAACACTCTATTAAAAGGCTCATAGCTCATAATAAGCATGCTTAGAGCTACTGCATGGTTCAATTATGTTTACTCAGAAACAAGACTCTCTGATTTCAGCTTTTTAATAAGCCTGGTTTACATATAGGATGCAAGACCACAGAACTGTTGCATTAAAGAAGACTTTTTGGATGCCACCAGATGGTTTGGAGTACACCTCTCATCTATCTTATCAGCATGGCCAGTATTATGGAACCTGTAATCATTTGGAGGGATCTGGATGAGGAAACCTGCCTTAAAGCTTTCCTCTTCTTGCTTAAAAAGGAAAAAAAAACTTGTTTTAACTGGAGTGCTGCAGTTATGGAAATTAACAGACACCTCCAAAAACTTCAGAGGGATGCTAGGGAACTGTGCATCTCTTTCTTTTGTCCTTGCACATAATTTCTGAGGTGACGTGGTTTTGTGGCAGTTTGCTTTTGCATCTGAACCTGTGTCCTGTCAACAGTTTGTTCAAACAAATTTGTCTGCAAATCACTCAGACCCTCATAAAGTTCCTCTTCAGATAATCCTAAAAAGTTGCATTAAAAATATGGCATTCAAGAAGGAGTATGCAAGCACAAGACATACCACTTACGCATTTATCAAGCAAGTTATCTAACTTGCCAACAGCACATGGTTAAAAGTAATTTTGTTCCCCATGTAATTCCAGACAACCACAAAGTACGTAACAACCACAATAATTACTCTCATAACTCCTTTAAAGTCACTGGAATAGATGGGTACAAAACTTGGAGAAGCCAAAGCCTATTTTATTACTATACAATTTATTATACAACACAAAGGGGCAGCCAAGCATAGTCAGCCATGCATTTTAGACTTTAAGAAAGCTTATTTCAATAAACTTATAGAATACTGGGAGTGATCTCATGGTCAGGGAGACTAAAAGAGAATAGAGTTTATGAGGGATGGGAATTTCTTATAACAGAGATATTGAAGGCATAATTTCTAACAATTCCAATGAGGAGAAAAAATGGGCGGAGTCTAAAGAATCCATGATGGATGTCTAAAGATCTTTCAAGTAAGCTGATTTGAAAGGGGCATGTACAAGAAATGGAAAAAGGGGGAAATCACCAACAAGGAATTCAAACAAATAGCCAGCAAGTGTAGGGAGAAAATCAGAAAAGCTGAAGCACGGAATGAGCTCTGGCCTGCTAGAGAGGCGAAAAACTAACAAGAAAGGCTTTTTTGGTTATGTTTGTAGCAAAAGCAAGAACAAGGAAATGGTAGGGCCTCTGTGTGGAGAGAATGGTGAAATGCTAACGGGACAGAGAACAAGCAGAACTGAAAACCTTCTTTGCATCAGTCTTCTCTCCCCCAAAGTAAATCCTTTACCTGGGGAAAATGCAGTAAATGGTGTGGTAGGGGATATGCAGCACAGCATAGGTAAAGAGGTAGTACTACTCTACCTACTCTAAATGAATTCAGGTCTCCAGGACCAGCTGAACTACCTCCAAGGATATTAAAACTGGCAGAAGTAGTTTCAGAACCCCTGGAAATAATCTTTGAGAATTCTTGGAAACAGGAGAAGTCCCAGCAGACTGGTGGAGGGCAAATATTGTCCCCATCTTCAAAAGGGGAAAAAAGAGGACCAAAACAATTACTGCTCAGTCAGCCTGACATCAATACCAGGAAAGATTCTAGAACAGATCGTTAAACTGACAATCTGTAAGCATTGAGAAAGGAATGCCATGATCATTAAAAGCATGAGTTTCTCAAAAACAAGTCATGCCAGAGTAATATTACCTCTTTTTTTTTGGATAGTTACAAGCTTGGTAGATGAAGGGAGCACTCTGAATGCAATATATCTGTCCACCAATATATTATTGCAAACAAACTAGTAAAATGTGGGCTAGACAATGCTACTGTTAGGTCTATCTGTAACTTGTTGACTGGCCAAACCCAAAGGGTGCTCACCAATGGCTCCTCTTCGTCCTGAAAAGTAGTGACCAGTGGGGTGCCACAGGGTTCTGTTCAGGCCCCAGTGCTACTCAACATCTATATCAGTGATTTGGATGAGGGAATAGAGGGCATTTTTATCAAATGTGTAGATGACACCAAATCAGGACGGGTAGCTAACACCCCAGAGGACAGGATCAGAATTCAAAATGATCTTTAACAGATTAGAGAGCTTGGGCAAAATTAGCAAAATTTCAAAATGAATTTCAACAGAGAAGTGTAACGTACTACACTTGGGCAGAAAAAATGAAATGTAGAGATATAAGAAAGGTGACACCTGGCTTGACCACAGTACATGTGAAAAGGATTTAAGAGTCTTAGTAGACCACAAGCTGAACATGAGTCAGCAGTGTGATGCAGGAGCTAAAAAGCTAATGTGATTCAATAGGAGTATAATGTCTAAGTCAAGGGAAGTGATGCTAGCACTCTATTCTGCTTTGGCACACCCCATCTGGAATACTGTGTCCAGTTCTGGGCACCACAGTTCTGGAAGGATATTGACAACCTGGAACGCGTCCAGAGGAGGGCAACCAAAATGGTAGTAGACCTGGAAACAATGCCCTCTGGAGAGCAGCTTAGGGAGCTGGATATGTTTAGCAGAGGTTAAGTGGTGACATGATAACTAAGTTTAAACATTTGAAGGGATGTCATATGGAGGAGGGAGCAAGCCTGTTTTCTGCTGCTCCAGAGACTAGGATGCAGAGCAACTACAGGAAAAGAGATTCCACCTAAACATTAAAAAGAACTTCCTGATGGCAACAGCAGTTCAACAGTGGGATACACTGCCTGGGAGTGTGGTGGAGTCTCTTTCTTTGGAGGCTTTTACACAGAGGTTGGATGGCCATCTGTCAGGAATGCTTTGATGCTATATTTCTGCATGGCAGGGGGTTGGACTTGATGGTCCTTGTGGTCTCTTCCAACTCTACAATTCTGAGAGCTACCTTATCTCTCTTCTGTGAAGTCCAGCAGCCCTGCTAATCCCTGTAAACAATCTTAAGCGACCAACAATGAAAGGGATATGCAACAACTTGTGGCCACTTAAGAGTAAAAAATCTTGTGTGCATTCTATTTAAAATCAAAAACAAAAGCCATTTTACAAATAATTTTAATTCCCAAAGCAAGATAATACAATGCATATTAATCCAAAGCATATAAAACTTTTACTGTTAGAAAAAGCTGGCAGTAGTAAAAAAAGTAAACCACCTGCCATTTGTACATTCTGTTACATGTGAGATTGGTTAAGAACAAACACCACAATATAAATCATTCAGACATCCACTTCAGCAAGAACTTGATTGTTTTTAGGATTCTTTATAGAGCATTTTCCAGTGCAGTGACATTTCATTCTGTCTGGACAAACAGTTATGTATTAATTGTACTTAATGAAGCCGCTCTAATTTAGCCTGCAAAGATTTAAAGTTCCCTGTAATGGTCTGTACAGCTAGTGTTGGACTTATGGACTGCAGTTCCACAAGGTAACAGCTAATAGCATCCAAGCAAATATTTGTGAATCGCCGCCTGAACAGAAAAAAAAAGAAAAGAAAAGATTAACAAAGAGTTCCCAAGTTTTGCAAGGAAGCATACTGCCTCTTCCTCTTCTCTTTTAAGTTGAGGTCAGTGGTGAACAAAAGGATAAGCCTCTGATAATTATGGACTAGATTCTGCCAGATCTGAGCAACGCCATTTGCATGTGTTGTGAGGTATCTTTGTGGGCAAATGTGATAAAGAATGTGTGATAGCCCGGAGTGGTCAGGTTGGCTAAGAAGGGACACAAAATTCTATCTCTAATTTTGTCAGTACATTCATCTCCCATACTGAAAGTAGAAGAAAGGCTTCATTTCTTTTGTGGCTGATACAGATATAGAATCATTTGCTGAAATGTAACATTCTGTTCAGCATGGAAGTAGAACATTCTGGCAGTAGAGAAACAGTCCACTCTGTTTCCCCTTTCCCAGCCTGCTATGCTTCTAGCTTTTTTACAAGTAAGAGAGCCTCCCCTGTGATGAGTAAACCATTTCTAGGCCAGTAACTTGTGGCACTTAGTAACAAAGCTGAGAGAGAGCTCTGAGAGAGCTTACTTGATATTATGAAAAGCGTGACTGGGGTCACTGTGATTTGCATTCATATTGTTATTGTGATAACAAAATATCAAACATCTATCAATATAGAGAAGAATGAAAATGAAAAGAAAATGTTTAACAATCCCGCATACTACTCACTCCATGTCACAGAATATAACTATTCTATTTCCAGCAAATATCAAATCTATCTAGAGTATCCATTTGCTGCACGCAAAAGTTACCTCTCAAAGGCAAGAACTTTGTTTGGATCTTGCACATATCCTGATAATAATACGTGAATACATTCCAAGAGGTGCAAAGGCTTCTTCATTTTGCTCCAGAATGGATCCTGGAAGGAAGAAATTATTCAATCACATGAAGCTTGAAATGATCCATCAACTTGCAAGTATCCACAATGTTACTACTTAAAATCCTAAAACCATTGCATTAATCAATATTTCCATTACAAAGAATTTGAAAGAGTGATTGACAGAACTGTCTCAAGGTTGGCCCCTTTGGGCTTCTGTAATTTAGCTTGCCCTTTTCCCGCCAAGATCTCAATCCTGTGATCCCTATTACAGACAAATGGTTATACTGATTTGTGCATTCAGTTTAGTAAGTGTGACCAGTCTCCTTATCAATTCTTAAATGAAAGAGTCAGATGCAGTTGTAAAAAATAAAACAAGGTTTATTATGTAACAAGTAAGTCAAATCAGAAATCCCTGAACTTATTTCTCATTCACAGCTCTCAAAATGCTATTCAGATTGTTACTCTATCTGTGACTGCCCTAATTCTATTTCACCTTTCCCCTATGTGACTCCTACTTGACTCTTTAGCAGACAAGCCTCTAGCTTGTATTCTTTCCTCTCGTTCCCTGATTTGTGATTGGCTGGCTCTAGCTAGGTTTGCCCAGCTTCTCTCTTCACAATAATATTAGGCTGAAGACATATGTTAGGCCTTATTACATCTACAGAAAGCCTTGGATCACTTGTTTTGCTGGGGAGCAAGGGAGCACCACTTCTTCCTGGAAGAACTGTAATCCTGCCTCAACCCCTGGGAAACAGGGCTCAGCTTCGACATGACACACAGGGACACAACAAGGAAAAAGGAGTGGCCAGAGGGGCAGTGGAAGATTAAGTCAAGCAGATACTGTCGGTTCTTTTCACCCTTCAAGGACACACCAGTGGCAGTTGGGGTGGAAGGAGGGCCTTTCACCAGCTGCTGAGCCTAGGCACGATGGAGCTGTGCCTGCCTGTTCTTATCACCGTAGCCAGGTACTTTCCCTTCCCAACCACACAGACTTCCTGTTATCCTTATACAGTACAAATTATCTTCATGCATTCCCATGTGCAAGTGACATAGGCCTCTTATTTCAGTTATACTGCCAAAATTTATATCCTAGAATGCTACTTGGTTGTGGAAGACAAAAGCTACTCCATTCAAGTCCCTCTCTAGGGTACCGTAGTGTTGCACAACATACATATAGTGAACTACTGTTATACCAGAAATGGCAGTTCTGAATGGTTCTGCTCCCATTCAGTAGTTGTGTATGTGGGAGAAGGCATACTGCGAAGTCAATGGGGCTACTGCTTATGAGGCAAGAAGAAGCAAGCAAGAAACAGCTGTTAATAAGGGATGTTTCATCCCTGGATTTTTATTTTCGCCAAAAATCATTCTGAACTTCTGCAAACAGTATCTGGAAGAGAACCTATTTTCCTCCTGCCTATGCCTCATTGCATGCTTAATTTAATACTTTCCAGAGTTTAATCTGGCAGTGAGGGGGGAGGTATCACCAGCCAGCCTGTACTGAAGATCCAGATTATTTGCCTCTGTTTCTTCCAAGAGACAGAACAGGAGGGAAATATACTTTCAGATGCTCTTTTACATAAGTACCCTAAGCCCTTTGACTAAGCACCAGCTAAAATGTTCTCAATTTTTCCTGCGAGAGAACAAGATGAAGAGCAAGGCACTTTTCACTGTTTCGCAGTACTATAAGTACTGTCCAAAGTCTGGGCTCTCACCATCCCCTTTGTAGAGGAGAGAGGCAGAGTAATAAGGCTCTTTTAGCTCCTACTGAGTTGGACTGAGTCTCAAATGCTAAGCAGTAGCTGAAATTACCTCCCTCTGCCCCCACTTGTGTAGAACCTGAAACTTCAGCTAATGTTGGGTTGTAGTGATCAATACTGAGGAATGTACACCCAGCCATTTTCCTGTTTCCATCTCTTTTTCTGGATTTCTGAGATCTCAGAGGTAGAACTGATGTGGTCCAGATTCTCCATCTCAATCTAGGGAACTGGTCTGCAACTGATGGACTGTGTCAAACTGAAAGAATCTCACACCAAGCTCTCTGGCACATCTGGTGAATATATGAGAGAGGACCTTCTTGTATCTGATATTAAGCACTAGAATTCCTTCCTAGGAAGGCTAGATTGGCCCTCTCCTTGTACTTCTGTTGGCAGACAAAGACCCTACAGGCTTTGGAACTGACTGAGAAAGGACTTTTAATAGTGTACTGTACTGCTTTTTTATCTTTTTAAATTTGTAAATACTTGCTTTCAATTTTTAATGAAATAATTTAACTACACTTCGGTGACATGCATTTGCATGTTTACCTTGTATTTGTTTTAATCTTGTAAGCCCCACTGAGTCTCTATTATGTTAAAAAGGTAGAATATAATTTAAAATAAATAATAATAGTAAGTGAAGGATACAAAAATGCTGCATAATTTCAATTAACTCCAAAAGTAAAACTGCACACAAGAGAGAAATGTAAATCATTAAAATGTACAGAACGTACTACAAAATAAACTGTTACGTATCTGAGCAGAGCTATACTAAAAGATGTATCAAAACCCCGACCCCCTTGTTTTAAATAATATGGAATCTAGCAATGTCTGAACTTAAAAATAGATTGAGTGTTCTCACTTACCCGTGCTTTGAATAACTGATCATATACTTCAAGAAGTCTTGGTAGTGGCACACCAATTTCTTGCATTGTGTAAGTAACAAACCCTACATCCCAGTTCAAAGAACAAACTTGCTGTTCTAGATACTGCACCAAGAAATCTGAGGACGAAGTTATCAAGCAATGAGAATTTTTGCTGTACATTCTTCAGAACTACAGAAAAAATTAAGCTGTCTTTTTTCTGTAAGCACCTTCACTCAGTTGACCTACAGAAAGATAACCTGCTGTGCCACAGACATGAGGCTTGGTTAAAGGAAGCATTTACGACAGAAAACCAAACAAAGCTGTTCATACAGCTTCTGAGTATACAACAATAACTAGCTGCAGTACAGAACCAAAAAAAGCTGAACACAGAATCACACCAATTCACTCAGAGTGACAGGCAGAAAGTCTGTTATTCTATGCAGAGTTCAAGGAAGTTTCAAAAAGTGGTATGTTCAAGTGCAATATCCATTTGTGGGGTCACATGAAAAGACAATTGCCTATTATTTAAACTTTGGCTATGATTCAGCCATAAGCATTAGTAGAGCGGTATGAGTCACAGAAGCACATCCTCCCAAAATAGTCCTGGAATGTACACACAGTTTCCCTGCCCTTTTCTTACATCAGAGATGGATAACATCTAGCCTTCTAGATGCTGTTGGACTGCAATTCAAGTCATATTTCAGCACTGATGATGCTGGCTATGGCTGATGGGAGTTAAAACCCACAAATAACTGGAAGACCACAAGCTCACCCTTTCTGTTCAAGACTGTGTGTACATCCCAAATACTAATCCTTTAGTTCCTGTCCTTCATGGGTCCCTGATTACACATACTTCTGATTCGGTCCCCACCCACCCCCAAAAAAGAAAAAAATTAAATGTGGCTTTGAGCTTGAGTGTTTGCAAAATATATTTAAATCACTACAGTCTTACATCATAATCTGACTCTTTGAACATTCAGGCTCTTGACAGTTGAAACAGCTTGGACTGTTAACCCAATTTCTAGGAGTTTTCTAGGCTTTTTTTCACACGTCTATTAATTTATGTGTCAACATTTTCCTAGGAATATGTGTTATTCCACCCTCCCCTGACACTGGTTATAGAGTTCATGCTCACTAGCTCCAGGCTATGCAATCAGATGGTTATCAACAAAAGGCGCTGGCACCGATGTAAAATAAAGTAGTAGAAGAACTCTGGATTCCTCCCTTCCATTTCCCCCCATCATTCTTGGTTTTAATCTCTCATTTGATTTTAAAATGTCCCAAACATTCCTAAATTGAATTGTATACCTAAAGGAAAATAGCGAGGTGTCCCAGCATAGATTTTTCCAAGTGTCACCATCTTCAGACTAAGAGCCTGCATCCTATCAGGAGCACTCAAAGTCACACTATCACTCAGCGCTGGAAAAAAAAGACATCCTTTTAGAAGATCCATTAAACCTTTACTTTAATATTGTTCCAATAATTTCTTCATTACCTAGTACAAACAATGCTGAAAAAAAATCTGGGAGGTTTACCCTCCTATGGGTGGCCCATCTATGTTATCCTGATAGCATAAATTTAGTTACTCTTTCAAGAACAAAAAGAGCTAATGACAGCAAATTTTTAGGACACTTGTACAATATTTTAAGTCTTTCAGAAGAAACTGTTCTTTCTGATTAAAAAAATGCTATCTTGCGTGCATAACGATATTCACAGGATGAAGTTGATGGTGTGCCAAGCTGCTAGGACTCGTGTGCCAGGACAACCCATGTGTGTTGATGCCTGGCCTGTATTTCCCAATACATTTGAGCTGTCATTTAAAATTTCCAAAGAGACTGCTATTTTAATTTCTCTCAGTGCCCTGGCAAATAGAACACTTGAGGTATCATGAGAAATTTGGAGTGGTCGCTGGTAGCCACATACTGCTATCAAGACTATAGCCATAGAATCAATGAGAGGGACTACCACAGCATATTTCACCTTCAAATCTGAAGCTAGCAATGGTCTATGGAGAAGTTTTTACTTTACCACAGTTCTGCAAATGCCATTGTCTTGCAGAAGGACTCTGATACCATAGTCCCTAGGTTAGCACGAAAATCACAGACATTTTACTGATTATCTCAGGAACGTATCAGTTCAGCTGCCAGGCAAATTGCTTATCTCTGCTCAGAACTACAGAGGAATGCCATCTCTACTACAACAAGAACTGAAGTGAACGATCTACACAAAGGCTACTTTGTAATCCGTTTCCATCCTATGTTAGCTGTTCTTTCTGAATTAAAAGATTTCATGTTAGAGGGGAAAATGCATACCCAATTGATGGCTAACACAGGAACACATCATTCTGTACTGTTGTATACCTTCAACCATTGCATTACAAGCTGTACCTACCTTTCTCAATTATTTCTTGCCAAAGGGTCTGCACCAAGATAGGGTCTGAATGACCAGCACAATGTATAATGGCTAGCTTACATTCAGAGAGCTTGAATGGATCAGCAAATTCCCCATAAAGCTAAAAAATTATGTAAAAGAAATGCAAAACTGATTAGTAGGCCGCTTACATCAACAAATATCAAACTGTGGTTCCAAGCCAAATACCCAGTAAAAAGTATCATAAACAACTTACACAAGCTTTCTGTTCCACATAAAAAATATGAAAGATATAAATTGATATGTTTCATTTTTTATTAATTATAAAAAAAGAAAAACACACAAAAATACATAATGTGATAAACATAAAAGGAAAAAAGTTACAACAAAAATGCTTACATTTCTATTTCTCTCTAAATCTATTTACATAATATTACTCATTCAACATATTATAAATCATACTGATTATATATTTTTGTTATATATATCTAAATCTCATTCTCATTATAGCCATTGTTGTTATTTATTCCCATACTTAACATTTTAAAAAATATACTATTAGTAATTTCATTCTTATTTCTATCCTTTTCAAACTAAATTTAACCTATTACTATGGCTAAGTGTAACTCATCCCCAGAGCCAATTACGCCTCGAATTATTCCACCTTCCAAAATTGTAACTCTTCTTGTGGAGATGTTAGTAAAAGATTCCTCTTTTACTAATACCTTTTCCACAAATATCTTCCATATTGCTTCATAAATTGATATGTTTCATATAGAACATCACAGAGAAAGAGCTGACTGTTAAAGATAGTTTGGTATGTGACAATAAAACACTGACATGGTAGGATAATTTTTATCAATTAAAAAGGAAAAATAAATGTAGTGGAACTGAAACATGTCAGAGCAGATACTTAAAACAGGAACCCTAACTTATTTGAACCATGCTGCAAAGCAAATTCACCTTGCTAATTTCCATCAACTCAGAATCCAGCTGAGAAATTGCATCTTGCACTGAAGAATGATGAGAACACTGATGGTGCAATGCTTCTTGTATTTGAAACTGTATCCTGGCAACCTCATTAAAAAAGAAAGATTAATAGAAAATTCAGTGAATACCAGCAGGCTAGAAGCAAGTCTATCACAAAATATTAGATCTATTACAATGACTATATATATTATAAATAAAACGTGCTCTTTCAACAGGACAATTTAAAAAGCTGGCTTTCCATTTTCAACTCAATCATGAGGCCTAGCAACTTACTTTAAAAAGAAATCTTATCATGCATAAGAGCATTTTTTGAGGTCAGAAACTGCCTACCCCTAATCCATGACATACCATCTAAATTAGCTGTTTTACTTACTTCCATTTTCTCTTCCAATTCATGTAAAAATTCACCATCCGCAGCTATCGGTGATATGGCCGTTGAGCTCTTTGCACTCAAAATAGCACGTGCGATATATTCAAGACGCTGCTGAAGTGAAATCTCAGTGCTGTTAAATTATAAAAGCACGTGACTAATATGGGAGCTTACACAAACAATGCTCACAAGAAAGTTACATAGTTTCAATAGTTGAAAATATAATTCTGTTACTTTATTATGTTTTTCTGTACTTTATTATGTTACATTATTTACCTGTGGTACCTCATTCCTTATTTTGAGAACATGCTATTCTAGCATTATATTTGCACTGTTTCCTGCTGATTTCACAGTTGTCTCATATCATGGCCATCTCCTCTATGCTCTTTAAAATTTTAAAAAGGACATTGATCAATGGATGTTCAATTTTACATGTGTTACACACAGCTGCATAATCCGATGAACTCAAGTACAAACCTGCACTGTGTGACTCATCAATTTACACACAGCTTACCAGGCAAGCATGGTGACCAACCAGATGAATCAGAATTATTTGTGCTGTCTTTTGGCAGAGCACACAGGGAGGCTGTCAAGTATTAAAGAATCTATAACATCTGGAACCTACAACTCCTGATGGATCACACATTGTGTAAGCCTTGCTTTTAATGACTGGTTATGTCATAAAGATTTCTTTGCAAAGATTGTAATATAAGAAAATAAACAAACCACAAATGTATTCCAGTAGTAACAGCATTGCACAATTAACAATTTACCCTTACCTGTGCATGTCTGCTAGTTTTGCCAGCACTCTGGCAGCATTACTAAAACTTCTGTTTTTTTCAAAAAATCTCCATAGCAGATCCATATAGCGAACTTTGTTTTGATCAACTTTGGCCATACGTGTCAGATATAGTTCCAGGAAGGGAGAGTTTACCTGCAGGAATGCAGGGAAAAAATGATGGACTTTCAGTTTCCTATTGCTATATATTATCCATTTTTACTACAAAGAGTGTTTTCCGAATATGAAAAAATGCATCAAAAACTGTGTTCATTTATTTTTATCAAGTGATGTTACCTGTAGTAGTTTATCTGAGAGATCAGCTTGGATCAACCAGCCATAGAGGGCGATACTAAAAAGTTCATCTGTGGAACGCTGAGCCAATTTTAGCATTTGTTCAAACTAAAATTAAGAGAAAGGAAGAGAACTTGGATATTTTGGCAGTATATGTTCTACAGAATACATATCCTTATGATAAATTATTAACTTCTACAGCTATCTTTAGTGCTATATTTTCTTACACTTGTCTTAGGAAAAATTCCATTTACCCAAGCACATCTTTGAAATTTTTCAGTTGAATACTACAGATGTTATTATGTTGCAAGAAAGGTTCTGCAAGAAAACTACAGCATGTTATACATACTGTATCTAAAGAATTTTGGACAAATATTACTCTACTATCAGCCCACTTTGTGTTGCGCAACAAATGTCTCTTAGAACTGAGGGTAGTTTCAACAGTGATCCCGAGCCTGCTCTTCAAATAAAAGAAATGAAAGATTCTACAGGATATGCTTGAGACTTTGGGTATACTTAAAGCAGCTCCTTGGGCCCTTGCTACTGTGTTTAAAGCCACTATAAAAATATTTTCCACAGAGAATCAAAGGCACTTCAGTGTGTATTTTGTTTCTTACATGATGCCCTGCTTCTTCATTGCTCAACATATTGGGATCAGATGACAACACAGGAGGGCCAGGCTTTTTTGGCACACTGGGAGACTGTGGTGCAGCTTTACTTTGATTGACAAGCTCCTGAAGAGTGTCTGTGATGCACTTATAGCAGTTTAGTCTGTAAAGAGAAGAAAACGACAGGAACGATTCATAACCAAAAACTTGGAACATTCTCAACATGCTGACTTCATAGTTTTATTATTCAACTTCTCCTTTTGCATGTGATTTTCTAGAAGATGGCAGAAGCTTCATTCCTGATACCAGCCCAAAATCTTAGAGAATGGCAAGTTTTTAAGAAGTATATGGGTAGGTATCAAACTACAATTAACTTTAGAACGCGCACTGACACCACAGTACAATTACAGGTGTACCTTGGTTAACAAAGAAGCTTTGTTCAGGAACACACTTGTTTTAAATGGAAAATTTAGTACAAGATGCAGAAATAACATGGAAAGAATAGGACAGGTTCCTCCACAACAAGAAGAGCAGTTCAACGTGTTTCAGCAAACTTTTTATCCAAAACTAAAATATGCACAGATAAAATGAACCAAGCAAATCAGGTAACCCTTGTATTACTGAACAAAAATGTTCTGAACCTCCTATAGACTACTTCCTCTGAAAATGCATCCAGGGATGACCTTTTCTTTCAACAGCCTACACTGTTCTTATGATATCCATTTTGGTGGCCACGCGTAATAGACCTATACCTTCTTTTAATATACTAAGGGTACTTCATATGGCAGACTTATTTGTTCTTCCCTTTTCTCTATTTTGCTGTTCACAAATGCTCATCAAGAGAGGCGGCTGCTGTTTATCCTGCCTGTTGTAGACAAGGACAAACAGCTACAATATACTAACTACAGTAGAATCCCATTCATTCCTAGCTGAAGCTTTATTGTCATATTTATTGCAGATATGCTGCTGCAACCTGACACTAAACATCTGCATTTGTCCAGTCCTCCTTCTAGTGTCAATGTTGTTAAAAAAAATCCTTCACCTAGATAAAGAGGAAGAAAACAGAGGTCTGGGCAGCCATAAATTTTTTTGTAAAAGGGAGCTTAACATCAGACGTTTTGTTAACTGAGGTATACCTGCAATGTTAAGCATGCTTCCACAACCCAAGTAAATTACTGCCAACATGCTTTTCCTGAGGAAAATGTCAAACTATATTCTCAAAACTTGCCTTTCCTGAAATGCTTGATATCCAGTAATATCCTCTTCTGGTTCCCCATTTTTGTAATAATGGAGTCCAAGACCTTGAGGATCCTTTTTTTCTGCAGCAGTGAGAGCAAGTTCCACCACACCCTCATAGAAGCGTACTTGAGATTTAAAGGAAAAAAGAAAAGAAACAGTGATTAATTTGTGCACTATACTAGATAATTGTTTAAAAATATATTATAAACATTTTAATTAACACACTGTTAAGAGAATCAACCAAAAGCCTCATTCTAGGTTGTGATGCTATGCACAAGGTACCATTTGTGCACCCACCCAAAATTTTCAAAGAACATCACTCTTACAAATCTTTGAAAACTGGCATTGCCTTTGAGATTTCTCAAGTTTTCAGAGTTTAACAAACTGTATCAGCATATGTATGATTTAGATACACAAATAAAGATCTATAAACCTACAATTATAATCACAGGAAGATTCCTGGTGAAAGAAGAACCTACAATGGGTTCCTAAAGAACCTAAAGAAAAAGCTTTGATACCTACGATGAGATTGAAGATATTTTGAAACCTCTCAATTCACACAGCTAGTATTATGTAAAAAGTACAACTAATTTATCAAAATGGTAAAATTTCTAAATTCATCTGAAAAAAGATTATTTAGGAAACAATAAAGGAGTAATGCATAACTGGGCAAGAGCTGAAAATTCAAATCCAAGTTATTTCTTTTGCAACGTCACTGTTCCAGGTAGGAGAAAGGGGGGTTGAAGGAGCACAGCTGCAAGGGTGTTTAGAAGATTCTAAAGTCAAAAGCTAGTACTTGGCTATCCTTCACTCTATAGTTCTCATCTCTTCCTCCTTTTATCTTTAATAGCTGCTCCATAAAGATCATGAAAAGGAGATATGCATCCATTCCTTGAATGTACAGAAGACTGGCTTCAAGGATGAAATGGGAAACTACACTCAAATGTATCCTCAAGCCAGATCATTCTTTAAAAGAAACTTCCTCCTAGTAACTAAACGAGTTGATAGCTATCACTTGTAACATTTCTCATATTTTTCTCCAGTCAATCCCATCCCCACCTCAAAAAAATCCCAATTTGTTAGCTATACACATCATTTTATACACTGGATAATCACCTTGCTGTTTCTGCAATGGTTGATGTAGAAATGGACACACTGGTATAGAACCTTTGTAGCTCACCTTGTCTATACTGTACACAGACATTTGCAAGATCCACCTGTGTGCTAATCTTTTGATATTCTTTCAACGACTCTCTTAGCATCTTCTCCTTTTCAGATTTGTTCTGAACTTGTCGGGACCTCTGTAGTAATTCATTTGCCTAGTAAGATATAAGCAGAGATCAAAGTCTTCATTGTTTAAAGACAATCACTGCACGCTCAGTGGGAAACTGCTACCTGTACTGCATTCATACCGCATATTTATTTATTGAAATATATGGCTATCACTA
This sequence comes from Iguana delicatissima, assembly GCA_948472985.1. Classification (NCBI taxonomy): domain Eukaryota; kingdom Metazoa; phylum Chordata; class Lepidosauria; order Squamata; family Iguanidae; genus Iguana; species Iguana delicatissima. The sequence goes on from CAOKZL010001244.1 coordinate 167,052, forward strand.
TGTCACACATAATTTAATTCACCTATGAGGTACACAGAAGTGAATTTCTCCGAAGGAAAGCAGTTTTGTTATAAGCAGCCCTTATTCTTCTGTAGAGTATGCACTCAGTTTCTTAAAGATGCTCTACTTAGTCTATTTTATGAAAAAAAATGAGTAAACAATTTGCACATTTGTTTTTAAGAAACACAGTGAAATCCTATGTACATCTACTCAGAATTAAGTGCCATTGGTTGAATTGTGCTTACTCCCAAATGTGAATACAACAGCAACCTAATTCAAATATTATGCTTCTTAAGACAATGAATAGGAGAAGAAATATTAAAGATGCACCTTTTACAAGGGTGCACCATTGATGCAACACTTTCTCTGTATTCACACATCATAGTAATCATGGCCTACCATGATTTAGGGGAACGATAAGGAGCCACAATTAATTTTGCCCCCCACTCCAATGCAGCTAAAAGGATTAACATTTGCTTTTCCTGAATCTCAGCTTACAATCTCACCAGATCCTGACTATGGTTAGTTGGCAACTTCATAACCTGCAGTTGGAAGTTGGCTTGTTTTGAAACTGACCACAGTAGTAAAGTGACAGTGAAAAGATTTTTAAAAATTACTTTACAGCAACAACTCAAACACCTGAGTTCTTTCTACTCACATCACTATAACCATACCTTTGAGCAGATAGCATCATCTGTGCTGTACAAGAGCGGACAGATGTCTTGTAAATGTGAACTGATGCCATCAACAGCAGCATGGTCTCTGATGTAACAGTTGATAAGCGAAGCTATGAGAGCTCCAGTGAGCTCTTTGTCTCTAATTACCAGATCTCTGAATGTAGTGACTTTCAGACGTTCTTGAAGCTCCTACATAAACAAGCATATACAGAATTTTTACTGTAGGCTTTCAAATTGCTATTGTTTTCACAGTAAAGGACCAAAAAGACCACAGTGTAGAACAAACAATATTCTTAAGAATGTATGTGTAATATTTTTTTACAAAAACAGTAATGCTAACAAGAATGCAAACCACCCTCCTTTAACATTTGCATTAAATCTCATTTTAGCTAACTTAATAACAAGTACATCCACTGGCATTTTAAATGGCTGTAGTATTTCACAAGTTATTGTTTAACATTCTGACTTTCCTTCAAGATAATTGCACAACTAAGTGCTATTTAATTTCCACAAATATTATAACAGAAGGATACTTTCTACTTCCAGCAACAAAATTATGTTTTTGATGCAAAGAAAGTAGGAGTGATTCAAGACATACCTTTTGGAGCTCACCTACAACAATATTAAATTGATGCTCACACAGAAGCTTCCACAATGCCAAGGCCTGGCAGGTTTTCCGAACAAGCTGCTGGATGCCCTGTAAGGAGGCCTTCTCAGCTAACTGTGCCTCTGCTACAAAATGGAAACACACACCACTTAATTACAACTGTGTTATGTGCTCCCCACATGGCATCCTTAAAGTTTTTGAGCTTCATGGTTGCCTGCTCCCAACCATTTTCAAGAAAGCATAAAAAGGCACAGGACTGAGTAGTCTGAAGGAATCTGCAAGTTCCAGCCCTCTCCCCTACTAGGCAGGGGTCACCTGATTTAAGGAGTTCTCTCATGTAATAATTTAGCAATCCTGAGGAGGAAAACCTCCAACTACTACATCTTGAACTGCATTCCATAGGGTTTTTGCATGTGTTTCTTTTGACATGAATATATAATAATTTTTAAAGATGATCTTCTTTACCATGAAACTTCCTCTGGATCTCTTGTTGCATTTGCTGAGAAATTCCACCATCAGAACGCATGAATCCAAGTAATCGTTGCTGAAGGTTAGCTGGTGTGGCAAAACTTATTACAGAAAAAGAAAATAAACATGTTTACAACACATTAAACACATCATACGTGGGTTTCAGTCATCGCATATTAAATGCAAGTTTGCAAAAAAATTGATGGTTACACCCAAATGAGTATCAGCACGAAAAAACAAAAACAAAAAACCCCATTGCAATACTAGCACTGTCTCTGCTCACAAGCTACCACATGTAAATTTAATACTAACACTTAATACAGTTTAGCATGATATATGTTCTTTTTTTCACTGTTACACAGACAGTGGTAAAGGATGATGGGAGTAGCAACTGATGCAATAACCCGCCAATTTAGTCAGTGAAATATTGAGATGTTTAAAATATACTTAAAAGCACAAAAATCCAGCCATAAATATTGGAGGTACACAAATATACTTATTCAATAAAAAGAAAAAATCAAATGTTATCCATACAATGCAAATATCATAGAAAAAGTAACCACTGACAGCTTGATTTTCTTAGCAAAATAACCTTTACTCTTACCTGGGGTTTCTAAGGGATCCTACTGTAGCAAACTGTGAATTTCTGTCCAAAAAGTCCTGAAGCCCTTTTAATTCTTGAAGCACAGATTCTAACATTTGTGGTGGAACACTGCTTTCAATCTAAAGCAAAAAGAGGTTAAGCAATACAAACATAGATGAACATTTCACCAATTTTAACTGAAGGAAAGATGTAAAACAGCAAAGTATGTGAATATAAGAATTCTGAATGAATAGGTTTACAAACCATAGGTGATTCAATGAAACCTATGCTCCTGTCAGTATATTTTTAACTATTCCTATCAGCCTCTGCCCATTCAGCCAATGATAGAGAATGATGGAAGTAACAGTTCATGAACACCTGTCAGATCACATGTTCCCCGCTGTTGCTCTAGTGCAAACTAACTCCTGATCGACATTTAGTGAGAATGAGCAACTGCATTTTTAAGTCTGCACAATCTACAGAATCAAAAAGTAAAACTTGTTATGGACTGTTCCACTTTAAAAGTTTAAATGCACGCGAGTACCCTGGTAGATCACACCAAAGGCCCATTTAATCGAGGTGTCTATGGAAAGCTCACAACAGGACATGAGCACAGCAGTATCCAATCTTTGAGGTCCTTTACCAAGTCATGTTTAAAGACATAGTGCCTCTGGTATTGAAGGATATATCCATTATGACTACCAGCCATAGCTGAATGCTCTAACCTAGCCACCTCTATTTTTTTTTCACATAGAAAACAAACAGAAAAAGAGCTTGGTTTAGTCTTCTCTCAGTAAGTTTAGTGATTTTTTTTTAATGTAATAAGCAACATGGTGCACCTGCATCCACACCAACTGGCAGCTTGTAGTGAGATGATCTAGGAAAGAGTGACTGCTTGACTCTGCAGTTAGACAGTTATGAGTTGAACCCATCCATACAAGATGCTATTTTTCACATGTGAAGGGATTGACAGGGCTAGAGTGGGAATGAAAAGACATTTCAAGATGCTTTATCGCATTCTGAAGTGGAACAAGTGAGGAGAAGGCATATCCTTTGATTCAAGCCTTCAGAGCTTAGACTTACTATGGATTTTTTTCCCCGCAGCAGCTCTGAATAAGTTTATACCTAGAATAGTATGAAAGAGGTATGAAGTGCTTTCACGCTATTGTTATTCAAGTAGAGGCTACAGACATATCTGCTGAACTGCTCTGTTGCTAAGGCCCAGCCAAACTTAATAAATCAATGGCAATTAGAAGACAGACAAAAATGTTAATTTCTGAAATGAAGAAAATGACCCTGTGCTTTGCCATGTTGCACTGAGCAAAACCCACCATGGTCTAAAGCATTTGACTGTCAATATAGTAAGCTACAGACTAGATATTAGAGGACCAAATGAAGGGCATAATTCCAGAAGAAAGGTACAAAACTCAAATAAAGGTTCTACATGCCATAGTGGTTTCCTCCTTATACAGCAGGGTTGGCCCTGAATTTGAAGTAACCTCATGAAGGGGGGGACCCCATGGGGTTAGGGGAGCAGCATGTGCTGAAAGGTATGGAACAATAGAAAGAAGGGTAGAAGCCCGCGGCAAGAACAATCTCCTCTTCTCCTACAAACTGTTGGATGGGAAGGAGGCAAGGGGAGGAAAAGCAGCTGGGGAAAGACCCTCTCCCCAGATTCCAACTGCCATTACTCCCGCTTCTGAGGGAAAAGAGAATAACCAGTGTCTGCTGGACTTGATCCCCTCGCTCGCTGACATCCCTTTTTGTGTCCTGATTTATTTAGATTGTAAGCCTGAAGGCAGGGAACTGTCAAATTAATGATTTGTAAGCTGCCCTGGAAGCCTTTTTGGCTGAAGGGCAGGGTATAAATACTCTACATAAGTAAGTTAGGGAAAAGAAAGAACAGATAGATTCATACACCATGGTGTCCAACCTGTGAACCTCCACAAATTACTTCCAATAAAACACACCCATCAATAGGAAAAAAAGGTCTACTATTTTTTATACAGATATTAACACCATTTAAAAAATAGTTTGCTTTAGAAAACGTACATGAGATTCTTAGAAAAACCAGGAATTAATACCCATCAGCACTTACAGCAACAACTTCTCGATCACCGCTCTTGAAAATTCTCTCCACAACAATGCTTCCATCCCAAATGTTTCTGAAAAGGAGGAAAAAGTGACTTTGACAACTTTTGTTATCAGTCCACCATGCATGCTTTTACTGCATTGTGATCAAAAGGCTATCCATACAATCTCAAAAAACCTACAATTTCAACATTACAAAATACATTGATCTCTGTATTTAACATTTGCCTCTATAGATCATACATTCTTTCTAAAAATATTAGTATCAATTTTTTGCTCTGTGCATGGCTTATTTGCAGATAATGTAGCTAACCTTTGTACTATAGACTGCTTTTTTTTTCCTTCTCTGTTTTGGCTCTATAGAGGCAGCTACTCTTAAAAGAGACAAAATGCAAAAAAGTATGGAGTACTCCTAGATTTCATACAAGATTATAGTTTTCTGTCCTCTGGTGCTAAAGATACTACAGAATATTTTAATAAAGTGTATTATTACTACTTAATTCCTCAGCATTTTTAGAAAAAGCACAAGAAGCTGCCTTATACTGAGTCAGACCTTTGGGACCATCTAGTTTGGTATTGTTGACATGACCTGGTATCAGCTTTAAAAAAGTTCAGGCCCTACTTGGAGATACCTGGGGTTGAACCAAGGATCTTCTGCGTGCAAAGTATGCATTCTCTTCATGTATTTACAATCATTCCCAATCACAAGTATTTAAAAAATTACCTACAGATGCAGCATGGAGAAATTCTCCCAACTCAACCCAAAATTAGATAACTAGACTGTAACTAGTTCTAGTTCATAAAACCAGAATATAGAACACTGCTTCATTTAGAAGCATATTATTTGCATTCTTGTGCCAAAAATATAAACCAACAACTATTATGGTAGTGGAGGTTTTCCTTGTTGTCCTTTCTCCAGATGGACAACAGAAGAAAGGTACAAAACAAAAGGAACAGAAGGAACATCCTTGTCCATCCTCCAGCATTTCTCTTTTAAAACTAATGTTTACATAAAAATAATGGGGGGGGGAAACAAAAACTAATGTTTACAATATTTTAAATGTAAACACCATGAGACAATGCACAGATAACAATAAACCATGTTTTAGCATCAGGAGGATGAACTGCAGTGAATCATGGGCTAGTGCATTTTCCCCTTCCTCAAGTGAAGGTACTAAGGAGGAGAAGATTGGAAGTCTGAACCTGGCTTATTTCCATTTCACATAACTACAATTTGTTGGGTTCAAATAAGATGTACAGTTTCATATCCAAGAAAAACGTACCCTATAATTCGAGAGAAATAAATGCAGATTCCATTGTGCTTTCCAGAAAATACTATCTCAGGGCACATCGTGCCACCAGGGTGAGACATTTGACCACTTGAACCATATACTGGAGTAGACATAGCAGGAGGCTGTAAACCTGAAACATCAACATAACCTTCTAATAAAAAATAGTTCAAAAATAGTTCAAATATTTTTAATGGTTAAGTATTTCAGTGCCAGATGTAAATATATAAATTACTGGAAATTTACCCAGTATGACCCGTGTTGATGCTGATGATTTTATATATTTATTCATTAAAATATTCATATCCCACACTTTATCTTAAGATTTCATTTTGGCTTACTATCAGAATAAACCAAAACTAAACTAAAAATTATGCCAGTGTATTACCACAACAGGACTCCAGACTTTGTGATCAAGCACATAGGCTTGGATAGAACAAAACAGACAAGCACTTTGAGTTACGGTATACACTAGAAGGAAGTACCTTGCGTTGGTGTTGCCAAAAAGTTTGGATTCTGGTATGGACTACTAGGGGGAAGAGGTGAACCTGACGGAAAAAGAATAATAATTATTACACAGCCGCTCTTTTCTTATCCAGGCACACCTTTAAGAGACTATGAGAATTACAACTAAAGCACTGCCCAGCCAAGATATTTAAGGGTATCAAAATTTTTAAGTGTGATTTTTAATTCCTTCACCTGTTGTGCAACCATTTGCTACCAATGATTTACTAAGAGACATATGTCCCCACCCAGAAGGCTACCAGTCCAAAGCGACTGATAGAACTAAAAGGAGGAGACTACTACTTTGCATCCCACCAAGGAATAAGAAAAAAATGGAAGGGAAAGGTTAGCTTTTTCAGAAATCATTTATCATGGTCTTTTTTCTCCAGTCTGTCAAAGAAACAAAAGTAAGATCAGAGCAGGAAAAGACTCCTTTAATTATTGATAACTGATTTCTGCCTGTCAATACAACTGAGATCATTATCCATTTCCTTTTCTATCAGAATTCATAAAGACATTCCTTCTTTGAAAATGAATAAGAAGCATAAAAATAGTTACATGGCATTTAGCATTATTCATTCTACGAGAGAAGAAAATGAGAATGGATAGAATGTACTGCAAACAATATTTAAAAATTAATGAAACCTCTGTGAGAAGCAAAGGATATAACATATGAAAGTAACTTTGTCATAACACATTCACTACTTACCAGAGACAACAGGAGAACCCAATACAGATCCTACATTACTTGGAGGAGACAAGAGAGATGAAAATCGCATCTGTGCTTCACCACCATATCTGAAATTTACCAAAGTAAAAACATATTAGTGCAACCAATTTTAAAATTGTTTTTAAATAGGTTTAGACATGTCTGGAATCCTTCTTTAGATGGCCGAATAGTAAAGTTCATTAAAAAAACCACCATTTGCTCATAAATGAATACTGATTACATTCAGGTGGAACAAAAAGTATGGTTCATCATTACAAGAACTAGCTTCATACTCTCACTCCCCATTCCAGTGGGTCCATGAGCTCAGAAACTTTTGCTGTCAAAAGCAAGTTAGTTTGACTGCAGTTCGGTTTGCCATTATGCCGAAAGACCAAACTAGGATTAATCTCAATTATAGTTTACAGAAACAAGCCACTTTCATAAACCACAGACTGATTTAGCCTGTTTTGGTAAACCATGGCTAAGCTAAACCAAACTAGGCTACAATTTGTCCAATCCGAGAAAACAGGAGAAAATGACAAACTCTGCTAAGTCAAAAAGGGAAATAAAAATTTCTAGTCTGCTCTTTGTAGCTGCAAGATTAGCAGTGGGATGGGGCACACAATCCCAAACTTTGTTTCTGCAATGATGAAAGGAAGAGGTTTTTTTCCCATTATAATTGGATAAGACTTTTATGTGCCTCCCAGTTAAATTCAAATTTTTGCAAAAGTTTAGTTTAACCACTTATAAGCACCAGCCAGAGTTCAACACAGCCTAATTGGTCCTTTGATACAACAGATGTTAAAACATCATTTCCAGATACAATTCAGATATGGATCATTTTACCTGAAAAATGCTCGGGTAGCCCAACTTGATACTTCTCTATCACAAGCAGCAGAAGAGCAGGCAAGAATTAAGCAAGTGGCACAAGCTTGCTCTCCCTGCAAGAATCCATAATAAATAAACAAACAAAAAATAAATAAATAAAAAATAGAAACACTACAAAATATCCAGTCTATAGCTTGAGAGATCTCTAACGAATCTGTCAGAAATCAAAAGCAATTCGAGGCAGTAAGGAGTAACCCATCAGGAAGCAAATATATCTACTCAGAATAAGTCCCACCAAACTGTGAGACCAACTCCTAGGTATATGGTTAGATGACTGAACCAGAAACATTTTTGCTATTATTGGATGTTACCCACATACTCAGGGAGCCTCTTTGTACTAAACGTACTCATTAAAAACTGTGAACTAGCATCATTTTCCGTACCACTCCTGACTGAGTTGAAAAGATAAAACATCCAAATTGGCCAGGGGCCTGTGTGGCTGCAATCAACGGGGAAGTGATTGAAAGTTAAGCTTCACTAACTTCAAAGACTGGGTTGTAATCCACAAAAAAATTTTTAACTCACAAGCGTGTATCTGTGACCTACTCTACAGAAATGTAAATACAATACAGAAATGAAAGTGATTCACTGCAAATTGCATTTCTAGAGACAGTTTGGAAAAATAATTCATTTCAGGTTTCTTTTGCTGCCATCTATCACATTTGTGTATAGTCCACAAACACATCATTTTTCATCACTTTTAAAGTCCAAAAAATTGCAAGAGTGCTATACTAGGAGATCAACTTGGTACTGTCTGCTTGCCACTGTGTCCCAAAATTGCCACTAATTCATGTATCAGGGCACACATGCCAAAGGTAACAAATGTCAGCAAGACAAGGAAAGCCAAAAACTGAAAATATTTCTTGTAGCCCTAAGAGCACTGATCATTACAGCTGGCATAAGAGCCTTGGAATGGTAACATTTTTAACTGTTCTGTTTGTTCAACATAACTCCACTCACTCACAGAACCTGTTTGGTGATTCCCATTGATCAAAACATGTTACAAGGACCTGCATTCATGGAGAACAGCTAATGGACACTAAGTTAAGCCCCCAAATGTTCAACATCATTTCATGGCTGCAAGCTTTCGAGAAGTACCCAGCAAGACACTATTGAAAACCTGGACTAGATCAAGGGTAGCCAAAAAGTGACTAGAGGCTGCATGTGGTCTGCATGTCATATCCCTCTGAAATTAGACATGCGGCAAAAGTTGCCCCAGATTACTCAAAAGCTGTTCCCTGAGGCCTCCAGAAGTGGCAGATACTTTTCAAACACTTCCAGCTATCTCCAAAAACAAACAAAATCATCCAACACTTTAAGATCCATGTTACCAATTTTACAACAGTGCTGGCCACTGTTGGGGAAGGACACAGTGGCAAAAATTCACTCCACCTCTCCATCACTGCCCACTCCAAAGAAGATCAGCTTCTATCTAGCCAGAACAAAAATGTTGACAGTTGTTTACTAATAAAACATGGCATCAAATGTGATTTTGAACTTACAAAAATTAGCCAGATTCCAACTGAGTAATTAAAGTGAATCTCACTGTTTTTATCAGGGATATCTACCCTGCCCCACAACCATGCACCCAAAAAACCCACTCTGGTGCACTGGAAGGTTTTTATGGTGCGGGGGGGACTGCAGGAGGGTAGGGGTTTGCCAGCTTTAGTGAAGGCAGTGAGATCCAGCTTATGTACTTTAGTATATACTAAGCTAAAAGGGCAAATTGAAATTATTTAAAAGCTTGCACTACATGAAAGAGAATTCTTGGCATGTACACTATGTGCCATGTGACAGTACAGTGAACAAATGTGTGTTTCAACACACATATTGTAACAACAGCAACAACACAAAGGGCTAACCTTCCAAGAGTACAAGCTGCAACTGCGGTTACACTGCCCTCTAAAACTGGAACATAACACATGAATGGCAAACGCTGAAGACAGCACTTACAACAAGTCTTCAGGATATAATAAAGCATATCTATTCAAGAACAAGAACAAGCTGAACATTCTCACCGGGTGCAATTTGAAAAATCTTTCAATATCTTCCCCATCACTTCCTGCACTGCATACAAAAAGATGTCGCAGTTGATCTACTGGTCTGAGTTTATGGAACATAAAACTCCCCTGCGAAGAAAAATATTAGAGAGGTAGCAATTTCAGTAGTACTGTTTTTACCAGCCAGAACACTATATTTCTTATATCTTTTTGATCTTCACAACCCTCCTTTAAAGCAAATCTTTAAAAAATCTCATTTTACCAAAACTGTGAAATAAGCATGAAAAACTGGCATGCTTGCAACTGTCCAGGAAGTGTGTGGCTAAGCTCTGAGCCTCTGCGGTGTCAATTTCTGCAGCTATTGCTCAAAATTATAAGTTTTAGGTATATTTTAAGTGGAAGGCACAAATATTTTCCTAAAAATTATTCTAAATAAAGAGGGAAAAGAATAATCACAGGGTTAGGAAAACATACAAGTAAATGCACTTGTTTATTAATACAGGTGCTTTTGCATCCAGAATCCTTTTTTCCAATGAATTCCCATAAAACTTATTGGCAATATTCAAGAATGGTTTAAGACTACAGGATAAAGGCATCTGAATGACACAGCAAATAAAGGTTAGGGGCCTCTGAAAATGTCATTTCAACTTATTACTTTTGACATTTCTTCTTCCCTGTCATTCTTTATATTTTATATCATAATACCATTTGTGTTTACTCAAAAGTCAATTCCAATAATTCAAAATCCCAGATTTACCCCCAGCATCTTCAGGAACAACTTACATAAATTCAATGGCGCTTACTCCCACGGAAGCAGACAAAGGACAGCAGTCTCACAATAACAACTGCACTACACACCTGTGCTGAAAGAAGGACAAATTTCTTTGGTGGTATCATATGTTGTTGCACAACTACAGGATAGTCTGTTATTGGAATCAGATCTTTATTCAGTGGTGTTATAATCTTCTGAGCTTTCTGTTCATCTATGGCAGAAAGAGCCCAGGAATGCCCATCAACTGGTGTCTTCATCTGAAATAGATATAATAAACATCAGGAATTCTTCAAGAATAACCTGAGGCCTGACTCTGTGTTTCTGCTAAAGTAGTGCCAGAAAACTTCTGTTTCCACCAATACAAGCTAGCTGTTTACATCTATCCCTTCACACTCTGCACATTCCTTTTGTACCACACCTGGGCTAAGATGTCCTTCCCACCAGAAAATAAAGTTGACAGTTGCATTTTTTAAAATGACGATCAACACCAGAACATGTGTACTAGTATTAAAAGGTTAAAAGGAAACATAACTTGTGTTATGGCTACGAATTCCCTTGCAACATGAAGAAAACATATTAAAACAGGCTGGGATAGAGGAGCTTTGCATAGAGAAAATCCCAATTTTAGTCCCCAGGCATGGTCCATTTCTGCTTGAAAGCTCTGAGATCTTTCACTGCCAATCACTGCTGACAGAACTGGATAGTGGTACCAGTGGTCTAATTCAGTGTACGGCAGCTCCCTATGCCAGAGCAGAGGAGAGAACATAGGAAGGAGGGACCTTCTAAAAGCTGGCCCACTTCAAGAATGATTAATGACCTCTCATGACTGCTTCCTTTGATACATCATACCAATATTTAAAGAATTACCTGTGTTTCCATCATTGGCTTTTGGAAAGGGAACGAATCATGGTTAATGCACCACAGGATATCATTATCCTCACTTTCTGAAGCTGCCATTAGCAGAACACCTGAAAAGATAGTAATAGTTTACTAAACTGTGATAAATCCAAGTCATACAGTCAAATTGATTACGCTCTTTTTAGAAGATGAAAGAAGCCATCTTGGACATGGAAGCCTTAAACCAGTGGTTCTCAACCTGTGGGTCCCCAGATGTTTGTGGACTTCAGCTCCCAGAAGCCCCAGCCACTATGGTCAATGCTCAGGGCTTCTGGGAGCTGAAGTCCAGAAACATCTGGGGACCCACAGGTTGAGAACCACTGCCTTAAACAAATGACAAAAATACATTTCTAGAAATTACCTTTTGTATAAAGAGCTCGATGCACTTTTGATGGCTTTTCTACATTTGAAGCAGCAGAAAATCCTGGGGGTAGGCGGAGGTGAACCAATGTCAAAGATGACGGACGGGCAAAAGGATGCTTAAATGGGCATACACTAAAATACATCCGCACACCTATGGAGAAGAAGCATTTAGGTAGTGTGTTGAAAGTATGAGCATATTTAATAGAAAGGCTAAAAAAAAACCCTGTGACATTTAATAAAGAGAATTCTATTCATCTACTAAACTATTCATTCTGTTAAAATCTGAAGAAGAAAGCCCGAGAGATTTCTTCAGGAAGGGATTTTCTGCCACGTTAGTTATCACCTCAGCAGAAACGAATCTCAACCTCAGAGAAGACACACTTGTATGTTTTGGTGACATAGGGGTGGAACATTTGGATCAGGAGGTAGATGGGAGCTCGATGAATAGGCACAGTGGGACTGGGTTTAAAATGGATCCGTTAACTTTAATTAATTTAAGAGTTTACTGCATGAAGTACCATCTTCCATCACTAGGCGGCAGACTTCTCTAACCAGAACCAGAGAGCCCCTTGGAAGCTCTACTACATGGTACATTTGCAGTATCCCCAAACAATTCAAAAAATTAAAATAGTTAAGAGATCCTGCTGCATGGAAGGAGTGGAGGGGAAGAAAAGTGAATGAAGACTAAGGTGGGCAGAAGGGGGAAAAGAACAGAAGAGCACCACTGCAGGGGACTGAAGAACTTCTGCACCATGCAAAATTGAGTATCCTTTTAACAATTAAGAAAAGAATGCTGAGCTCTTACCTACATGAGTGATTGCTAACAACTGACAATCTATAGATTCAGAATTCTCTATCACTGCAATCTGAACAATAGGCTTAAACACAGAACGATCTATGGTTCTAAAAAAAAAAAGACAGAGATTAATGTATCTGAAAATTCTCTATCAGATTATACAAAATAATCTCACGTACCATAATTAGAGAGGTCCCCAAAGGACGTTCTTAGTGCATTCAGTTTACCTGGCAATTTTTCCAGCTGCAGACACAATAGCATTCTGGGAAACAGAAGCAACCCTCACCATCCCCTGGCCATCTGAACCTAAATCATAAACCTGCAATTTAATTATATTATTTTAGTGAGTTTACAATACATTAAAACTAGCTCTATTCCAAGCTGCAATGTCTAAGTAACATATGTATGAAAGTATTAGACTCCAACAGAAAAGACAGCAATCATGGTCCATTCCATAATGGGAAATACAACTCTCTTTAACTGAACGCAGGCTGGATGGTGGGAAGAACCTGAATAGAGCACAGAGCCAGAGGCAGCTGTGAGGGAACCCCAGAGCAGGGGAAATGAGTAATGACAAAACATGAATATCCTGAAGCTAAAAATAAGAGGCCTGAAAATTAACAGCAAAAAGAATGAAAGGATGTAAGAAATTATAGGGTGGCAAGGTACAGAGTGAAGTAAGTTATAGTAAATCTACTTGGTGAAGAGGATACAATGCAGCAATCAGTTTCTCACAAAATCTGTATCACCTTCAAAGGGATTTACACATAAACAAGAGAAAGAGGACTACTCTCTATTAGAAAGAGAATAATATCACTCTGGAATAGACAAAACAAAAAAAAAGAAGAGTGCAGAACAAAGTCAAGCCAATTGCAGTTTTACTACTTGCGAAGCTGGATTAGAATATCTTTTTTTAATGGGGTTATGAGCTACTATATAGCAAAAAGTTCTGCAAAACCATTATTATTTAGTAAAAGTCCGTCAGTGTAACAACGTAAGAACTGTGAACACTTGTGAATCAAAATATATGAAGGTCATACCTGTATCACACCTTTTTCAGAGCGTGTGTATAAGATGTTTCGGGAGTTGTCAATGGCAATTTGTACAATGGGATCTACAAAGTCAATTTAAAAACCCAGAATCCTGTGTTTAAAGACTGTTAACATTAAGATACCACATTGAGAAAAAGACTATAGATTCATAGTGGGAGTTTGCCTAGAAGGCATCCCCAGACCACCAAAACATTCCTTCTCTTCCCTAAACATTTATATAGCAAATTTCTAATTTAACACCAAAAGAATTATTATTTAAAGATTAAACTATGTTACTTTTCTTTTTAGGTTAAGTTGATTTAAGAAAGAAAGCAGGAGAGGAGAATTATCCAACCCATTGGAGTCTCCAATTTTACCCACATATATTCCTTAATAATGTTCCCACTCCAGAAAGGGAACAGAGGTAGACAGTTATCTTTGCAACTTTGAAGACAATTTTATTCTCTCGTTGCATACACTACACAGACGACTAAAGCCATTTCCACCCTACATTGTTATAGTGCTATTATTCCACTTTCAACATCCTATGGAATCCTGGGGTTTGTAGTTTAGGGAAGGGCATTTTAAGTTCTCAGGCAGAGAGCTCTTTGGCCTCAGTAAACTACAAACCCCAGAATTCCACAGGATGTTGAAAATGGAATAATAGCACTATAAGAATATAGGGCAGAAAGGCCCTAAATCCCACTCTCAGAACTCAGATGGTTTCAACTGCCACGGTCTAGGTTGCTGCATTGGTTCCTTGCAGGACTACTCCTCTGCAGGTGATGACAACAGTTCGTGTCCCCTGCTTGCCGCTACAACCAGAGGGGACAGGCATTTACCAGTTCTTTTCAAAAATGTCTTACTTGGTCCCAGACCCTTGGAAATTTCCCAAGCCACTTTTCTCAACTGTCTTTGTCTCAGGGCCTCTTGCCTCAAGCAAGGTAGTTAACACAAACCTGGCAACCGCTTATATCTCCTCCTGTTTCAACTGGGTCCTATGGACACTAGATCCACATCTGCTCCAGTGCACCTGCCCAACCCATCCTCCTCTTATTCTCCTTCTACGGTCACTAAGAGATCATCCCACAAAATCAAGCAGATGGGCAGGGAGAGGACGACAAAGAGGAGATGTGGGAATACGACAGGAAGAAGAAAGGAAGCTGCTGTAGCTGCAGACAGTCTGTGGTGTTTTACCACTGGATTTGCTGCTGCAAGCCATGCTGGATAATTTCCAGCATTCTTAAAAAAAAAAAGAATCCTCAGGGGATTGAGAAGTATTAACAAGGTGATAAAAAAGAGGTCTCGGACTGTACAAAACCTACAGAGCATCCTTTCCTTTACCCTCATCCTAGATGTTGCCTGTACACATCTGTTTTTTTCTTGCCTTCTGAATATAGCAGAGGCAGAGGGAGCAACGCCAGGGGTACCGAAGCAAAGTGATAACTTGAATAGCTCCAGCCAGTAAATCAGTAATCTTAAGGTGGCATGGCATGCCCTGTCATCACCTACTTCTCAGGGGGTCAAGTGTGATGGCAACTGATGACATTAACCTAAACCCATTCCCTTCTCCTAGGTTAGTGATCTGGAGCTTGAATGAAAACTAAAGTAAAGGGTAATACATTAAAATAAAAAACATCCAAAGGGGTTAGAAGGGTCAACCACCTTTAACATATTATTTAAAGCAAATATTTCAGTGGTTTATTGTTAATATTTTAGCAATGGAATTTTCATCACCTACCATCTTCTGAGAATGTGAACTGAAGCACTGATGGAATAAGGAAAGAAAGAGTGCTCTTCGAATGATTGATCTTTCTACATCGCTGGCTGAACCAGCCTGCCTCAGCCTGCAAAAATAAGAAACAATGAAAATAAAGAAATACTGCAAAGCCATGGATTATTGTAATTCACCCATCTGGTTGTTCATAAATTCAGTGCTTAAACGAAAGCATGTTGGAATAGGGCAGGCTGACTGACAAACCCTCAGGTAATTTTACCTGGCTACAGTGGCCTGGCAATTTTTTTCTGAAGTTGTAAGAAACAGAGATTACATGCTAAAAATTACACCTCAATCCTCAGTGACACATCAACTGCCATTCCTACTACGCACCACAATGAAACTGCTTATGCAAAACCTGCTGTGTTTTTTGCAATGATACTTAAAACCATTAAACTCATTTTTTTTTTAAAAAAATGGTAATATAAAAGTGGAGGAACTGAGTTAACTAAGAGAAGTGTGCTTTCTACCTCATCCATCACTACCCCATTTCTAGCAAATTTCACTTGCCTGGTATGCAACTTCATACAAGCAACCATCTTTGCCAGCCAAAAAGATACGCCCATTTTCGGTAGGTGTTATGGTCAGTAGATATGTGTTATCAGTAGGGAGTGAGTAGAGAGGGTCTGGAAGAAGCTGCATTCCACCAGACATGCTATCGTTGAGTGCTCCAGAACCTGATTAAATAAAATAAATAATTTTCATTGTTCCTTTGATTATAGAAAGATGCTAAAAATAAACAAAAGGTAATTCCAACTAAAATCTTTTCAAATAATAAGGAAGAGCTAGAATAATTTTATGTGTATTACCAAGTCCTAAGCATTATTACCACCTTGTAGAGTTCATTAAGAGTTTTGCTATATAAAGACTGCCAGCTTGGTAATTTATGATCAAGAGAAAAGTCCCTGTTAAACAGACACACATGTCCAGAAAAAGACAAAATTCTAGTTCCTAGGATCACACTTGGTTAATCTCAAACATCTTCTTAAGTTTTGCTATTCTTACATTTTATACTATTAAAAATATTCATTTCAAATGTAATATGGGACAATAGGAGGAGGATCCTGACAAAGTGAAAGGTTTTCTTAAAACATAAACCTTGCATGTTGCCTTGTGTATGTGTGTGTTTCAATATATATATATATAGATATATATATTTTCTCTTGATTTTATATTTGTTTACTCAAGAGATTTTACGACGTGCAGCATTAACAGGTCCTTCCTTCCTTCTTCCACTAGCGCTGGTATGTTTAGTCTCATGTCAGCAATCCTGCTAGTGATCAGGATGGTAATGGCCCAGCCAAGAGCTTGTTAGAAAGGCAGCAAGCTTAATCCAAGAGGAACAAGGACTGAGTAACACGAACCAGCTGATGGCAAAAGATTCCTACAAATACCTTTTCCTGACTTTGTATGTGAATGGTTGTGGAGATGTGAGGGCCCAGAATAACCCCCAGAAAAAAATGGTTTCTAGAAAGCTTCTTTTTTCAGAAAAATTAGATACCCGGGGGCAGGGGGGGATTATGCTAGCTTTCCCCAAAGTGTGCACCCAGGCTCATTGGTGTGCCACAGAGTGCTCCCAGGGGAGCCATGGGGTAATTCTCTCTTCCCCCTTTTCAGCTGGCTCAATTTCCTTCATTTTGTTGCTGCCGCAGTGACTTTGTCTCAAACAAGAGGCTGCTGCGAGGAGGGCTGTGGTGCTCATGGCGCAGCAGCAGCAGCCTTTCCAGTCCCAAGCTCCTCCCATCTCACCCTGTATCCACAAGAGGATGAGGAGGCAGCAGTCTCTGTTGTCACAACCACTGCTGCAGCAACTTGGCTCCAAGCAAAATATTGTTGCTGGTGCACACCAGGGATCCTGAAAATGGTTGCTGCTTCCTCCTCTTCTTGTGGGTACACTCTGATTTGCAGCCTAAGTGGAGATCAGAGACAGACAATAGTTGTAGCTTCACCTCCAGTCACCTAGCCTTGCAGGAAGACGGCGTGCAGAAGCTCTAAATAAGAATGGTCAATGGCTGGGACTGGCTGGGAAGGTGAAACCACTAAGAGGCATACTGAAGCCCATCAGCCAAGAGGGGAAACAACCTAGACTTGGAGGTGACCCTTCTTTTCCCCCTTGGCCTTCTTCTTCCTTCACCGGATTACTGTTTTTCCATTGTTGGCGGCAGCAAAGGATATCTGATGAAGCCTCTCTGCTTCTATGACTGCAGGACTGGCAGAGGGCCTACTCTTGACAACAGCAGACACACCAGCGTGAGGAGAAAAAGGCATTAGGAGTCCTCCTTCAGCTTCTCTGTGTGCATGCACGGGTGCACTTCCTTTTCCTTCCTTCTTGTCTGATCTTCTGGTAAGCCCCTAGCCTCCCCACCCTTGCTTTCTTTTTGCGGGCAGAGGGAGAAAGAAAGAGGGTGCATTCAAGGTACAAAATTTAGAATTACCTGCTTGCAAAGTAGTATAGCTGAGTCCCAGAATCACTATATCCACAGGTGTAGCCAAAACCAGCAGGTGACGTATATGTGGCTGAAAGATCCCTGTGAATGAAGAAATGAACAACTTGACATTATGCCAGATACTTAGTTAACAAACAAAATATTATGCAAGTCTCTCAGTAATTGCTATATTGGTCTAAAGAACTCATTAATCAACATGAAAGAGTGGGGAGACTGATTCATTACATCTCAAGGATACAGCTCTAACAACACCTGGCAAAATATTATTCACCAATGGCAGCATGTCCTCAGAGAATTAAAACGAAGGCATTTTCCACGAGTGGATTTCACTCCATGACTTTTTACCTGCTTTTGGTTTCACTAGTCCCACAGCAAGGATGGTTTCACTAAGACCATCAAAATAAGCAAGGTCTCCCCTGTCACAAACAACAAAAAAAGAGTGTATTAATATCTAAGAAAGAAGATAATAAGCATAATACTTTCTCAAACATTTTATTTGGAATTTCTTAGCATCACAATCTGATTCTTACACAACCTCTGGACTTCACGTTTAATACCATAAATATTTCCACTTATTATTTACAGATACGTATAAACCACTCAGTTACAACAATTAAAAACGCACACTCTAACAGTACACAGAAACAAAATACAATGTTTACTTTTTTATATGAAATGGATGGTAAGCCAAACCACACAGGGAAGGATTATAAATACAGGCCACTTTTACACTTGTGCCTAACATTACACAATTACTATAGCAGATGAAGTATCAAAGAGAAAAGTATTTCCTTGGCCTAGAACTAATTTTTAGTCCCAGCTAAAGCAGAACTATTGAATCAATGGAAACTATGTAACACACAACATGGACATACCACTTATTTAACATGTCTATGATACTTGGGACCACAAATTGGACTTATGTCAGTATTTTTTTAGGTTGTTTCCATATCTACATACCCATCTTCATAGTTCCACATAAAAATGTCACTGTCGATGGTCAGCCATGCCCTGCTTATCTCAGGAAACACTCCCATCATACAATTACACTGCATGTCTGAAGTATCCAGATTTAAGAAACAAAACATTAAAGTGAGAATATACAAGTCTGAAATGATAACACAATGGCAGTAGGGTCAGAATGGTTGAAGATGTCCCAAGCTGGCATGTGAGCATGAGGATTTGACTGATATGTGCATCAAAGAAAATGTACATTCTTAGCAAGTCTGCCCAGAGGGAAAAAGTAAATCTCTTACATACTTGGAAAAGTCATGATCAAGGGCTTTTAATCAAACTTTTGCAAGCAGTATTTATTAACCAGTTTCTAAAACAGATATGAGCCTTAGCCAAGAAAAGGAGAACTCATGACAGAAAAGAGATGGGAAGAGGGAAATGTAAAATTAGGATATTACACCTACACCGGTCCACATGTATATGGTAACCTGTGGAGAGCTCATACGTATTACGCTGCAAGTGCAGGTTGGAAAGCTGATGTACATACTGCATGCTTAAAACAAATTGAAAGATTACAATAAGCTTTGTTAAGTCCCACTGTTCAGTTTCTCCTATGCAGAGACTTAACTGAAAATTACCATGCATACAGAAGCCCAAAGGAGTACCAGTGACTTGTTCCAAATAGAGAAATCAGGTCACACTGATGATTATCCAAATGTTTAGTCTCAAGTATTTGTGTATGCTAATACTGTCTGCCAATGTTTCTTTTCATTTCTGACACAGCCTCTGGAACAACCAGCATGCTAAAACTGAAAGACCGACAATGAATAAAAGGAATACTTCACGGAGCACGAGGCTGCTTCTCCCTTGTTCCATCACCACACTGTACTGCTTAGTTTGTGCCATCACAACCACTATAGCACCCTCTCCAACCTAAGATGGAAATCTGTGCATGATTGTGCACATTTGTAGAGATAAAAGAAGCCACACCAGAGAGAAAGGATGCTGCAGGACTGGCTATGCTCTAACAGGTATCTGGGCCTCAACTGGAACCAAGAGTAGAAGGTACAATAATAAACCTAAGAAATAGGGGTGTTCCCAAACAAAAGCAACTAAGAGAATAGGGTGAAATTAGACTGGATAGTGCTTTTATTATGAACTGGAAGAATTTTATCATGTTTTACACAAGTGAGACCATGAGTTCACCTAGCTCAATCATCCATGTTCTGACTAACAGTCGATCCATTCTACAGGCACAGAGATAGTGAGCATTGAATCTGCAGTCCTTAACATGCAAAGCATGTTCTGGTCTACTGACCTAACTTGTTGTTATAGCCCTTCAAATCAACTCCAACTTACAATATCCCCGTCAAAGGGTTTTCTTGGCACCATTTATTCAGAGGAGTTTTGCCACTGCCTGCCTCCTAGGCCATGATACTGTGACTTGCTCAAGACTTTCCACTGGGTTTCCATGGCTTAGCAGAGATTTGAACCTTGACCATGCAGCTTTAATCCAATAATCAAACCACTACACTACACTGGTTCTACTGAACAACAGCCTCTCCTAATTTCTTGTATTACAATCTGACATTGGTTAGTATAAAACAATATTTAAAATATGCTTCAAAAAAATTGAAAAATAAATAAAAATAAACCAGGGGAAAGGAAGAAAAGATCCTGGGGAATGGCATGAATGGTGAACAGACATGAGCCACAAGCTTGAAGCCATTCCTTGCCCCTTCCCTCCTAGCCTTAGTATCACAATCAGGATACGTCCAAACTGCTCAACCAGTTCAGGCGGCAGAGGAACTCTTCGTATTGAGCTGATTTCGGGCAGACTTGGAATTGAAAGAAGACCAGGTCCCTGTAACGGATAATCCATATCTGCCATTCCAGAAACTGATGGGCTACCTGCAATTGTGGAAAGAAATGAAATGATTAGTAGATATAAATAAAGAAAAATGCTTAGATGGTTTTACTTATGTTAGATTTCTAGTGTGACAAACGCTCACTCTCAATCTACGATGAGCAACTGTTTTTCTTGACAAATCTAGCTAATGCACCCATCCTTAAATTCAAACCATTTCAATAAACTACAAAAATATCTAACCAATACTTACCAGTCTCAGAAACTGTAAGCATTAATTCTAAAATCTGACAAGGTCATTCACTTCTGCACTTGCAGGTTATAATCCAGAACTAAAGATACATAAAACATCATGTTGCTTGCTGAACATAATACCTCATCAGTTTACAAATGAGTTATTAGCTCTAAAAACATTTATAAATATTTCAGAAACCCTTCTAAGAGCATTTTTAAGAAGAAAACCATTACTGAAGGGGAAAAAAATATGAATCTCAGAGTGCTGCTCAACAAATCAGTGTGAACCTGTTAATTAAAAGGGGCTGTGAACATTTATCAGTTAACTCATTTTCAGGAGAGAACTCTTACTTATATGTGCATAGCTTTAACACACTAATTTAAAATTACTTGTTGAAAATAGCAAATGTTAGCTACCATCTTAAAATGAACAAGCTGATCATTTTAAACATGCTTGTACCATTTTTCTTGCCTGAAGTTTTCACATATACAGGACAAGTGAAGAATAACAAATCTATTTATTGCAAGCTTTGTATGTCTTCTCAATGGTTTGTCCTGCCAAGGAAGAAGCACTAAGGCTGCCCCAAAGTATGCTTCTTTTAACTGAAGTGAATAGAGTTTCTTGACTATGGAATGTTATTGTCTCTAAGGCTGTGCTTCCAGTCAATCATGCGGAAAGCATCAGAAGACACAAAGTGTACCATAAGGCACTGGAAGATGGTGATAGCAATTCTCAACACAGTAGATCCAGCTTTAATGAAGTTAGAGTAGATCCATGTCAGCCATGGCTACCTCAGGTTCCACTGATTTTAACTGGTCTACTCTAAGAATGAATCCAATTCACTGGGGAGGAGGACCCAGTTTAATGTGCTTGCCAAAATAAGCAATAGCAGACATGCAAAAATACATCTGGTATGATGGCAGAGAAAAGGTATAAGGAGAAAGCTACAAATTCCCATAACTACAGGCATATCAACAATTAAGTATTATTTATGTTCTTTGTTTATAAAGTAGGCATATGCTGCCCTTCCACACTACCCCTCCAAACCCTCCAGTGCTCAGCACTACCTTCAGTTCACACCAATTACACAGTTTCATTTGTAGGAACAACATCACTTGTGCATACATTTGTTCTAAGCTAGTTCAATTCATATATGAACATGCAAACATCTGCTCTGTACCAAGAAATATTTGCTGGTTTTGAGGAACTGGTGTTTATCCTATTTTCCATCTTACATACAACTCATTCTAATAACTAGGCTGGATGTATAACAGGTCATGCGCAACTGAAACCAGGACTGTTTAAACAAATGATACCACTTGTGCATGCCTGGCTTTCCAGGGAGTACTATTCCATCTAAACCTGGTGGCAACCCTCCACCAGGATCAGCAGTCTTTCTGACTAATAGTTATTCATCTCTAAATACGTTAAGCACCACCTTGTTTATTATCATAATCATATATAGAGTTTCTACTGCATCCTTGCAATTGGTGTATGGGGTGTACCTCATCTGCACACAAATGATGTCTCAGCCCACGTCTCCGTATGCGTATCCTTCTAAAACTTCATAGATGAAAACAAGGACGCATGTGGCCAAACAGCAATGGACTGTAGTCATGATGGCAAAAGCTATTAATGAGGAAGAAAAGACAACCTAGGAGGGGCTGCAGGAGGTTGCTTTTGCCTGAGTCTACTGGGAAGGACAAGACTACGTCTCATTCTCTTCTCTCCCTCCACTGAGTTAACTGAATACAAGCTACTTTTGCACTCAGAGTGCATGTAGCAACTGAAGTAAAGCTGAGAACTAAGAGAGAAAGTAGAAGGAGGAGAGAGAGAAACTGGGACATTTTGAAAGAAGCTGATGGTGGGATTACGGAGGATTACTCAGGACAGATGGAGAGCATACATATGACCTCTCTCAGAGATGGTGCCTAGTAATAAAGATGACAAGATATACCCTCAAGCTACTTCAAAGACCAACAGCTATGAACTGGAACCCATGTCCCACAGAAGCACCTTTGGAGACCACTCAGATGCCATCGCACTTTAGGAAAGATTGGAGCTACTGCAACTTCATGCTTCCAAGACCCACACCAGAAGGACGCTACTGGCAATGGTACTGAAAGATATTAAAACCTCCTGCAGAATTAGCATGACTGCACTTCCATTATGTCTTTCCCAGCACAGGTCATCATCAGGACAATTCCCAGTCTGAATCTATATTAGAACCCAGGCTATGTTTCCACATAATTAGTGTTGTTCAAAATGACACTGCCACTTCCAATATTCTGCTTAAAATGATGTTGTTGACATTGAACAGAAGTTATTCAAAACACCCTCCACACTAGGTGCCTTCAGAAAAGACCAAACTAACGTGACTTCCAAGAAGGCAAGGACCGCACTTTCTCTCCCACATGTAGTTTGTTTTTAAATAAATTGTCTGGTTGCTGCAGCCGACTAGAAATTTCACCTAGGCAAGAAGCTTTTCTGAAGACAGAATAAGTGCTCAGCCATTGCTCACCACTTAGCATTAAAAACAGGAGGCTGTTGGGAAAAGATGGGATGCTTTGTACATTCTCTGGTAGCCCATTGCTTTGACAAAGCTGACTGAAGGGTGAGACATGGTGGTTCCCATTACAAATGTGCAAAAGTGACGCTCCCTCCTCTGTGACTTACACAGAAACATGGAGGGATGCCAGAAGTGCCGCCACTTGGTTTTTACAGCGGGTGCTTATAAGGAGCTTCCACTCCTTCATATTTAGCACAGAGTTCTGAAGCATTACAAGTTAACGCCTCCCACTGCCAGTGAGTCAGTACGACCACTGGACGTGCAGGCTGAGAATAATGGGAGCTGTAGTCCCAGACAGTAACTCTTCCAAGTTCTGGAGTAATACAAAAGGATAGCTGGGGTGGAGGGAGGGAGGCTCTGTGCTTCCTCTGCCATTCGACGAGGGCTACGTTGCCAGAAGTCTCACTAGCCTGGACTTTGCCCCTAAGAGGGATTGACAAAGCAGGTTCTCCGGCAGAGCCCCTGATATATTTTGCAAGTCTAGTTATTAGCAAATCTCAAAACTGTAAACTGAGCCCCGGGACAGTCCAACGGCTAGGACAGGCAAGGAGCCAAACAGCAAACTTAAAACTGCGCTCAGCTTGCGCTGCCAGTCGCTAACCACGCAACCCCACGATAAGGACGTTTTTACAGAGGCCGTTTCCGCACTAGCCTGTTATAGTGCGACTATTCCGCTTTCAATCTCCTACGGAATCCTGGGGTTCGCAGTTTAGAGAGGGGCCAGTCGGAGCAGCCCAGTCGGCCCCTCCCTAAACTGCAAACTCCAGGATTCCATAGGAGGTTGAAAGCGGAATAGTCGCACTATAACAGCCTAGTGCGGAAATGGCCAGAGAATAAACTGCGTATTAAAGCCATGGGGAGGACCTGGCGCCGCCGCCCAAGGAGGGAGCCCCGGTGCCTGGCCCTTCCCGCCCGCTCTGCCCCGGCTCACCGGGCGCGGGCGCGGACAGCAGCTCGGAGAGGTCCGGATAGCAGCGGTCATCTTGGATCTGCCGGTCGATGATGCGCCCCGCGTTCTCCAGCGCCTCCTGCAGGGCCGGGGCAGCAGCCGGGTTGAGGGCGACCGGCATGGCGGCGAAAGCGGACCGAGGCGGGGCGGAACCTTCGCCCCTCGCGAGGGACCCCCGAAGAAGTCGAGCGGCGAGGGACTCCACGCGCGCCAAATCCCGACATGCACCGCGCACGCACTACGCGAGGGCTGGCCATAGAGAGCCGAGAGGGTAGACTCATCGTAACACTAGGGCTTCCGGGATAATTTGGAGTCTCGTATGAGAGATCTTTCTGAAAGCTTAGAGCCGAGTTTGTTTGTTTGACTCGAGGAAACTAGCGAGACTGTGTCCTGCCCCCTTTAAGCGCTAGCTAGCCAGTTTGTTGCGGCATGAGCTTTCGTTGTCTAATAGATATATATAGTAGGGATATCTTTGTTAGTCTGTGGCAGGAAAGGGAAAAATGACAACACAGAATCCATTAAAAAATAGCCTTGTTAGTCTGTTGTTACCTACAGAAATTTAAAAAAAAAAGACAGGGAATAATCTAACATCACCTTTAAGACTGGTTTGTATTTTAGTAGGAGGCCATTGCCGCACTACACTGTTATAGTGCCATGATTCCACTTTCAACATCCTGTGGAATCCTGAGATTTGCGGTTTAGAAACAGGTATTTAGAATTCTCAGCCAGAGAACTCTTTTGCCCCAGTAAACTACAAATCCCAAAATTCCACAGGATATTGAAAGTGGAATGATAGCACTATAACAGTGTAGTGCAGAAACGGCCGGAGTTTTCATGCGTATCAATCCAGTTCCCAAATTCAGTGACAGAATAATATCAAAAGCCACAGGTTTTCAAGCAGTTGTGACACGGCCATGGAGATAAAGACAATAGTCTTTCCCCCTTTAAAACGGTATTCCATGGGGCACTGCATCTAGACATGGAAGCTCTGTCATAAGCATTCGCTGCAGGTAAACTTGCTTTCCACTACTGTTTCATCATTTTCTAAGGCCATTTCGGCACTACATGGTATAATACTATTTCAATATCCTGTGGCATTCTGGGGTTTGTAGTTTACTGAGGCCAAAGAGCTCTCTGGCTGAGCATTCTAAAGGCCCCTCCCTAAACCGCAAATCCCAGGATTCCATGGGATGTTGAAGGAGGAATAATGGCACTGTAACCATGTAGGGTGGAAATGGCCTAAATTTATGAGTTGTTACTAAATCTTTTGGAAGAAGACATAAATTATTCTATCAAGTTGAGCACTGCCACTGGGTTTGAGAAAACACTGGAAGTGGCAGTTTGAGCTGGACCTATCTTTTCGGCATCCTAGGATACTTTCCTTGTGAAATTTAGAAGGAGAACAATGTTGTCATTACGGTGTGCCTTCAAGTTGTTTGCAACTTATGGAGACTCTAAGGTCTAAGGCAAACCAATCATGAAGTTTTCTAGGCAAAATTTGTCAAGAGGGTTTTTTTTATTTGCCTTGCCCCGAGGCTGAGAGAGTGTGATTTGCTTAAGGTCATCCAGTGGGTCTCCGTGCCTGAGCAGGGATTCTGACCTTGGTCTCCAGAGTCATAATTCAACAGTCAAGCCACCATACCAGGGCTTTCCAAACTGTGTGCCGCAACACATTAGTGTGTCACCTGAAGGTTGTAAGTGTATCGTCTACAATCTTGGAAATGTGTGTTATTTATAAATCATATTTTTAAAAATATATGAAAGGTTTTCATGAGATATGTTGTGTCCTCATACATTTTGTTATTACAATTTATGTATGTGTCTGGATCTCTTATAAGGGATTAGTTTAACCTCCGGTTTACTAGTAAAACTGGAATTACTGTGTCGCAAAATGATGCTAAAAAGTGTGTCACCAACATGAAAAGCTTGGAAAGCTCTGAACTATACCGTGCTGTACTTTTGTTTCTTCAGAAGTAAATGCATTTGAGTTCGAAGTTCTTCTAGCCCAATCCTAGGTACCCTTGCTCAGAATATCCCACCGACTTGAATGTACATAGAACTGCAGGTTTACTCGGCTGCAGTCCTGTACATGCTTATCTAGGAGTAAGATGGAAATTAGTGAGGCTTGATTCTAGGCCATTTCCACAGTACACAGTTATAGTGCTATTATTCCACTTTCAACATCCCATGGAATCCTGGGGGTTGTAGTCTAGGGAGGGGCCTTTAGAATTCTCAGCCAGAGAGCTCTTTGGCCTCAGGAAACTACAAACCCCAGAATTCCACAGGATGTTGAAAGGGGAATGATAGCACTAGAACGGTATAGTGTGGAAATGGCCTATATGGACAGGTGTAGGTGTGCACTGCTGCACTGCTACCTCTGGCCTGCTTTCTTGGGAGGAAGGCCTGTTGAATTAAATGGGGCTTCTTTCTGAGTGGATATGGACAGGATTTCCCTGTTAGCGACTGCAGGCCGAACAGTGAAATCGGTCCTACTCTGAGAAGGTTCGAGCCCCGGCCCATCCTTGGACAGCCACGGGGTGACCTTGGGCAAACCACAAGCTCATGGCCTCAGACGAAGGCAAAGGCACGCCCCCGCTGAATAGGTCTGGCCAAGAAAACCCCCTGGCAGGTTCGCCTGAGGGTCGCCATGAGTGGAAAACGACTTAAAGGCCGCAGGACAAAACCGGTCCTCTATCAACTCAGCTGAATTTTCGGTGAGGTTTTTCCCCTCCGGCCACTAGGGGTGCTCTTGCAGAGGACCGTGAGCGGAAGACGCTCCCTATTGTTCGGCCGTCGTTGTCTCCGGCTACTTCCTTCTTCCGGCCATATTCCGGTAGTTTGACCGCGGGTCCCGCAAGAGGCGGCGTAGTCGCCGGCAGCCTGAGATGGAGCAGCACGGCGCAGAGATCGGTGAGTGTCGAGTCGGAGGGATGCCCTCCCCGCGAGGGGCGGTCTCCTCTGGGCGCGGAAGCGGCATTCAGCCTTCTTGGTTCCTTTTTTACAGAGGCCGACCCGGTGGCGGGACCCGACCCGGAGCTGGCGGCCACGATGGGCTTCTCGGGCTTCGGTAAGTTGCATGAGGAGCCTCAGTCTGAGGCGGCCGGGGCGGGACGGGCCGAAGCAGAGTGAAGCCAGTCTGAGGTGCACGCCTGCTAAGCACACGTTTGGAGGCCGGTGCGAGTTGCGCTGAACTGTGAGGGGTGCCCGGAAACCATGAGATTCCTTGCCGGTTTCAGGTGTCTCTAAACCTCTGTCCAGTTAATGCTGATTTGTTTCCCATATTTAATGGTATGACTGCCCAGTGGTGGCTTTGAAAATGCAGTTATTGCCTTTTCCCCTTTCTTTTTTAAAATAGAATAGAGAAATCTTCCCTCTTCCCAAAATGATCCCCTCTTGCTCTGTGTGAATGTGGTTTGCACCCTTTCAAAAAGGAGCACAAATACTCATGGTGAAGCCCTGGTTTTGGTTTCCAGGTGGTTGGTGACAACCCTGTGAAGTGTTGCAAAAAACTCAACATTCCTGGGGAAGGTCCCAGTCTGCTACTTGAAAAAGGTCGCAGTGCATTCATTACCCAATGATAGCTCTGTTTCAAGCTGTAGCTGCGTCCTTCCTATCACTTGAGTTAATTCAGTAGCAAATATGCTGAATACCTAAGGGGGAAAAAGACAATCCTGCAGGTTTTTTAATTTTCTTATTAAAATGATGTGAAAAAGCAGGAACAAACTCATTGGGAAATATTTCTTCAATGTTCAGGTTGTGGACCTGTTGGGGGCATTTGGATGGCTAATGTGAAAAACAGGATGGATGCTGGGTTTATGTTTTTCCTTTGGTTACAACAGACAGAGTTGCTTGTATGTTCTCAAGGCTTCAGTTATATGCATGCTTGTTTGGAAATAAACCCCACTGAACAGAGTAAGACTTAGTTCTGAACAGATATATATAGTTTTGCAGTGTAAAATCCATTATTGCAGACATTTATTTATAACTACAAGGTGTCCAGTCCACTTTTATTTTCATACTTTCATCAATATTCTAACAGATTTTTAAGAGTTTTCTTCCCTTTTCTGAACATGTAATCTGATCACTTGGATTATTTCTTTCTTTCTTTGTCATACCCAGGAAAAAAAGCTCGAACCTTTGATTTCAATGCAATGTTTGAACAGACTCGAAGAACTGCTGTGGAAAGAAGTAGGAAGGTTCTGGGTAAGAGATGCTATTTCATATTAATGTTTTGATTCTGTTTTCTTTGTCACCTCAATTTATATTTTTTGGTGGCTGCAGTCTGTACTGAATTCCCAGGTCAAAGCAAAAACACTGATAGATGACATTTTAAAAATCGAATGTAGTGATTAAAAAAGAATAAACGGAGAAAGACAAAAAATGTTAGACTTAAATGTTTTGCTATTTCTAGATAGAATTTGAAGTTTGGAAGCCTGCTTAAAAGCAGCATAAAATTACCAAGGAACTATTTATAGAACATTTTTTCCTGCTAAGCTTTTCTTTCTCCCATTCCAGTGAGTCAAAAATGGGCAATGGTATTATAGTAAGACAGTCAAACCACACTCTATTTCTGTATATAGATTTATTTATTTTATTTATTTCTTATGCTACATAGGAGCTCAGAGTAGCTGACAGAAGATTTTCTTAAACGCAAATAAATTCTTTTAGCATTTCAAGGCCACGTACAAAGGAAAGTGATGTGGTGAGAGATATTTTGAGATGTCCATAGATGATTATGCTATTCTGCAGCCAAGTATCTGCTAAACAAGGTTTTGCAAAACAGTGCACCCCTATACACATTGATGTTGAAGTGAGTCCCGCTAAGTTCAGTAGGTCCTGCTCACTGGTAAGACTGATAGGCCTTACTCCTTAAGTAGGATAAGCAGTAGTATCAGTCAAATACGGTTGGAAAGGTAGTTAGACCTTTGCATGTGGACACTGGAATCTTCTTCCTTCTTTAGCAACAGCACTCAGTAATTATTGTTGGCAAAGGTTTTGGCAGAATGCGAGCTGCTGGATGGAGCTCTGGCCTTCATCCTTGCCCATGTGGGAGATGAATCACCACTGTCAGACCTGAGATTCTCCTTGTGCTCCTGGCAGCAGCACAATGAGACAGGTGTGCTTCCCCACTCCATCTATTAGACTGAGGGAATGAGGGTCCTGCCACTTGCCAGCTAATTCTGGGTTCTGTCTGTGATCACCTTTATCAACTTCTGGTCACTATAGTTCTCAGCTTATGATAGTGGTTAAACCAGATAAGTCAAATTAACATCAACAGCGCTCTTAAATATTTTGTAGTCTTAGAGTTGCGAGATATTTATGTGAGAAGGAACAGACTTATTTGGTACTAATTCAGACTATTTGTTATAAGTATTCCTATAGATACATATATATTCCCTTTAGCGAGAGACATAGGCCCTTTCTGAAACTCACCTTTTCTCGGCGCTGGGGTGTGGTGCTCGTGCGAGCAGCCTCCAGAGAAAGGTTCTCGCGTCTGAGCTCCTTCGGCTCCGCACGAGCTGCCCGCTCGCACAAGAGCCCTGCCTCTTCCTTTTGCAGTGCAGCCTGGGACCATGACTGGACCGGCTCCCGAGGCTCTGCATGCACGGCAAGTGCGCGCAGGGCCCCGGAGCAATGCGCAATCACGCACCATTTTCGGCTTACAGCTGAAAATGAAAAATTGCATGAGCGGTGCCTGCCAGGCCCTGGAGTGTCATGCAAATGTGAGTGTGTCATGTGGACTGCTCCTCACGTTTGCGTGACGCTTGAGGGGCCCTGTTGCATGGAAAATGCCATGTGAAAAGGACCATAGACATGCGAATGCCTGGGCACTTCTATTTTGTTGTATTTCGTAACATTATATGTGCAGCATCTTATATTAAGATACATAGCTGGCAAGATGTTCAGGACATTTCATCTTAAGACTCAGTTACCTGTGACAGAATATACCGTATTGCCAGCATATAAGACGCACCCTTGTATAAGACACACCCCATTTATACACTTGCAAATACTATTTGCTGGCATATAAGACACACCAGCATATAAGATGAACCCCATTTTCAAAGAGTATTTTTCAGGAAAAAAAGTGAGTCTTATACGCTAGCAAATACTTGATCCTTTTCAGTCTACGTATTGTCCTTTACACTGTATGGAGACAGCTCTTACTAAAACAACCAATGATCTTCCCAGGGTCTATATCCTTATTCTTCTCGATCTTTCAGCTGCCTTTGATACAGTTGGTCATGTTCTCTTCTTAGACTTGCTTCATGCTTTAGGGTTCACTGAGTCTGTTCTTAGTTGGTTTTCATCCTATCTTTCTGGTTACTCTTTTAATGTGGTAGTTGGTAATGATAAATCCTCTTCCTTTCCTCTCTTGGTGGGGGTCCCTCAAAGTTCTGTTTTGGGCCCTCTCTTATTTCTCTTTACACTCTCTCCTTAGGTAATCTTATTAGTTCTTTTGGGTTTCAATATCACCTCTGTGCTGATGATATTCAATTATACTTTATCTTCCCTGAATTTTCAAAGGATACTGAAGATGGTATTACAGATTGTCTTTCAGGTGTTTCTTCATGGATGCTTCACCACTGTCTTAAACTTAATATGGCGAAAACAGAATTACTCATTCCCCCCCCCAAACCTTCTTTACTTTCCACTTTTTCTATCACCATCAATAACACACTTAGCCATTCGGTGAAAGAAGCTCGCAGTCTTGGATTCTTTTTTGACTCCTTTGTCTTTTGCTTCCTATATTGAGACTGTTGCTAGGTCATGCCTCTTCTTTCTTTATAACATCTCTAAAACCTGACCCTTCCTATCTGCCTCTTCTGCTAAGACTTTAATCCACGCTCTTGTTATTTCTCATCTTGATTACCGTAATCTTTTACCTACTGATCTTCCTTGATCTCATCTTTCCCCTCTGGTCTCTGTTTTTCACTCTTCTGCTAAAATTATTTTCTTAGCTTACCATATCAATCACATTAACCCTCTCATGATCTCCCTTCATTGGTTACCTATTCCTTGTCTTACATAATTTAGCTCCTCCTTATCTTGTTGCTCTCATCTCTCCTTACCAGCCCCCTGGAAACTTACGTTCTGCAAATACTTGTCTTCTTACCCAACCTAGAGTCTCTTACTCTTTTACTCCCTTTTTCTCTTGCTGCCTCTTATGCGTGGAATCGCCTTCCAGTGACCTTGCGAACTCCTTCTTCTCTTACTGTTTTTAAATCTAAATTGAAACTTCCTTGTTTTCGGAAATTTTTGGACTGTTGGACTGGTTTTTATTGTTGATTAGATATTGTATTTTATTGGAATTATAGAAATGTTACGTTGCACTGGTTGTAACTTCATATACACTTGCCTTTTTTTGTTTTTTATATCTTCATTTTATTATGGATTTATCTATGTCAGCTGTTGTATTTTAATTTTGTAAAGTGCCATGTAGTTGGATGGCCTGTATATAGGATGGCCTATATATGGATATATAGGCCTATATATAGGATGGGCTATATAAATAAAGGATGAAAATGGTGATGATGATGATGATGATGATAATAATAGTAACAATAATAATAAATATAGTCATTTCATCTGGTTGAAGAATTTTTACAATTCTCACAGGCTTCTGTGTAACATATGCATTCAAACCTCAAGCACTTCTTAAGGAAATCTTAATTGCATTAATCACATGTATATCTGCTAACTTTACCAGAACTAGCATTTTAGGGCGGCATTTCAGGGTTTTCCGGGGATTTTCTCGGGAATCCTTATCATTGCCTTCTCTTTGCTGTGTTGGAGGCGTGTCTGAGCAGTCAGGTTCTGATTTGGCTCTTTTTTTTTCTCCTGACATCATACTAGTGTATTAGTTACCCAGTCTTTTTGTTGGTGCACTTGAATTTCATGCATACCCAGCTTTTCAGTTTAAACCCCCCTACCTATTGTCAGGTGTCTCTAATGTATTAACCTGCATGGTGACTTTGAGGTCATTCTTTGGAACTTTGTTTACATTCATTAAAGGAGTACATGGCATTCTTCCCAGACTTGAAATTGAAACTAATATTTTCCTTTTATTACAAGAAAATGGATAGATACTGCATATTTCTAAGGGCTATGTCCCCTTATTTAATGGTTTTAGGGCTGTGTGTGTGTTTTATTTATGATATAAGCGCAGGCTGAATAGTTACTAACTAAAATTTGTCAGGCCTATAACAGCAAGTTGTTGTGTGCCTTAGGTGACTTTCAACTTATGGTGACTCTAAGGGAAATTTTTATGGTTTTTTTAAAAAATTTTTCCCCCCTTTTTTGATGATTAGATTATCATGGGTGTTTTTGACAGTATTTGTTTGAGGGGGGTTGCCTTTGCCTTCCTCTTTTAAACTGAGAGTGTGGGCCTGCCTAGAGTTACCCAGTGGGTTTCCATGGCTGAGTGGGATTCAGATCCTAATCTCCAGAATCCTATCCAGTGCTCAAACCACTATACCACACTGGCTCTCACAGCACAACTTGTCAGCCCTGTTTTTAGGAATAGTGCTGCAGAAAAGGTAGCTGTTATATTTTGCCAGTTTCAGCCCTATAGGCTTGCTGTTAAAAATAAAAAGTGTTGGATCAGAGCTGGGGGGTTAAAATTCCCCGCCTGGAGGATGGATAGTGACCTTAGATAATTAAAAGTATTATGTCTTTTTCAGAATAACTGTGTACTGCTGCTGTCCGGATCCATGTCAGTCCAATTAGATGGGGGGATTTATGGGCTGCTTCCTATGGCTGTTCCTAATATTTTCTTTGTTGTTCCTAGTCTGTTCATCGTACCTTTTCATTGCTGGTTAACTGAAAGAATGCCTTCTCTCTTTAATCATTACAGTTAAACTGACTTTTAAAGGGGCCTATTTCTACTTGTGTAAAATGTGTTTCTTATAGGATAAAAATACAGGCTTCAGTCATGTAATACTATATAACTGTAAATATTAAATGTGTGTCAAAACTATTTTCCCGCATAATGTAAACTATATAAGAGTGGGCCTAGGCTGTAGTCTTTGTGATATGAGAATCCTGCTCTTGACAAATGGAAGTGCTTACAGTGATTTATTTGCCTTAATAAATACAGTGGAACCTCCGTATATGAGGAGATTTGGTTCCCAAAAAACCCTATAAAAAGCAAAAATTGCAAATGATCGCATCCCATACTATTAAGTGGTGGCAATGTGTGTGCAGATGCTTCAGCATGTCAGCATTCACATCGCTGCCATTTTATTTATAGGACGGAGCACTCCATAGTTGCTGGAAATTGCAGATCCAGAGGTTACACATATGGAAGGTTGACTGTAGCTAGAAAGAGCAGCTGCCTGCTTATTCTCCTATCTTACAAATTTCTTGAAATTCCATACCATAAAAGAATCTCAACAGGAATGTCAGTGTTGAGCTGCCTAATGGCCAATAGTGTTATTTACAACCTTGGGAGCTCCGATGTTCAAAATTGTAAACTAGAAGGAACCCATTTGGATTCAAGTTGCCAGAAAAACTCCAAAGAGGTTTCAGTCCCTCAACTAAGAGATTGACGTGGGGAATCCAAGACCTGTTTCAGCTTTGTACTCATGTTCTTCTGGCTGGTAACAGAGGTCATCCTTATACTTTCTTCTGCGGGCCTGGAGAAACATTATCTTCAACATGCACTTAAAAACATATTTTTGAACAACTTATTCCAGGTGTCTGTAAAGAATAAGTTTCAAAATCTATAAGGACAAATAATCTGTTTCAAGGGGAAACTTTCAGGAGAACTTCATGTAGGAAGAAAGGGTTTGCCTCCTTGAAACAGACCCAACTAGGTTGAACACTACATGACTGCTTTTTGTAAAAGGATAGTAACAAAGTTAATATGAGTTGGAAATGTTTCTAATGGATGTACGTGGATCCTCAAGGCCAAATTGTGTACGCCCCCTGAAATTCAGTGCACATGTGTAAATTGCTTTGCTTTGACAGTAGGCAGCAGTGCACCCTAAAACAGTGACAGGGAGGGAATGCTGCAATTATACTGTGTTCTGGAGTCAGGGAGAATGAATAGGACCTGTTTTCCACGGAGGAAGTGATTATCCTGTCTCTGTTTGAAATAAGACCCGTGTAGGCCAGAAACAGGTGAGTGGGATGTAAGAAGTTCCCAAAACACAGCAAGATGAATAGCAGTACCCCGGAGTTTGCGGGGATCACCCTTGGCCATTTGGGGGTGAAAAAAAAGAAAAAGTGACTCCCACAGGAAGCAACTTTCCCTGCAGTTGTCCACCTCAGATATAGTTAGACTCCTTGTATCTTTTGAACAAAAATACAGACGCAACCATTTCCACCTTATTTTTCTTAGCTCTAACTGTTCCAAAAGCACCTCAATAAAAATAAAAGATATAAATTTCATTTAAGGAATGCAGTGCTCTTGAATGAACCTGATGTACTCTTTGTATTGTAGAGAAATTCCTTTGACTCAGGAGAGTGATGTCACAAAAATTAAGACATGGTAGCCTGTAAATGTCAGTATTACATGTTTTTACAAAAAGTTTTCCATTATTGTTTCAGATGCATAAGTAAAGCCTTTAAACCAGGTAAGAAGTTTCTATCCCTTCTCACACTATATTTTCTTCTCTGCTTTTTCAGAAGAACGTGAGAAAGCAGCAGCTGAGAAAGAAAAGGAATTTAGTAATCAGATTGGAGTTGGTAATTTATCAGCTGCTGCCCCATGTGCAGTAGGAAGGACATCTTCCAGGTATAAATAGAAATATTAACCTGTAAATCTGTTTATGGTTCTGGGGCGTATGGCAGGATAAGAGTTGCCCTGGTGCCATCCTTTAAGCAAAGTAATATTAACAGTCCGCCCTCCACATTTGCGAGTTTCACTTTTGCGGATTTGATTATTCACGGATTATTTGCTGTCACTTCTGCTGCTTCCCTCTGCCATTTTTAATACGGACTGCAAGCCTCCTGAAACTGAGAAATTGCAAACGAGGCTTGTAAGTCCCTATTAAAGATGATGTGGGGCAGCAGTGGAGGTGGTCGTAAGCCCCACCAGCCACCCACTTCTACCTTGTGAAGGAACCCTGATGCCTCAAAGGAATCCACAGTGGGTTGAATATGGTGATCATACTTTTTTATGTGTTAAATATGGTTTGGGAGTGCCTAGAGTTATTCATGGTTTTTTCATTTTCGTGGGGGTCCTGTGCCCCTCACCCTAGGGAATGTGGAGGGATTACTGTACATTGTAAATGATTCACCTACAACTGATGTTCAGAGTTCATACAGTTTTAAAAGAACTAATTTATTTAATTTGCTGATATTTCATGATGACTGGGTTTTCAGAGTCTAGGCCATGATGATTTCTGTTGGCAGGAGTCAAAAATATCTCTGGTCCTTTTTGTACCTGCTTGGAAGTAAATCCCATTAAATATAGTGCAAAATTATTCTGATTACAAATATTGTACAAATTGGACTGTAAAACGTACATATATTAAGAGGATCTGTGTGTATTCTGTGCCATAAAGTCAGTTTGATTTATGGCAACCCTGTGAGTGAGAAACCTCCAGGGGCCCTAATTGTTAATAGCTCAGGTCAGCTCTTGCAAAGTCAGGGCTGTGGCTTCCTTGATTAAATCTCTCCATCTGTAATGTAGACTTGCTTTCCTACTTCAACTTTACTCATGGTACTGTCTCTTCCCATGAGTGATGTCATTTCATGTCGATAGGAACTACTGCATTGAATGTCCTGTCATTAAGGAATTTATGGCAAACTAAGTACATTAGAGAGCCAGTGTTGAACTATGACACTAGAGACCAGGGTTTGATTCTCCACTCCACCATGGAAACTCACTGGGCATGTCACATACTCTAGGGCCCAGAAAACCCTGTGATACGTTAACTTTAGGGTTGCCATGAATTGGAAATGACTTGAAGGCACACAAGAAGTACATTAATTATTTTTAAAATGTCTCGCTTAACTCTGAGGATCAGTTGTAAGTAAATCCATTTACATTGTAACGCTGGCATGCTCAAACACTGTCTTTATCCTAGAGTGTGTCTGATCTTTTTGTTGTTGTTGAAGGCCAGTTTTCTCAGATACGGGTTGTGAGCTGCTTGCCAGCAGTGGATGTGGCTTCCCCCTTTTCTTTTTCCTTCTTTCTGATGGTGGCAGTAGCTAAATAAGTAGCACACCTCCTGTTTCACCTCCTCGCTACCATTACCTCATTCACTCTATTCACTGGCAGAGAATAAGGAAGAGAAGCAACCATCAGCATAGCATGCATGTTCCTCTTTACCCTTTGTTGGTGTTGGGTCTTTGGGAAGAAACTCCACTTGCATTAAGGAAGCCAGTGTTGTTTGCAACTTCGCAATAACTTAGACCTTTCACTTTAGTTGTCTTTGGAATAAAGAAGTGCTGATAGGAAAACAAAGGCTTAAGTACTAGTCTTGATACTTGTTTCTTGATTCACCATCATTCTCCCTGCCAACATGTGAAAATTGCTAGTGCTGGCAAAGTGGAGGTGGACAGGATTGCTGCTTCTGAAGCAGAAGGAGCCCTGTTACACACACTACAGCATATAAATTCTTCTTCTTCACATATTTTCCTCACGTATATCCTCACCATTTTGCATCTGATCACTTGACTCCCTTGCATGGTGTTCTCCATTCTCCAGTTGGCAGCATCACAGTGAGTAGATACGCTGGAAACACCAGCAGCAGCTCTCTGCAGAAGTACTGATGTGCGTATGCTCTTTCGCTTGCCATCCTTTTTACTAGAGACTCGGCTACCAGTGAAAGCGAGGACAGTTCAGATGAAGAACTGATTGGTCCACTTGTGCCGCCCCAAGGGTCAGTGGAAGATTCCGACGATGAACTCATTGGCCCACCACTTCCTCCTGGCTATAAGGGCAGTGATGAGGAGGATGAGGAGGAGGATGGCAGTGATAATGTCCAAGAAGAAGATGAGGTCAGTTCTGAATCACTCAATGGACATGTTGGCACATGACAATAAGGCAGGATTCTTCCAGCAATAGTACACACAGGGCCTTTCTGCACTACATAGTAATATGTCTTTCTCATAGTTATGTTCTGTTATTTTTGTTGCCAGTGCACTATAAAATTTGTCTTTGCTTTTCCTGTGGTTTGTATAATCCAACTAACAAGATCTTTTGGTTTTGCCATATCTCAATCTCTATATAATGCCCATGTTTGTCATTAGATTTCTTCTGCTTCAATTTTTTGATTAACATAAACAATGACTCCTTTCTTTTTCTTCTCAGATGCTGATATATATATTCTTTTCCAAGTTTCTTGTTTTAGATCAATTTTCTCCTCTCTTTTTGCTCTGGTTTTTTTGCAGACAAATGATGTTGTATTTTTTCCCTTGAGATAATAATTTTCCCCTTTTTTGTGGAGTGTTTATCCCTTTTATGTTCCACAATACTATTTTCAAGCCCATCTTTTATTCCAGTTCCTTTTCTCCTAGTACTTCTGATTCCATATTTATTCAGGGTCACTTTCTCTTTTTGTCTTTCCTCTCCTTCTTGTTCTCTCTCTTCTTCTAACTTTTCAGCTTATCCTTCTTCTGATTTATGTTCTGTTTTTTCTTCCACTTCTTCTGGTAGTTTTCCCTGGTACTTTTCAGTTTCTCTATTTTTCTTTAAAATGACCTTCAAATTCTGTCTCAGTTTTTTTCCAAAAATCCTTCTAGTTGTCAAGGTCAGAGACCTGGGCAGCGAGCCAGCCCGGAAAAGGGAGAGTAAGAGATAGCAGAGTCCCGCCAGGAGGAGTCAAGCAAGCAATTACTCATAGGGAGTCCATTTACCTAAGCCTGAGTGGCAAGTGAAAGCCATAGGCAGAGTCCAAAATCTAGGGGCCAGAAGCCAAGAGATCAATCCAAGGTACCAGGAACTGGAAGCAAGGAACAGGGGAAAAAGAAGGCTTGTAGAAAGTTTGCCACAAGCAAAAGCAAGCTTCCAGGCAGGCAGTTATATAGCCCAGGCACAGGTGTGGCCAGTCACTGCTTCTTGAACTTAATCAAGGAAGCCTCCCTTTGCTCAGCTCTCTTGAGTCTCCACCTTGTTTGTGGGCTGATTGACGCAGGCTCCAGGGCATCCTCAGGATCACAGCTGAATCCCTGTTGCCCTAAAGGAGCAGGCAGAGGAACCTCCGAGCTGCTTGGTCCATGGCAACAGGGGAGCTCTTGAGCTGCAGGACTTATCTCCAGCCAGAGCCACAGGGACTAATAGCTGCTGCTCGTTATCTCCACCCTGAGCAACAGGGACCAACAGTTGCTGCTCGTCATCAGCAGCTCTGACGGGGCTTCAGTTTTCACACTAGTATGGAATGCAGTCTCAGTTTTATCTTTAAAATGGAATGTTACTCCTTCCAATTTTCTCCATCTAAGCAGCTAAAAATTTGTAATCTCTCCTTTACATAGGATTGTCTTAGGATGTCCGTATAAATCAGAATTTTTTCATTTCGCAGTTTAAAACTGCTTTCTAGAAGATGTTGGATGATACTGACCCTAGTTGGGGGGTTTTAGGAAATAAACCACTATATCTCTTGGAAGGTTTCATTAGAAAGTAGTGAATTCTGAAGATTTTATCCACCTCCCATTCAAACTGCTCAGAGGATTTATATACAATCATAATAGTATATTAGAAAATCATAATAGAAAATTATAATAGTTTGGCAATAAATACTTAGAAGTTACTTGTTAAATCACTACAGACTTACTGATAATATTAATATATTAACAATAATATTCAATTCAGTGAGAAAAAGAAAAACTATGGTAATAATATCAGCAACTGTAAATTTGATGTATTGTAATGAAATAATATACGAAATATTACTATTAATATTGGAACTGATCTTAATTCTTTTCCCCCAAAAAGTGCTTGATACAGTTACTTTTCTGTCTTATACCCCCTATGCCTCCCTCATACCCCTTAACCTCCCCTTATTTTGTTCAGTCGTCTTGTTGTCTCATCTTTAAACTGCAGTTTCCAGTCATTCCAGTTATTCTCCAAGGTGGCCTCACAGTTCAGTCTAACTGTACAAATTTAACAAGGATCTTCTTTTTCTCCTCTGTTCCTCTCTGCTTCTTTGTATTTACAGTTCTCCGTCACTGTCCACCATTAGTCTATCTCCATTTTCCTTTCTCTATCCTTTATATAGTACTCTATCACCGCAAGCAACTCCACTCTTGATTTAATTCAATGGTCCCTCAGTTCATACATCAAACTTCTACTTACTGCTTTAATCATTCTGTCTGTTATATGTCGTCATTGTCCCAAACTCTCCAGCTAGTCACAGTATTCAGCAGAAAAATAGACATTGTCCCCATTGTCTTTCCCAGGGTAAGTTGCCATTTTACCGTGATCACCATCTTCTTTCTACTGTCTTCTCCATTGCTGTGCAGCACTTTCCAAAAATTCACTGTAGGCTTAGTCAAGTCTCTCTCTGTCTCTGTTAACTGTTTATTTACTTTTATATTTAAAACTTTCCTCTTTTCATTCCATGTACTTTCATATATTCCATGATCTTAATTTTTTGTTATATACAATAGATGTCTAGTCCCGATCAGCTTTAGTGTCCCTGCTCCAATCTGCTCCAGTCGCTGAAATTCTAGGTAAAAGAACTCTGTAGACTGGTAGGCTGGTAGCTCAGTAACACGAGAGCTCCAATCTCTCCACAAAATTTCAGACATTAGGTTTCAAATAAGCAAAAGTAGAAACACTGCTTACCACTTAATGACAGTCTTGATAGCTTAAAGATGATTATAGAATCTGCTTCATATAGATTTGTGGGTTACCAATAGTCATGTCAAGTTTCATTTGAAAAGGTTTAGCAGTGGCACTCATGCCAGCCTTAACTGGCTGCATGCATGTGATGGTGGCTGCTCTGATCCCCTCTTCTTCACGCATTTCAATTGTTGAACTTCAAACTTCCAATGGAAAGAATTAAGAATTAAGAAGAAGGTGTTCGGTCTCCTGAGCCTACACCACGGAGAAAATTTAGACTGAGTTGTCCTCAGATTCATTCCACTTGATGTGAGTGCTCCTCTACCAGCGTTGCAGAGAAATTTCTCTTCACATCACCATAGCTGAAACTGGAACTCCCAAATAGGTCTTTCAAAATAGCCTTCTCACACACCATCTTTTCACATGAAGCCCACCTTCTATCCTCCGTTTCCTGTTGTCTTTCTCAGTGATCAGCCTTTGTTCCACTTTTTTCTCTCCCATACATACAGATTTATTCTTATTTTGGTCCTAAACAAGTCTTAAGTAAGTCTTTTAAAACAAGACTTTTCCCACTCATTCAATCTTCGCTCCTTTGTCCCCCATTGTCCTTTACGGCTCTCAGTTCGCTCTCAGTTCACTTGCTGTCTTTCTCCCATTTTCTCTCCCCTTGCACATATTTTTTTCCTTTTTTCCTTCCTTCCTGAGCTTTAAATAAGCCTTTTAAAATTGATCTCAAAAAGGGCTTTACAATCAATACGATGTTTTTCTCTGACTTTTTAAAATTTACTAAATCTGTGGGTGTCTTTGTCTTTTCTTTGTTTATTTAATTATACATTCTCAGTTCATTATTATTTAATTATATATTCCCAGTTCATTATTATTACTTTCTTACGAAGAGAATTCAGTTTTTGAAGAAATAGAGGTTATCCTTTCTTAAAGAGCATTCTAAAGTGTAAACCCAGGTTTATTTTCTATTACTTTCTGTCTTAATTAAGAAGATCACGGCAGTGTTTCTGTAGGCT
Organism: Iguana delicatissima; assembly: GCA_948472985.1. NCBI lineage: Eukaryota > Metazoa > Chordata > Lepidosauria > Squamata > Iguanidae > Iguana > Iguana delicatissima. The sequence continues at coordinate 208,283 of CAOKZL010001244.1, forward strand.
CCTATCTGCTGCTGCAAAGAGCAGTGGAGATCTGCTCTTAGTCTCTTAGTCCTGTCCACGATTGGCATATCTCTCTCAATCTTGCCTTCTCTAGGCACTTTCAGGGATCCCTGTGAGCTCTTCTGTATCCCCTTTACTGGAAGATGATCTAAACTGGGTTTTGATTTTCTTTTAAACTGATTTACTGCCACTCCGCATGACTGCCTGGTAAGACCAAGCCACCATTCATGCCACCGTTGTCACTGGAAGTACATAGTCATGCCAGTTTAAACCAATTTGGCAGTTAATTCAGACTGATATATATCCTTCCATTTCCACATGATGTGTTATATGGATCCATAAGATCATGCCTATTTATTTAAACTGTAGTTTTATACAGACAAATGTTTTCTTTTTTTCAAAAATAATTTAAGAATTAAAGAAAGTTGCTTATTAATTGTTAGATGATGACACTGTAGGAATTAAGAATATTTTTTGCTGATTATTTTTAGCTTCCTTATGAGAAAATACTTTGGGAATGAAGCAAGGAGTGTTTCACATTGAACTAGTTCTCATATCACAGGAATAAAAGATTCCTGAGTCATTCAGTCAGGTTGTTTACAAGTGATGTCTACTGAGTTTCACTTCTTCCTTCTGACATGTAAGTTCTCAGACCAAAATCCAGCACTTAAACATAGGTTGTCATTACACGGAAATTGAGCTCACAAACAAGCAAGGATCTATAAGCCAGCTTTAAATCAGTCTAGGCAGACTGATGATTCACATGGTGGTGATAAAATATCTTGTGCTATCTTTTTAATTACACTAAATCTTGTAGTACTAATGAACATACAATTGCCACTTATGAAGGAGTTCGACAGTAGAAAACTAGAAGGGCTGGAGTCAGAGGTTCAGCATACAGACTCCAACTGTGATTTCAGTACTGTCATGTTAGTGCCCTGTTATTAGTTTGTCAGATTGTCCACAGACAGACTGAATGAGCTGCTTTTTTCTTCTGCCAGTTTTATTTCTGAAGAGGAAACTCTTTCAAATAAAGAGGGCTTCAAATACTCTTTAAGTTACATCCACAGTAATATGTCTGTATTTTCAGTCACAATTGTATAGATCCATATGGATTTTTTTAAAAAAAATTACCAATGCAAAAAGATTGAAAGTGAACATAATATTTTAAACTTCCTTTCATAAATCGTGCCAAATTGCTTTCTCTATAGGAACTCAGCAGTTGTTAAACTGTCTGTGGTGTAAGGTTATTACCAGATTGAATCAAACATTTGAACCATGCAGGTGAATTTCAGTAGGTATTTTCTAGCATTTTAAAATGGTAATGCTGTCTGCTAATTCTTACGAACATGAAATCTGGCCACCCCACTCTAGTTCATTACACTGAAGTCTGCTGAGAAAGCAACTTGAAAAGGCAGCTCTGACTATTGTAGATGGTCTGGAATGCCTCCTGGAATTGCATATGCAGCAGAAGTGGAAACTAGAAGTTAGTGATTCTTCTATAATTCTCAAAAACAGAATTTTTGAAAAAAATTACAAGTGGCACACCATTCATATTTCCCTAAAATTGTAGGCTGAAAGTCCAGTTTAAAAAAAGAACTTTAACCCTGATACCAAGTGTCAATAATTCAAACCAAAATATAGTTCAGTAAAACAGGTAGCTATGAAAGCTCTGCACTCATCATAAAGAGAGGTATTTTATTATTCCCTAAAATATTTTAAAAAGTCAATTAAAAATAGTTTAAAAGAAGATTTACTTTAGAACAAGTATTAATGGTTTGTCATTCAGAATTCTTCCTAATGCTTTTAGGCTGGGGATCTCTAATTAGTGTTTTCAGTAGGCAAGTTTCTCCCCTTTTCTTCTGTAGCCCAGTTTACAGTGTAAATTGGCTTTATGATCCTGAAGATGGGTATTAGACTTTGTTATGACCCCAAGGATGGGTGGAGGGGCTGATGGGGATATACTAGCAAGGATGGGGTCAGGAATGACAGACTTTGGGCTTGGGATCTACCTTGTTTTCTTTTACCAGAATCTGAACAGACTTTGGAAAAGTCAGGCTTATGAACTGTAGGGTCAGGCTAGAAAAAATTTGGTCTGATTAATCTGAGAAGCTTTAAAGCTGATTTGGCTGAATGCCCTAACTTGTTTTTTAAAAATAAGTCTACAGTCTCTCTTTCTAGTGAGGGTTAAAAAGTTCAGCCCTAGCTTTGGTAAGGAAGGGATTTGGTAGGTGCCAGAAGCCAGAAAGAAGGGAAGCTACTGGGAATGGAATTTAGATTGACTGGGGCGAATTTAGGATGCTCTGAGTGAAAAACATTCTTGTAAGCCTTGAAACTGCAGTAGTTTCTCAAAGTCTGACATATTTAATGAAATACCCCAAATGTTTGTAATTAAATGCCTTTCTATAAAATGTAATAAAACAGTATCGTTTTAATTTCTGGTAATAGTTTGAGCCGTTTGTAGTGGTGGTGTTTCATGTCATGCTTAAGCCTACAGTATCAGGCTGTTACAACCCAATCTGTTATTGGTGACGGTAGATACACAACACAGTAAGGAACGGTAGAGCATTGTGCCAGTTAGTTCTACAGATCTGAAAAGAAATTTCTTTTTTAAGGAACAATGTCAACAAGATGGAGCCAAGGGAAGCAGTTATTCCCACAGGATCAAATACAGTAGTAAAGATGATTGGCATAAATATATACTTAAATGAGATGTTTGTTCTCATTTCAAGTCCTAATTTTAGTCATGTGATTTCCATTTAGATTAAAATATGCAACAGAAATAACAGAGAAAAATTAGCCATACAATTTATCCATTGCCATTGCGTATATCAATTTTTTAAAAAGCAGTGTGGGAGACTTTGGCTGATCAATAGGGCACCCTACTAAATTAATTTTAAAAGGATGTGTCAAATCTGACTAAAATCCACAGTGTAAAGTTACTGGAAGATTGATAGCATCTTTCTGATTTCCTTACAGTTAGAATGAATTTCTTGTTGATTTTTTTTAATTCATTTTTTTTAATTTCCCAAGATACGATTGATTTTTGCATCAGTTTTTATTGGTCTGTAAATGTAATTCCTGTTATAGAGATGCTATATTAGACTGGAATGCTCAGATTCTGCCTTTTAGGATCACCATATAAAGAATAGTAAATCTTCTAAGCATAAATGTTCTCTGAGCTTGTGTTTTCTTAAGGGAGATCAGATAAGAGGTTAAAATCATGTAATTGGGTAGAATTTCATGAGCTATGGAGGAACAAGTCTGTTAGCCAGTAAATATAGAGTTTATCTTTTTGTATCATAATCTTCAGACAATATTTGGAATGCTTGTTGTGCAAGCATTAGAAGAAAATCAAAGGAAACACTTGATAAAGCTAATCTCATATGGAATTATATGGGATCACTTACTGGAACAGAGGTCTTGCTAACATATGATGTACAAGCAAATAAGGAAAAATTAAGATACAAGTAAAATTTTCGTGTCTGAGCCTGCAGTCTAGTTTTGACAAATTATACACTGTCTTCTAAACATAATCTGCATAGTTGGGTATAGCTGAAATGCATTGGGAAAGAATACTCCAGAGCTTTTTCTAGAGCAGAGTTAGTCATCTCAGCCCATAACACAGTACCTTATGATAATAATGTCATTGGCTTGGTTTTAAATAGTCTTATGGTTAAGAAAAATACAGTGACTGGTCTGAATATAATAGAAACAGACAACTGCAGACTTGCTGTCATTTTCAGATTTAAGTGGATGTTTATGCTATCAATTTGCATTTGGAATTATTTTGAAAATTGAGCTCTAAATGTTTAATTTAACCTCTTCCAATGTATTCTGTCATAATTTTCAATGAGACCTTTTTCTGTGACTTAGAGGAATATATAATTATAGATTTTACAAAGATTGTCAATGATTTTTAGAGTAATACAGTACTAAAAAATTCATACTTGTTGCTTTAATATGGGTTGATGGAAGATGTTATCTTTAGTAGGAGAGTGTCATTGTTGGAATGGTAGCATTGGAAGAGGGTGATTGATACATTATGGGCAATTTATGCCCCAGAGATATATATTGTGCTAAACCTGAAAATCAGTTTGCATGTATTATAAGTACAATTGTTAGTGCTGTATCTTTTCGTAGAATCATAGAAATGTAGAGTTGGAAGAGACCACAAGGGCCATCCAGTCCAACCCCCTGCCATGCAGGAAAACCCTCAAAGCACTCCCGACAAGTGGCCATCCAGCCTCCGCTTAAAAACCTCCAAAGAAGGAGACTCCACCACACTCTGTGGCAGCACATTCCACTGTCGGACAGCCCTGACTGTCAGGAAATTCCTCCTGAGGTTCAGGTGGAATCTCCCCTCCTGCAGCTTGCATCCATTGCTCCTTGTCCTGGTCTCAAGAGCAGGAGAAAACAAGCCCACTCCCTCCTCAACATGACACCCCTTCAAATATTTAAACATGGCTATCATGTCCCCTCTCAACCTTCTCTTCTGCAGACTAAACATACCCAGCTCTCTAAGTCTGTCCTCATAGGGCATGGCTTCCAGGCCCCTCACCATTTTGGTTGCCCTCCTCTGGACCTGCTCCAGCTTATCCATATCCTTCTTGAATTGGGGTGCCCAGAACTGGACACAGTATTCAAGATGAGGTCTAACCAATGCAGAAAAAAGTGGTACCAATACCTCCCTCGATCTAGACACCATACTCCTATTGATGCAACCAAGTATTGCGTTGGCCTTCTTGGCTGCCGCATCACACTGCTGACTCATGTTCAGCTTGTGGTCTATGAAGACTCCTAAATCCCTTTCACACGTACTGTTAGCCAGCCACGTGTCCCCCATCCTATATTTCTGCATAACATTTTTTCTGCCTAAGTGTAGGACCTTTTCATCGTCATCCCTCATCAAAAGAAAGTGGCTTTACATCATTGTTCTCATTGAAAGGGTATTTACAAAAGCCTAGAGTATGGAGTAAAACACCAACATCACCTGACTTGGTGTTTATGAAAAGGAGATGGTTTTCACACACATAAATGGTTGATTTCAAATACCTGAATAACTTGGAAATGGTTTGGTTCCATGGGAAAGACCAAACTGTATATCACTACTGGCAGGAGAGGGAGGGCGCATTTGCGCACAACAGGCCTCAATTCTAGAGAATCTTGGCTTTCTGTGCATGAGTAGGCATATTGGTGCATGCCCCTACAGGAGCTTTCTGCAATAAAAGCTGCTTCAGTAACCTTGAACTCATCAGAAGGAGTAGGTTTAGTCCTAGCAGTCAAAGTCCTGCTTCATTACCCTCCAAGTATTCAGAGGCTGAAGCTGGGGCTCAAGTTGGATTAAGAATCCAGGCTTTGTCAGGAGTGACAACCTAGGAGTTTGAGATGTAGCACTAAGTGTGTTCATATCGATGAGTTCTTCATTAGTAGAGTAATTTCTGCTGAGAATTTACTGAGGCAAGATTTCCCAGGTTTGCGGCTTATTGTTTTGTATGAATATACTGAAGCTGTTTTTCAAAATTTTAGAAAATTTCAGTTTCTTTTGGGCAGGCAGGGAAATAGCCATTAGTCTATGTGGGGTGGGGAGGAGGTCTTTTGCAGAATGCGTATGGTGTAATGGACTTGAATCCATGTATACATATACCTCCAAAAACTTTAAACTGTCACAAGATTCCTTGTTTGTGCTTGTTCTGTTGCCATTGTTACAGATAGTAAACTCTGAATAATCTACTGATACTGGAAAGTGAAAGGATAGAGAAGAACATGGATTAGTTCTTGACATTTCCTGGTAGGATGATTAAGTGTCTGTCTCAGTCCTGAGAGATGTTGTATTAATGCTCAGTCAAGATGATGAGAGACCTCTCTTGACCATTTTTTTAAGGTTTCTTTATGTTGTCTAAGTTGTACACAGTTATCAAAATTTGTTCGTTGCTGAGTCATTTTTTTTCATCATCTTTAACATGGAGTTGCTGCATTATATCTGACTTATATTTTTGAATAGTAAATGCATTCTCCAGGAGTAGATCTTTACTAACACTTAACAGCTTTTAGACTTCTTGCTTCTGCATAGCTTGAAGTATGTTTCACTGCACTTTTTCCTCATTGTGTTTCTTTTTATTCCCTAAATTGACTTGATCATCAGGTCATGGTGGGCTGCGGTTTGGTATTCTTGATTAATTATGTTGGGCCAGCAGAAGATGTATTTCTTTCTCATACTCAGGGATGAGGAGTTTAGCTCAGGCAAGGGAGTTTACGCTGTAGGTTCCTATATTCTTTTGGTTCCTTAATACATTAAGATATAAAATGAATACACTTCTGGTGAAGTCATATTTTGTGGAACAGCACTGACACAGAATCTCAGCAAGCAGAAGGAGTGGTCACAGAAGATTGTGTCTTGTAAAGTAAGAGAGGAATTGACAGACAGTGCACTAGAGGACTTTTTTGCAGAAGACAAAAATAGGACTGGGGCACCAATAATTATTGAAACTGTCATAGGGCCACACTTTTTGTTACAGACACATTTCCAAGAAATTCCCCCTCACTATTGTGACTTCAGCTTCAGCATACCACCTAGAACACAACTGTCTCATCTGGTTTCAGAAGCTAAGCAGAGCCTGGTTAGTACTTGAATGGGAGGCTGTTAGGGATCTCCATGCAGTGCTAAGATATAATCTTGGCTGAAATGCTGGAAAGCCATTGTCAAGCAGTTGCCAGTACTGGGTTAGATGGATGAATGGTTTGCCATAATATAAAGTTGCTACCTAAATTCTTATTACGGCTTTACTTCACATTCAGTCATTTAGGCTACTTCAGCCAAACAGACAGTGGACTGGGTCTTGGTCTCTAGGATTATTTGTTTTGAAGCTTTTTTGATTGAAGGGGGCCATTATCTCATCCTCCTTCCAGGCTCCCCTCTTTTCCTTTCACTTCTGCTGTCTGATCAGAGTGGGGATTGAGAACAGTAAGGATGTGTGTAATTTATCCTAAAATCCATATTGTAAGGTCAACCAAAAAGGTGCAATGTTCTCCCTGCCACATTTCAAACAACATGTTTCTGCATCAAAGATGGTTAAAAAAGGCATGCAAGGGGGTGGGGATGGAGAGGGGTGAGGGAAGTGATTGAGTTAGTTATGCAGGTTGCATGTTTTGTTGAGATGGTATGGAGGAAGAGCTTGCAAACTGCCTATCAAACCACATCCCCAGTAGCCCTGAGGTCACAGAGAACAACAAAGGCCATAAAAGAAGAGCAGTACAATTTGTCTCAGGAGTCAGTGTGGTGTAGTGTTGGACTTGGACTCTGGGAGACCAGGTTTGAATCCTCCATGGAAACCCATTGGATAATTGTGGGCAAATCACCCTCCCTCAGCCTCATAGGAAGACAGTGGCAAACCTCCTCTGGTACATTGTTACTGTAGTTTCTAGTCCGAACTTGTGGTGTATTAGATACCATTGATATCAAGAATTTGGCCTTCACTACCCATTCCTCTCCATGTGCTTGTGAGGCCCCCGGACAAGCATGCACACGGGCACGGCCGAAAATAGCTGAACCATTCAAAACAAGTCCAGACAGGCCAGTATTTGCCAGACTGCAGCTTCAGGAGACCTCCAGGCAAGTACCTTCTTAAGATCACGTTCTGTATGCACGCTGTTTACAAAAGATCCCCTGCCCCGAGCAGGCAGCTTGACGAGCCGAATACTCAACTCTCAAGCACTCAGCGTTTGCATACTGTCTACTCTATTGACAACGCTGTCATAATTCAATCATGCAAAGTACAGACCTTTCGGAGGCTTTGTCTCCAGCCCGAAGCCTGTTGTTTTCCCCAGGAACAGACTAGCTTACAGGCACATTTTCCCCTATAAGATCCCCTGATTTTGAGCGCTTCCTCGGATCGCTCCGACTTCCATCCCACCTTGCTGTTGCTCCGTTCGACGAGCCTTCCCCTCAGCTCCACGTGCTGAGAATCTCCACTTCTACGGACTTTTCTTCAGACTATCCGGGCTTCAGGACAGGTGTAGTGTTTCCCATGCCAAAACTCCTCTTAAAACCCTCTATCCCACCCCCTACCTTCCTTTCTTAGGTCTGTGTGAGTGTGTTTGCATACATAGGTTGCAATTCTGCTATCAAAATAAAGGAAAACAATTTAATTTTACTTCTGTTTACCCATTGACTCGGCCTGACCCTGTAGACATTGGGTTCAAGATCTCGCTAGGTTGCCCTGCCTCTTGTATTGCTTAGCTTGTGCTCTGCTAATTCCCATTCCCCATTGTGAGCACACTGAGGTGTCACTCCTGGGACCCCAGAAATCAGGGTAACAACATCTTACCAAGAAAACCTGTGATAGGGCTGCCATAAGCAAAAAAACTACTTGAAGGCAAACCTGTCTCTGGCAGTGGTAGGCGCTTTGTAAGAGGAGAGTAGTGAGTTCCTAAGGTAGTTGCTGTTTTGCTGGGGCTGAAGATAAATTTAGGACTGGGGTCAGGCTGTGCATAATAGTTACCCTGTTACCCTCACTTGAGTGACTTGCAAACTAAATGGGGTACTTAAGTTTCCATTTAGCCATTTTCCTTTATTAAAGCAAAAATGATTTTTTTTCCTGATCAAATAGAGGAAGTTAAACTAAACCTCTGACTGCTTGTAGTATCAGCACAATCATTTGTGGTGAAACAAACCTATCTAACTTGATTGTGTAGTATGATTTCATATTGTTGCATTGGAACAGAGGTTGTCTCAGTCAGCAGAGATGTTTGCCATGTTAGCAGTGCAGTGCTTTGCATGTCTGTTCAAAAGTTAAGTTTTTTTTAATTGAATAAGACTTAATCCCTGGAGAGTATTATAGGACTGGACTCTTAACTTTACAAAACAGTTGTGCATGAAGCCTCCAATTGTTTTTCCTCTGCACAGATAATGCTGGTCTCCTAGCAATTTCTTCTGTTGTATCCCATTGCATAAAAATGCACTGTTATGTGACAGCTCATATTATGGGTTAAATTTTAATGATTTGAATGTAATTTATGAGTGGCATGGGAGAATTACTAATCAAAACAGTAATAGGATTGGAACCAGCTGTTCATGCTCTGCATGAAATTGCCCTTCTTTCCTTCTTACAATAAGTTAGGCATATTGTATTTTTAAAAAATATTTTAGAAGTATTTGAGGGGGTTCATGAATTTGCTGCTCAAGTGGTTCCATTTTGTACTGATGCCTTACTAGATTGGCAGTTTCTTTAAGGCCCAAATGCTGGACTGAAACTGATTCAATTAACAGAACCTTTAAGAGGTTTCTCTCAGACAATGACACTGATTAATTGTGCAGGGGATTTTAAAATGTGTATATTTGATTATTTTCAATGTAAAACTTTAACTGAAATAAGAGATGCTAGGCAGCACCTTCAAAGAGGCATTTCTCTTCCACAGTCAACAGGTAATAATCTCCATTAATTGGCATTAAATCTGTATTTAATGAATAAAACATTTAATGCCTTGGGGAGAAAATATGATTTTAAAAGTCTATTGCCAGATTAATTATCATCTTTTAAAGTCTGCCAAAGGGGATTAGCTGACCGAACATTGCTGGTCTGCTTAAAATGGTGCTTCATTTTTTTTCAGACTGTTTTAATATTTCTGTGTATGTTTCTAGGTATAGTGTACAGACACAAATTGTATGAGTGAAATCATTTAGTTCTACGCAGAATATAGTAACTAAATATGCTTCCAACCCTCTGCTGCCTGGAATAATGTATATTTAATCAATAGATCAGCTAATGCAGCTGAATGACTTAAGATTTCTTAATTGGGTGAATACCCCCAGTATTTTGTCAGTGTTTAGTATTTTTAGTATCATCTGGCAAATGTGCTTGTATAATATTGTCTTGAACATTTAAAGGGCCATGAAACAGGAAACATCAGACATCGCTCACTTGATTTATTATTCTTATATTCTGTCCAAGAAATAGCACTGAGACTGAGTTTACGGTAAGCTCTATAGATACCAGTGATTGAATTGCAGCATCTGCCTTTTAAGGCTGGTCAGTATAATTCCATTTTTCCAAGCTTACTCACAGGGAGGTGCATGACCTACTCAAGCTGCGCATTAATATATATTTGGATATGTTATATCTTCCTCCCTTACTAACCGAGCACATTTCTACTTTTCCTACCTTTTGGAATTATCCCCGCGAACATCTTGCTCACAATTACTACCCCAGCCTCGATTAGTACTCATTTGATACCTGTAATTGATACACACCTATGTGGTTCAGTCTTCTGCTTCTTGTACATTTGTGTTAACTGAGATTCTTTTCAACATGATTCCATTCCGTGCAACAACAGAAAGAGTGAGATTTCTTCGTAGTAAATATTTGCAACTCATTATGAAGTGTCCGATGGAGATTCCTAGTAATGTAGGCAGTCACTAACAGGATTCTTCAAATATGAAAATCATCCTTCTAAAATCTGGTGCTTTCCATGTGTTTTGGATGACAAATCTCATTATCACCACCAGGATAGTTAGGAGTGATGGGAGTTGTAGTCCAGCATTCCTGAAGGATGCCAAGTTGAAGAATTCTGTGTAGATACTAAAATTACCAACAGTGAGTCTTCCTTCCTTCTTCCGTCTTACTATCTTTCCTGCTGTGTTGGCCAAAATTAAATTGTTCCACGAAGGGAATTTGCAATGGTCATATTAAAAATAAAATTGAGTTGTCTGTGTTGAAGCAGTCCTTGTTGCAGCATCCATGTGTAGAACAGTGAACAAATAGGTAGAGGAAAATACATGGATCAAAAAGTGGATTGTAACAAATAAGTAGAGATTCTGCTTTACATTTCGTGAATTGCATCTCTGAGCATCCTCAGTATTGGTTATGGTAGCTAGGACTGATGGAAGTTGCAGTTTAAAAACATCTGGAGCACTCGTTGCCCATCCCCGAACATAACATCCTGTTATTTTGTTCTGAATTTGTTGGAAGCGTTTTCCAGAATGCTTTCTAAAGTACTTAATCTTTGTAATGAGACTGCAGTGGTGTCTAGTTGTGATTTTGGAACAGAACACCCATGAGGTTATACATCAGCTATGTCTAAGAGATGCTAATCAAGTCTTTTGTTTAATTTTCTTAGCTTTCGAGCAATTACCCAGCAATTCCACTGGGGATTTCTTCCAAACCACCAAGCTATTTTGTGCCTTCCGAAATCATCCTGTGGTCACAGCTATTTTATATGCTGCTGTGTAGATATTTTCTTCTTCTTCTTCGTGGTCCTGTGCCTTACACACTAGGAGCTTTTGCGCATGCGCGGTACCATTCGGAAAATTCTAGAGCTTAGTAGCTTGGCGGGAACCCCTCCCCCCATGTATCCACTGAGCATGCTCAGCCCGCCGAGCAACGGTCTCTCCTCAGTCCTCGTCCGCTGTTGCGTACGGAGGTTCTGAGCTTAGAGTGTTTCTTCTTTGGCCTTCTATTGCAAGTCTTTCTGATTTTCGACCCGGTTTTTTGGATATTTCAACTACTCTTACGGATTTCGGACCGGTTTTCGGTATTTCGGTGCTTGTTCCTCCTTTTTCTTGGAACTCCGACCCTGACTTGCTAACCCCCCCCGTCTTCGTCGTCATCTCTTCGTTATCTTCAACCTGTCTTTGGACTTCTATGTCTACCCTTTTCAAACCTTGTAAAACGTGTGGTCGCAAGGTCGCTGCTTCTGACGGGCATAGCGAGTGTCTACTTTGTCTGGGCGAGGTGCATAACATTAGAACCTGCCCCATTTGTAAGGACTTCACCTCGCAGACTCTGAGGAACCGGCTGGCACGCCTCAAGTCTTTCTGTTGGGAGCAGTCTTTATCTCCTTAGGACCCTGCCCCACTAAGGAGCCTGTCGAAGATGGCAAAGACCCGACCCACGACCGCACTCCCTGGGACTTCGGCGTCTTCCGATCCCGCCGCACCTACAGTACCGGGCTCGGTACTGGTGCATAAGCTACCGAGGATACCGAAGACCTCGGCGACCTCCTCCTTGGTGTCTACTACAGAGGCCCCTGCGGGCTCGCAGGGCGCTAGACCTTCCAAGACACTTACAGCCGCCTAGCGTAAGCGCCCGGCGACTTCGGAATCGGAGAAGGAAAGGGAGAAGAAGAAGAAAAAGAAGGACAAGCGTGGGTCTCCGGCTAGACCACCTGTCCTTACTCCTCCTTCCACCTCAACCCAGCCAACGGTCGACCCCGGTGAAGTCCCAGAACCTCAACCAATCTTTGAGGTATCTGATGTGGACGACCCGGTGGCCTCCCCGACTCCCTCGGAGCAGCCGCTTTGGGAGGAAGAGACGTCCCCGACCGGACACCCTGTTCTGGCAGCCCGCTCGGAGGATAGTCCACCTGCTCCCCAGACCTTGCATACATCTCAAGGCTCTGCTGGTAGAAGCATTTCGCCGGATCGGCACTCTTCCTCACATCACCGGCAGCTCTTCCCCGAGTATCGGGATCGCCTGGGCTATTCAGAGCGCGGGACGGTGCATCCCTCCCCACACCATCAGGAATTTGAGCACCGCGCCCCTGACGACCGGCGGGACCACCATGAATATAGGTGATCCCTCCCAAGACATCGGGGGGACTATCCAGGATGGTCTCACCCACCCCGGGATTCGCCTTATTCCTCGGCCTCCTACGCCTTGAGGTATGGCCAGGAACATGTCTGGAGGGAGTATCCTGGCTCGTACAGATCATACTCCCCCTCTTACTGGGACCGTTACCACCCTGGCGCCAGCCGCTGGTCCCCGTATCGCCGCTCCAGATCGCCTTCCAGGGGAGCTGAACCTCACCCGTGCCGTGAGCGTGCCCCGTCGCGCTCCCCGAGACAAGTGCCTCCACACCGCCAGTCCCGAGAGCCCTCTCCTCGTCACCGGCCGATTTCTCCACCTCCACGGGTGACGTCTATGGTGTCCCGTCCGACGTCTGAGGCTGTCTCTGCCCAGCCTGCCCTTACTGCGGTCGCTACTACCACTCAAGTGCTTCCGCGCCCGGTGCCTTCGTTGGTTCCTCCGCCGACTGCTGTGCAATCACCTGCGGCTCCGAAGACGGTATCGCTGCCGGTACCGTCTTGTGCCCATTCGCCTGAACACCACTCGGACCGCTCTCCTGACAGGTCCTCCACGTCGTCCTCCCAGGATTACGATTCGGAGACGGACTCTAAGGACTCTATACCGGCCTCACACGAGTCCCCTCCCTTGGCGTTCGGTGATCCAGCTCCTGAGTCGGTCCCTGAGGATGTCCGACAGTTCTCGGACATTCTCCTCTGGATGTCGAAGGCCCTGGGCCTGAAGTTGGCGGACCCGGCCCCAGCGGTGCAGGGTCCAGTTTTCCACTACGTGGATATCCGCCCTCTTGCAGCAGCCCCGCTACCGTTCCTGCCCGCCTTGATGGAGGCTCTCAAACACCCTTGGCCTCAGCCGTCTTCAGCCCAGCCAATACCACACAGGCTGGAACACCTTTACCACACCCAGAAGGAGGATGCTGAGTTCCTGTTTAATCATCCTCAGCCCAACTCAGTGGTAGTCGAATCGGTGCAGACCAAGGGCGGTTCCAGACCCCACTCGACACCACCGGACAAGGAGGGGCGTCGCTTGGACACCTTTGGTAGGAGGTTTATTCTGCCTCGTCCCTGGTGGCGAGGGTGTCTAACACCCAGGCTTGCATGGCCGCCTACCTCCGCAGTTTCCTAGACAAGGTTGCCCCTATTCTCTCCACTGTTCCGGAGGAAAATAGGGTGAGCGCTAACCAATTCTACAATGAAGCGGTAGCGCTCGCAAACCAACAGATCATCTCTTCGAGACACTCTGTGGAGGTGGCATCGCGAGTCATGGTCGGCTCTGTCGCCCTCAGGAGATATGCCTGGCTACGATCTTCAGGCCTCTCTTTCGATGGCAAGGGGCTCTTCAATGCGTCGACGGATGAGGCGATGGACCACATCGCGAAGGCCCGTCTGACAGCCAAAAAGATGGGGATCCATCAGCCTCCGCAGACCCGCTGTGGTCCGCGGCCTACGTGGCGTCGTTCATCCTCTGCGAGCTTCCGACCTCGCTCGCCCAGGTCCGGGTCCTCTCGAACTCTCGCCACATCCTCCTCCAAACGACCTGCATGGGGCCGACAGACGGCTTCCAAAAGTCTTCATCGGCTTCCAAATCCCGGTTTTGATGGGATTTGCAGGACCCTACCTCAGCCTACCTTCCGCCTACCATCAGGCCTCACCAACCATCCCACGCTGGCCAAACACCTCGACTCGTGGCGATCGATCACGTCGGACTCTTCGGTGCTCACCATTGTTCGGCTTGGTTACGCCATCAAGTTTGCAAGTATTCCACCTCGAGGCGTTTTCTACTCCACCCAGGCCAGCCCGGCCCTGCTGGAAGAGATCCAACCCCTCCTCCAGAAGGAGCGATCGAGCCGGTCCCGCCCTCGGCCACTACCACCGGCTTCTACTCCCGGTACTTTACAGTACTGAAGTCGGAGGGGACCCTGTGACCTATGTTGGACCTCCGAGGGGTAAACGAATACATCCGCCCCAGGAGGTTCAAGATGGTCACCTTGTCGACGATCCTACCCTTCCTCCGCCGGGGAGACTGGTTCGCTTCAATCGACCTGTGGGATGCTTATTTCCACATCTCCATCCGTCCGCAGCACAGATGATACCTTCGGTTCGCGATCGACGGCACCTCCTACCAGTACCGGGTGCTGCCGTTCGGCCTCTCCACTGCACCGAGGGTGTTCACGAAGTGCATGGCCCCCGTGGTCTCCCACCTGCGGACGAAGGGCATCACCGTCTTCCCCTACCTAGACGATTGGCTGCTGGTAGCATCTTGCAAGACCAAACTGTATTCAGACATTCATCGAACGTTGTCCCTCCTGACCCACCTGGGTCTTCGGGTCAACCCGAAGAAGTCTCACCTCGAGCCGGCGAGAGTGTTGGACTTCATCGGAGCCACCCTGGACTCGGTCTCGGCCAGGGCCTACCTGCCCCTGGAGCAGGCTCGTACCCTCCACCGATCTGCTGTGGCTGTCCTCAACGCCCCATCGGTATCGGCGAGGAGAATACAACAGCTTCTGGGTTACATGGCCTCCACCACGGCCGTTACGTACCTGTCGAGGCTGCGAGCGCGCCCCCTACAACACTGGTTTGTCAGAACCTTCAATCCGCTCTGAGACGACCAGCGCCTACAACTTCGACTGCCAACACCCGTCCGTCGCTCTCTGCTGTGGTGGCTCTCGTACCGTCATCTCCTGTCTGGGATGCCGTTCACACGACTGACCCCTCGGCTTACAATCACGACCGACGCCTCTCTCTTCGGATGGGGAGCGCATTGTGACGACCTCAGAGTCCGAGGCCGATGGACTGGCGACGAGACCGCTCTCCACATAAACGTCCTCGAGCTCCTAGCCATCGGAAAAGCTCTAGAGCGTACCGCAATCTGGTTGCTGGACAGGCGGTACTGATCCTGACCGACAACACCACCGCGGTGTGCTATGTCAACAGACAAGGAGGGACCCATTCTACCACGCTCCTGACCATCGCCCTTCAACTCTGGGACTGGTGCGTGTCCCTCCGAGTCCACCCTGTTGCCATCCACCTGGCAGGGCAGGAGAATACGACAGCAGACGCCCTGAGCAGGGACACTTCTACCAACCACGAGTGGTCCCTCTTCGGAGGAAGCGTTCCGCTTGATACGGTGCCGCTGGGGCGATCCCGACATCGATCTCTTCGCCACGGTGTCAAACGCCAAGTGTTGCCGGTACTGTTCGAGAGCCGGCCGGGGCCCGAACTCCCTCGGCGATGCGTTCTAGTACCGATGGACAGAGGGTCTCCTGTACCTCTTCCCACCGTTCCCCCTGCTGGGCAGGGTGGTAGCCAAGATCCTGGCGGATCGAGCCAACGCCATACTCATCGCCCCGTATTGACCGAGGCAGCATTGGTTCGCCCCGCTGCTCGAGGCCTCTCGGGGACGGGCGCTCAGGTTTCCAACAACGCCCAACCTGCTGTCTCATTCTGGCGGTCGCGTTCTCCATCCCGACCTGCCTGTCCTGGACCTCCACGCGTGGAGGATACAGCCCTAGACGATCCCGCTATCCAGGACGTCCTTACCGTGGCCAGAAAGGAATCAACCCGCCGCAACTATGCCTACAATTGGCGGCGGTTTGTGACTTTTGCGGAGGAGCGAGGAGACACGGTATCGCCAGTTGCTCTCGGTACCGTGCTCCGCTTCCTGCTTTACTTGAAACAAGAGGGTCTCTTGTTTTCCTCGTTGAAAGTGTACCTGTCTGCCATTGTGGTCTACCAGCCCCGGGGCTCTCCTTCAGCAGCGCTCTTCCGGGACACCACGATGAAACAGTTCATGAAGGGACTCCACCATCTATACCCGCCGGTATCGCCGCCGTTGCCTCCCTGGTCCCTATCTCTGGTACTCTCTCAACTCACGAGACCACCTTTTGAACCTATGGCCACTGTTGATGATAGGCTCTTGACTCTCAAGACCGCTTTCCTGGTGGCTGTCACCTCTGCCAGGCATGCCAGCGAACTGACAGCACTACGCGTCAACGACCCCTTCCTGGTTTTCCACCGGGATAAGGTGGTTCTCTGCCCAGACATTTCTTTCCTCCCAAAGGTCGTTTCCCATTTCCACCTTAACCAGGATATCATCCTTCCTACCTTCTATCCTAACCCGACGACTCCTCTGGAGAGGTCTTTGCACAGCCTGGACGTTCGAAGGGCCCTGGCCTTTTACACTCAAAGGACTGCGGCCTACAGGCAGACCCCTCACCTGTTCGTCTGCCATGGTCATCGTCGCAGGGGCCGCAAGGTGTCCACCCAGAGATTCTCCAAGTGGGTGGCTCAGACAATTCTGCTTGCTTATGAGATGGCCAAGCAGCCTCCTCCTGACTTGCTTCGACCGCACTCCACCAGAGCTGTGGCATCCTCAGCAGCCCTCTTGCTAGGTGTGGACCTTCATGAACTTTGTCGAGTGGCGACCTGGTCCAGGCCCTCGACTTTCATCTGCCACTATCGGCTGGACTGTCGGTCCAGGAGGGATGCCCGGTTTGGACGAGCGGTGCTGGCCTCCGTACTCTAGGGACCTGACCCACCGTCCTTCTGGTATGCTACAAAGTCTCCTAGTGTATAAGGCACAGAGACCACAAAGAAGAAGAACAGGTTGCTTACCTGTAACTGTGGTTCTTCGAGTGGTCATCTGTGCCCTTACACACACCCGCCCAACCGTCCCCTCACTCTCAGGTCCCCTTTTCGGCGGACTTATAGAACTGAGCAGAGACCGTTGCTCGGCGGGCTGAGCATGCTCAGTGGATACATGGGGAGGGGTTCCCGCCAAGCTACTAAGCTCTACAATTTTCCGAACGGTACCGCGCATGCACGAAAGCTCCTAGTGTGTAAGGGCACAGATGACCACTCGAAGAACCACAGTTACAGGTAAGCAACCTGTTCTTATGGTATGAGGGTTGGAGGCATAGAGGTCTCCCCAGTTTAGAAAATCCTCCATAAAATGTGTTTTTTCCTCTTAATTTTTTCCGGTTTACGTAGGTAGCCAGCAATGGGAGATATTGTGGCTCAGTGGCACAGCACATACCTTACATGCATAAATCTCAGGTTCAATTTCTCCTACCTGAACTTAAAAGGAACTTTAAAAAATTTCTGCCTGAGATTTCAGAGGCTTCTTATTAGTCGAAGAAGACAGTAGTGCCTAGATGGACTAATAAGTATTTCCTGTCTTCTGAGAGACAAGTTATGATGGTTTGGTGCATTTGCAGAGTTACTACCCAAATCTTATACCGTACACTGAATTTGTTGTAAGTAGCAGGGATGTGATAGTATCACGAATATCTAGTATGGCATTAAGTGTAGTGTTAAAGACTTGAACAGAGAATCCTGTGTTGGTATTGTGTTCCACTTCGCTTCCGCTTCTCTTCTAATGCATAAGGAACTGGACCTGGACCACAGGATTATATGATTCTTTCCTCTCATGCTTACAAATTTTCCCCTTCAATCCCAATTAATGGTGGGATTTTCATTGCCATTGTTAACCATAGTTGATGCTAATCTGGATTAACTGGCAATGTAGCTATAACTCCCAAAAATGAATGGAGTATGCACATAAGAATACAGGAGAAGGAATATAAAAAGCCATGGCTTTCCTCCAGTGTTGGAATTAAAAAACTTAAGAAAACAGCTTAACACTGCTTAAGAAAACAGGATAAGTTTAAGTCTATTCTCCATGATTCAACCACACACAAAAAGCATAAAAAGAAGAGATCTAAGAATCTTCCTTCACATCATACCTCAAAGGAATGACAGCAGCTGCTTCTACCTATTCCTGAAACTTTGGAATCAATAGAGCTTCACTTGCTATCTTAGGTCACCCCTGCTTCACTAACACCAACACCACCTCCTTCAACTTCACAAGGCCTTGTTCACTCACCTGGGCTAGTTGAAACTCACATAATTTCAGACGGTGAGATTGTTGACTCCTCAACTGGCCAGATCATGAGGTCTTCACAGGACCACTCTGAAACCTGGGTTCAGCAACAATTGGAAGAGCAACCTACTGTTGTAGAACCCCAAATAAGGCCACGGCTGTTACTTTCTCCCCGTTGACGTTGACACCATACATCGTCATCCTCATTGAGATTGAGGTCCAGGAGCCAGAGGATCCACTTCTGCTACCAAAGTCCTAGGGTAGATTCTAATTGGTACCATGTCTGTTGAGACAGAGATAAGAGATCGTTCCTATATGTACTCCAGATACTCACCTGATGATAATGCTGACTTCTCGCCATCATCAGAAGAGTACTTCAGTGGCCGGCATCAATGAGAGTGTTGGTATTGATATACAGAGAACGCATACTATTTACCTCATTGCTACAAATACACATCTGCATCCGCTCATTAACAGTTACATTCCTCTTCACCCTAAAAGTTGTTATCCAGGAAGAGACAATGCTAGGAGTCAGCAGCTACATTAAACTGCATCACAAATGTTGCTGTTAACTTCCACTCAGCCTGCTACCAAAGTAGCTCAGGAGACCCACTTGGTACCATCAGCGTCCTGTCATTGCTGCTGTGAGCCACAAACGTTGTCCTCCCCAGATTATTTGGCCTCCAGTGCAGAATTGGTCCTGAAACCTGCTGAGGTCTCTCCTGAGGCTTCAGTAGCGAACTGCGATCCCATCGCTCCCTCTGATGTGAGATCATTCACAGATCAGATGTTGTGCATGGCTAGGTCAGTCAACCTGCAAGTGGAACAGCAGAGGGAAAACTTCCAGAATCCAATTGTTCAACAGCTGCAGGATCAGGCCCCAACTCCAGTGTCTCCTTCTCTGCTGCCTTAGGCTTGTCTCAACAAGATAAATCTACTATTGAAGACTGGCTTTTTGATGAGGAAAGCTTGTTCTACTCAGCCATTGATGAAAAGGTAGAACACATGCAGAAGCCAAGGAATATTGCTAAAAAAAATTTGGACTTCAACTATCACCACAGACATCCAGATACAGATACCGCAGGTTCTTTCCATCTTCTAGGTGTACATATAGCCCCACTTCTACCAGACAGCAGAGGCTGTCAAGTCCTTCTCAGTACACCACTGCACATGGGCTACAAAAGGTGCGTTACAGAGCCTCATAGTATAAAAGAAGGCAGTCCGAGGCCACGACAGCCTGTAACTGTTGGTTTTTTCCTTCATCTAAAGTTGTGAGTACTATGATTATTGGGAGAGCATTAAGGTCAAATTATTGGTGTAATGGCATAGAAAAATGCACACCTAGATTTTATCAGGAGTTTCAGAACTGTGACATGACTGACTGCGTAGAAAGGGTTGCTCCCCCACAGAGCACTCTCAAAAAAACTTCCTCATTCCTGGCCTATCGGAGAAAGACAGAGGACCAATCCAAAAGAAAGAATGTTTGTCCCCTCTTCCACTGAAAAGAACAATCTCACTGATAAGGCAAATGGTTCTTTCTCATTAACTTCTTCCTGAGGAATCTATAATCTAGGTGGGATTCCTGATGTACAGGAGTGGTATACTGAATTACCAAGTTCAAACTTAGTATGCTGTGTGTATCAAATTCAGAAATTCTATGGGACATGTAAGAAAAAGGGACTCTATGGACTGCTTCTGTTCATTATTTGTCAATCATCCATGCCTTTCCTAAGAATACTTTGTTCAGTTTCCCCTTTCCATGGCATGTTTTGCTGCTCCATGTCCATTTCCCTGATAGTCAACATTCAGTGACATACTCATTTTTTCCAGTTGTGGTTCTTGGTTTTTTTCCCCCTAAAGTTTCTTTTTTGTACTTTTGAAAAACCTGGGATTCTCCCAAGCCTGCTGCTGGTGTTATTTTAGAGAGCCAGCATGGTGTAGTGGTTTGAATGTTGGTCTGTGACTCTGGAGAACAGATTTCATATCTCCACTTGGGCATGGAAACCCACTGGGTGAACTTGGGCAAGTCTCACAGTCTCAGCCTCAGAGGAGGGCAAAGGCAAACCCCCTCTGAACAAATCTTGCCAAGAAAACCCTGTGATAGGTTGCCTTAGGCTTGCTGTAAGTCAGAAATGACTTCAGGGTATACAACAACAAGCCACAACACTCACCTCTCAAAGATGGAGATGGAGAATTAGGTAAAGTTGTAAGTTATATAAATTGTTTCTTACTGCAGTTAGTCAGGTGTAGGGCAATAGTGCCTTCTGTCCCAGAAGTCATCACTCGTTACATTATATTACCTATTTTGGGAGAGGGGAAAATAAAATGTTCTTTTTCTGCTGTTTGTTGCTCTTTGGAATGAAGCAGTTAGATGCATCTCAACTTGCAACTGAATTTGTGCTCATATATAGGCAATTTTGGGGGTAGGTTTGAGATATTTATGGTATGTTCTACAGTTTAAGAAGCTTAAAGTTACTGAAATAGAATGGGTCACATTGATACTTCATAAATATTTGGCTAATTTTAAAGGATGTTATGCCAAGGCATGTCCCTGGAGGTTGTTATCTTAATTTCTGTTTTGGTTAAATGGTTTTGTTTAAAATTCTGGAATCCCTTGGATAGCATAGCTACTGTTCTCTCTTAAGAATATACTGTTTTCAGCTTATTCTGGGATTCTAAGAGCACAAGGCTAAATGTATGTGCTTTTATGTTGTGCAGGTGATAATGAAGATATTACTTGATATCTCAATGTCAAGAATTGGTCTTTGTCCAGGACCACCTTAGATTAGCTTAAAATTGCTTCCAGTTAATCTTTTCTGGTCTCTTTCATTCCAACTTCCTAGCATTTCTTTTTAAAAGGAAGAACTTAACAGGGTAACCAAATAGTTCTGTTCAGAATTTATTCTTATGTTGTCAGTGCCAGTGATGATGGCCACTGTAGGTTACTAGATTTTTGGATTTTCTGTTGCTTGTCCACTTCCTTGCATTTTTTTTAATCTTGTTGAAGGAGAGTTCTGGAGGACTCCGAAGCTTACCATGTTTCTGACATTTTAATAATCTTGATAAAAGTATTGACACAAACCTGAATTTGATTCTACTCAAGGATCATACAACTGATTTTTTAAATTTTATTCTGTTTTTATCTGCTATTGGAAATATCACAATTAGTCAATTCAGGAGCCTGTGTTCTTCACCCAAGGTAATAGACAGGTAACTTAGTGGTTATAGCTAATCTTTTGTCTACAGAGAGGAGAACAATTTTTAACTTGGTAAACTGATGCTTTAAGCAGGAGTGTCAAACTCAATTTCATCTTGGGCTGCATCACCATTATGGTTGCCCTCAAAGGGCTGGTTGTATCTGTAAGACTGTATAAATGTCTCTACTCTTGTATCATATTGAATAATTGCCTCTGCATTTGATTCTTACAGTCCTTTAAATTGCCTTCCCTCTGCAGCAACTTTTCTTGGACATTTTGGGGCTATTTGATTTATGGCCCCTATGCCTCTGTAAAGTGACATAGAATTGGTCAGTATATCCAAAGTGTGCCACTTTCTGCCTCCCAGCCACAGCTGCAGGAGAGGTGTGAGGGCCACGTGAAATGGCCTGGCGGGCTGGATTTGGCCTGTGGGCCTTGTGTTTGACACACATGCTTTAATGCCTCTCTTTCCCACTGAATCTTCAGTCTCAGTCTTGCAAGTCACGAGCCTATGGCCTTTATCATTTCAAATAAATATTCTGAGGGTCAATTTACACTAATGGTGGTGACACAGTGCTGGCACAAGATGATCTTTATATTCTTTCACATTGAAGGTGTAAAGTATTGCTTTTAAGCATTCTATAAGTCAAGCCAGAACTCTCCCTAGAAGTTGACTAACCTGCGACTGTTGTACTTTGGACATGTCCTGAGAAGACATGACTCAGTAGAAAAGACAGTGATGTTTGGTAAGGTAGGAGGCAGCAGGAAAAGAGGAAGATCATATTACAAGTGTATAGACTTAATGAAGGAAATCATAGAAGTTGGAAATACCTGAGCAGGGCTGTTGAAAACAGAGTGATCTGAAAATCTGTCATTCATAGAGTTGCTGTGAGTCAACGTCCACTTCATGGTAATTAACAGCATAACAATAAATAATTATAATTATTTGGACTTACATCATCTGTCTACATGATTGCAGAAAAATAAACCCTTTGATTTGAGTACCCATTAACATTGTTAGTGGGTTTAAAGATCTAACTGGTTTTTCTCCAGTTGTAACCCATAAAGAAGCTATTAGAAATTAGGGTGTTCACCACAGTTACTCTGTATAAGAAAGATATTCTTGTTCTAGTTTCTTTACATGGTATATTTGATGGTTTTGTTGTGTTTTTTTTAAAAAAGTCTTTTGGGTCAAAAATGTTTTTTTCATATCTTGGAATTGGTGTACATTGTTATCTGAGAAGCAAATATAGCTCTGTAAACATTTTTGTCACACAGTGCTTTTATCTTTCATACAGAATGTCTAATTCTTTGTAAATGCACACCATGAGACTTTTTAAAATACCCTGATACACTATTAGAATTCTGTACAGTGTTTTTTGACGTCTTCTCAGTTTGTCAGAATACTTTATGAATATTAAGTCTGTTGCCTGGTTCCTCCTCTCAGTGTTTTATTTTGGTATGTAGTATTTGACAAGGAAGCATTGATCCTTGTTTTCTTGTTTACTTTATATTTGTGAATATTTATAAACTGCTTAGATCTGAGGATTCCAAGCAGTGTACAACAATCATTGAACATATAAACCTACTTCCGTTTCAGCCCTGGTGGAATGAAAAGCCCCACTTCCTCAGTTCTGCTGGATTGCCACCATTCTGGCTGGTCTTTGTTGCTATAGTTGTTGGCCACCCAGTAGAGCTAACTGCTCAGAGCAGCTGGCGTGTTTTAACGCAAGAGTCCTGCTTAAAAAACAGGTTGGCCTCTTGGAACAGCTGATGTTTCTGCAAAGAGGATGATTGGCTGGCAGTAAAAGCAAGGAGGAGCAGCCACAGAGTATGAAAGAGAGAAGGGGAATGGAGGCACAAAGAGGGTTTAGTGGGCTGAAGAAGGGTGACATAGCAGCAGTGGCTTCTGAGTTCAAAGAAGTAACTAGAGTCCTACCACCTGCTATGTCATGGAAAGTGCATTAACAAGCTCTAGTGGATACCACCTTTGTGCAAGTTCTAAAAGAGCACCAATCCTTGCACAGAAGGACTTGTGAAAAGAGAATGACCCTGGTGGATTTAAGCCACTGTGTCCATAAAATTAAAATACAATATTTTTGTTGTCTCTGATATAGCAGGTTAGGAGTAACCTACTCTAAAAGAGGTCAGCTGTTTACAAACATCTGTTAAATTTTTTTTAGCGCTGAGCTCCCCCTCCTTCCCCTTTTGCTTTCTGAGAGGCTGTGAGTTCCAGTCTCATTAGTATGGTTTCCCATTAAGAATGGAGTAAGTAAATGTTGGACATAAAGTGACAGACATAGTTCATAAACTTCATATATTTTGGAGCTGTCAAAAAGGAGGTATTTATTTTCCAAAGTAACCTGCTATTTTTTAATATGTGGTGATCACACTGATAGAATTTTTATTTTGCATGCAGAAAAGGGTGAGTTTTATGTACATGCTAAACTTTTTGTCACAATAAAATTATCCCTCTTAGGATCCTGTGAAGAAGATTCCTGACTCACATGAAATTACATTGCATCATGGAACAAAAACGGTGAGCATCTTGACATTTCACAATTTTGCAGTGCTGTGATAAAAGCCTACTTTACATTGTTACTTATTTAATTGTATACACATGTAGCAAGTGTGATCCTTGTAAGCAATCTGGCCATGTTCTGGAATACGTGGGACATCAGTGAAAATTAAGTCCTGTGGGAAAGGCTGAAGGAATTGAGCATCCTTAGCATGGAGCAGGAAAGATTAAAGAATGACATAGCACTTTTCAAATAAATGAAGTCCTTCTACAAAAGTAAAACCTTCATAATTCTTACAGCAGACCTGTTGAAAATATTTACAACTAAATTGAAGCTTTGCATTCAGTGAATCTCTTCTGTGACCAACTTGATTCCAAATTGATTCCAAAGGATAAGATTGCTGTAGCCCCAGGTTTTCTTCATCAAGCTGGAGGTTGCCCTTAAAGGCCCCCTTCCAATTCTACAAATCTGTAGTTCTGTGAATTCAAGGAACTAAGTCACCATCCAGTGAAAAGAGACTGGAAAATTTTTTGAAGAGGGCTGATTTCTCCTAGTACTCTCCTCTGTAGCTTGGAAAGCATATGAATAGCGAAATGTCATTCTTCTGAGAAAAATCACTTAATTATCATTGTTTATTTTATACTATGCTATCGGTTTTTGTTACATTGACAAAAATAAGTGAATCACTGCCACAACGAGCTTGCAATTTAAAGCAGAAAATATGAAATATAACTGCCATTTATTTGTCTAGGGAGGCAGTAACATGCATAGGGGCAGAAAGGTAGGTGTGATTGAAAGAGACCTTCAGATAGTCATAAAAGGAAAGGCTGAAGAAGAGGAGGTCACAGCAGAGGCACAAGAACCAAGAACAAAGCCGTAGAGAACTTTAGATGTAGAGCAAGGAGTTAGTTCTGACCGTGGAATGTAATGGGAAACCATATAATTGTCCCTATTCCTGTGGATCCTTTGTACATGCATTCTTAAAATAGTGTGGAATTGTATGATAGACAAGTAGTTTCTGTGCCAGTACAGGTTTGTGTAAATTGCTCACCAATAGTCAAATGTCCGAGTTGCCAAGTGGTACTTTAAGAAGAATAGAATTTTTTTGTGGGGACCAGGGAAGAAGCGTTTGAAAATTTTTGATCTGACCTTAATTTTGAATGAATTTTTACCTAAACTCCAGATTTGAATCCTTCATCCTGGGTAATAAAGCAGATAGTTCTGAATGGATAGTTGTCTGTGGTACAATTCCTTGACAGCCAAAGGCAGCTTCTTGTGCCAATGGCTTTTGCCTTCCACTTCTGTGACATGCTCTCCAGAGATATGCTATCAAGGACCCACAACTCCCTTTGGCCTTCTCTCCAGCTTTTGTGTAAGGTCAGGTCACTGAGACTCCCATCTGTATCTCTTCAAACTAATGAATTTAAGCTGTTGATGTCTGTGTTCCTGTGCAGCTGAGAAATATCAGAACAGATTTCCCACATTGAAGATCCTTTCCAGAAACCTAATTAATTTCCCAGTTGCCTTTCCTGTAACAAGAGTGCTTTTCCCAATGAAACTGCAGGGATAAATTTTCTCCTGACAGTTTTGACATGTAGGTGAGCAGTGGAAAGTGTTACATAATCAACCAAGTGTCATGTTTTCTGTATTCACAATTTACAGCTGCTTCAGCTGTATACACAGCAACTGTCTAATGTGGTTTTTTTTCTGTTGAGACATTAAGTATAGTGCAATCCATCTATAACAGTCTGCTTTGCAAAGTTGTTTTTTGTCACTATTTTATATGCAGGATGGTACTGGCATTGGAAATAGTGGAGCACTGAAAGTTGTGTTCTTTTCTTTAAAAGAAAGTATCACAGAATAATTCAGAACAGAAATGTCAGTAGTGTGTTCAAAAGAAAGTTGAAGATCCAGTGTCTCCTGCAGAGACAGGAGAGATCTGCATGGAGTTCAGTTGTGCCTTTAATCCCACTCCTCAACTAATCTGTACACATATAACACAATGCTTAAAATGAGAAGTGTGAAGTGTTTAAAATGAGAAGTGTAGAAATGCCTCCCATAGAGTTACCCAGCTGTGTTGCACCTTCCAGGCTTATATGCAGAGGCTGATAATGTTGTAAGCATGCGGGACTGGATACTCTTACAACTCAGAGCTACATTTTCAAAGTAGTTATGCTACTCCTTACAAAGCACCCTCATCGCTATTGTTATCTTTGCACAATTCTCCACCCACCTATTATTAGTTTGTTGCAATGCTTGTTACTTTGGACACTGTGTTTGAGGGGAAAATCTTTAGGCTTGATAGAAGAATGGGATAAAACCTAGGCAATTGCACCAAAAAGGTCTCTTAAAATTCTGCAAAAAGGAATTTGAAAAGGAACTTGAAGACATTATTTGTGAGACCTAGAAGACCCATATAGCCTTGTTAGTGATAAAGAGGAAGCAAAAAAGCAATTTGTTCCAAGTGGTTGCTACTCTTTACTTCCACACTGTGCCATAAATACACAGATGCAGGGCCAGAGGAATAAAATATCATGCTAGTTTTTTTCCCCCTAAATTTTTTCCCTTAAATTTTTTCCCCTAAATTGTGGCCGTTGAGGCCTTTTTCTAGTTAAGTTAAACGTATCTATTGAAAGATCTTTGAAACCACAAATGAGTTAAACGGATCACTCATCAGAGGGTCATGTTAAGATTTTGTTTCTTGATCTTGTATAGGTTTCTGCATTAGGACTGGATCCTTCGGGTGCCCGCTTGATAACTGGAGGCTATGACTATGATGTTAGATTCTGGGATTTTGCTGGAATGGATGCATCTCTTCAAGCTTTTCGATCTTTGCAACCATGTGAATGGTATGTCCTCGAGTTCTCCTTCAACTAATAACCACTTTCAGTATTAGATTGTGTGCTAGCTCTCCTCAAACCAGATATTTTGGAGATAAAAGAGTGGGTTCCTTTGTGAGAATATATTGGACAGTAAGATCAGACATGTGTGTCAGAATTGCCATTTCTTTTTCATGTGCACTCTTCATTTTGTATTTTTACAATTAAATATGAAAATGGCATCTTTAAAATTGGTGCAGGTCTTATAAGAAACCCTAGAATCAAATTCCATGAATGAGCTACAGCACCTCTCTTGGCTCATAGTAGAGTTGGTGCTGACAAATAAAATTTCAAGCAGTACTGCTTTGAAGCCTAGAATGCAGAAAATTTAAAGCTGATTGGTTTAACTGATTGGTTGTGAATTCATTGGAGATGGTTCACATGATAGAATGCCACTGTTTTGTTGGGATTTTTTCCCCCTGGGGAAGGCTAAAAACTGAAGAGAAAGGTAGATATATGTGACGAAAATGGATGAAAGTTCATTTGAATATTAATATGCTCCTCCTGGGAACTACTAGACTTGAATATTTCAAACACATGAAATTTAGCAATTGAAAGAATTTCTGCTACTTTTTTTGAAAAATGTGGTGAGCTATTTTGTATTTGATTGCTGAGTGTATTTTTATATTTGTATTGCAGTTCTCATAGATGTCAACTTAAGTTTGAGGAGGTGCTAGTAGAGATTTTAGACATGGGCCTTCTTGGCCTGGTACATCTTTCCTGCCCCTTACTATGCATCTCTCCATTTCCCATGACCTTATAAATCTTTATTGCTTTCTTCACCAATAAATTTAGAAAGGCCCAAGCTTTAAAAAGGAAGTAAATTATCTGAATATGCAATCTCTTTTTAAAAAGGGAAATATTTTAATAGCTGTAATTCTTAGAAATATAATAAAGGTTCAGAACACAAGCGCACCATTTACAAAGGGTCTGCCTTTGAAGACATTTCAGAAATGTAGCCAATGCAGTGCCTCTATTGTTGACAGGGACCATATGATCTGTGCATGAAACCATCTATTCTGGCCTGTCTGTATGGACTGCTGTTTTGGCGTCCAGTTCAAAATGCTGATTTTTTTGGCTCTGGAAAGCCTTCTAAACCTTGGAACCTTCAATACTTAGCGCAATGTCTCTCTCCCATCACAAATCTGCCCATATATCAATATCAACATCTGAGACCTTCCTCTGAAAAAGCTCAGAGAGTGGTGGCAAGTGGTAGAGTCTTTTAAGTCTACAGCATGCTCTCCCTAGTGGACAGCAACTGCTTCCAGTGTTGTCATCCTTCATGTGCCAGATGGGAATCTCTTTCTACTGCCAGGCATTTGGCGGGATATGATTGGCTAGTTTTCTAAATGTCAGCGTTGTTACACTTGATTATCCCTAAGATCTGTTACTCCTGGGTGAAGGTGTGTTATAGAAACATTCTTTGTACTGCACTGTTTTAGTTTTGCATAAGTTGATTGCTGTAAGTTATTGCAAATCTTTGGGGAAAAAGCTGCCAAATATACTTCAGAGTAGCAGTAACATTGACATGTATATTTTTGAAGATTTAAGGAAGCCAAGCTAGCTAGGTGGCTTACTTATCTGTAGTCTTTTTTAAGTCACAGACTGTTTGGGAATACACTAATAGCATCAGACCTTTTTCATTTTTAAAGCAAGATATTGTTTCCTCTTGAGGAAAGAGACTATTGGATCTTAAGCAACTCTTCATCTTGATGCATGAATTACGTGTTAGGAGGGACTGCTGGGTAGTTTATTCATGCTCTCCACATACTATTTTTCTAGAGAAGCTCTTGAAATTAAAGCATAAATATTTAAGGTGGTTGCAAGACTTCACAATTACATGGAATGGTAAACTTAGATTCTGGAGAATCCTAGCTTATTGTGATTGAGGTGTATGCTAGTCTGCATTACCCACTCATCCCACTTGGCTTCTCTTAACAGTATGAGCAGCAAACATAGTTGATCTAGCGTGTTGTCCCAACACAGGATCTGGGCTGCTTGTTCTGAACCCAACTGAGATTCATAAACCAAGAACAAACCCCAGTTTGTAATCCTAGTTTTTAAAGTACAAAAGAAACCACCATCTTAGAAAACATACAAAGCAAACTATTTCTGGTCATTCATGTTTGCAGGAGGAGCCAAGAGACAGCAAATAGGCTTCGGCACCAGTATGCAACTGTGTAGTGAATCCTAAGTTGCAGTCCTATGCAAATTCAGCCATATACCTTCTTTAGATGTAACCAGTGAACCTGATGACTTCAGAAAAAAGCCAACTGAATTAGTGTTAATGGTGGTAAAATGTGAGTTGCCCTTAGTTTTTTTCTGTGAGACATTTTTATAAGAAAAAGTAGGATAGTGTAGAAAGAGGACATGGGCACTGGTATCGTCTTCTGTGTGACAGCTTTCATGTGAGATCCTTGAAGTCCATGCTGAACTTTTTAGTCCGTGATTAAAGAGAAATTTGGTAACTTTGTAGAGATGAAGCACCTTCTGAAAGCAGAAGCACAAAAATTCCTTTCCATGTGCTGAAAACATGAGCCCCTACTGTTTGCAGTCTTAGTTCTTAATATCTTAGCACTTAATATATGTTGGAAATCTGTTTTTTATTTTGACTAGTAAGTTTAATGTTTGTCATGCACTCTAAGATGGTTAGAATAAACTGACTTCATTTTGATTTTTTAAGTAAGTTGTACAAAACTGAAAAGAATTCTTTAAGTTTAAATGTTTTATTTAATACATGTAGCTTTTAAGGAAATAAGAGACCCAGATAAGTTATGTCTCTTTCTTTTGAAG
The DNA here is from genome assembly GCA_948472985.1 of Iguana delicatissima. Taxonomy (NCBI): domain Eukaryota; kingdom Metazoa; phylum Chordata; class Lepidosauria; order Squamata; family Iguanidae; genus Iguana; species Iguana delicatissima. Next base: position 238,129 of record CAOKZL010001244.1, read on the forward strand.
CCCCATGTGCACATATGATGCACTCTTTCTGTTTCACTATCCTTTCATCTCCATCTCATTTATATTTGGCTGTAACAGCAACAACAGAGTTGAGATGACTGCATTTAATTCATCTCTCTGCGTCAGAAAAGTTCTTTGAGAGTAGTAAATGTTGTAGATGTTCTCATTCTTGGACTGATGTTGTTGTTGTTTTTTATATTTTGGCTGCCCTGATTTTGAGGGCTTGTCATTGTCCCTTCTTCTGAAATTTCCCATGCTTCCTGCCATAAAAGTAATAACAAGAGAAAAACCTTTAGAAGTTCAAAAATGCCTGATTTGGGCCCTGTTTGAACAATAGCTTTGCTGATGAGATTGGGAAAGATCTTTTGGCTTGCTCTTTCTTTCCCTCTTTCAGTTCTTCTGCTTTCATCACTTCATTCATGGAGAATATACCACTTTGGCTCTCTGTTCCTGTGGTATTCAATAATCTTTCCCTGGCAGTTTTGATGTTATGGAAATCCTACGATCAATTACCAGAGAATTTCATAGAATGGAAATGATCTCCAGTGTTTAGGGATATAAACATTTGCAAATTTGTTTCTGGCAGGCAAGAATGAATAATTTTACTATTTACTTTGCATGTATTTCTTTCAGAGGGAATGCAGCTTCATGCAGAACAGGTTGTAATCCCAACCCCAGGTTAGCTTTCTTTCTAGCCAGTAGAAATTTTGTCTTATCTGAACTGAGCTTCAGTTTATTCACCCACATCCAATCCTTTACTGCATCCAAACAATGATTCAGAAGTTCCACAGCCTCTTTGGCATCAGTTCTAAAAGAGATATCATCAGCGTACTAAAGACACCTGATCCCAAAACTCTAGATTTCCCAAATGGCTTCTTGTACATGTTGAAAAGCATAAGGAGCACTATTGAGCCCTCTGAAGTTAATGGCCAAGAGGCTGACAACGGTCTCCAAGCACCACCTTTTGGGAACATTCAACCAAAGAGGACTGGATTCAGTGCAGCACAGTGCCTCAAGTCACATTCTAGCTGAACAGTCCAGAAATGTTTTATGATCAGTAGTACTGAATGCTGTCGAGAGCTGCAGCAGAACCAACAGGGACATATTCCTCTGCCTAATTCCTAGTGTAGGTCACCCACTTGTAGGTGACCAAGTCTGTTTTGATTCCATAAATAGGCCTGAACCAAAACTGGAATGGATCCATGTATTCCATTTCATCCAAGAAAGTTTGAAATTGTGCTGCTACTGCACACTCTCAGATCCTACTTTAGAAGGAAAGGTGAAAACTTGAGTGATAGTTATCTAGTTATTTAAGGTGGCAGGTTGCTTCAGCAGCAGTTCTGTGTTTGCTTCTTTCAGAGAGGTTGAAATGCAGCCCCCTTTCAAAGAAGCATTTTCAACCTTCACCACCCAATTGGCCTACCCTCCTGACAATGCTGATCAGCCAGGGTAGTCATGAGTCTAACAGACAAGTGGTGTTCTCAGTTCTCAAAGCAACTTGTCCACATCATCATGTTGAACAAATTGAATCTTTTACTCAAAAACTGGACAATTACATGCCAGTTGTCTCCCTAGACTTTATGTGGAGTCCAAGTCAGAATAAGTTCACGTTATTTTTTTTCCGCAGAATATTTGACAAACATCACAACTATGCACTTTTCTGTGTACTGCTTCTCAGCTGTTTGGGGTATAGAATGAAATAGCTCTGCATCTACACAAAACAACTGTGCTGATGTAATAGAGACAGCACTTCTACAGAATAGGTAATACAATGGTTCATAGCCCAAACTCTGTTGGATTTATCCTTAATCTTTCTCCACTATTACTGTAGTAATCATCTTAAGTTTATATCCCACCTTTCTGCCAAAAAAAAAAAATGATATTTTCTGGATGGTATAGAGGAACAATCTGTTGTTATGTGCGTTATGTCCCCTCATGCCTGAGGTATTTATTTTAATTGTTGATTCTTTTCTCTGCCTCCTCAGTTTTTTATTTCCTGCATTGCCAGTTGCAGAACTTTCATATATCTCCCTCCAGTTCATTCTTTTTCTAGCTTATCTTTCTAGTTTCCCCACATTGGTTTATTGTTAGGAAGGAAATTTTGTTGGTATGTCGGGCTTATATCTGCAGTTAAACATTTTCATTTGAGTGAAATAATGATTGCGTCCTTTGAAGGGATTATTTTATCCATAAAATAGCAATCTGGAATTCCAAAAAGAAGAAATTACTATACTGCATGAAATAAATTGACAATCATTATGGGGGCAGTGAGGAATATAAATGATTTGTGATCAGTATTAATAAGTAAACCTAAACTATTGACAAGTAATGCTGCACTTTGATGAAGCTTTTGAAGCTTTAAACAATATGTTTTTTAAAATGTTTTTCAGTTTGGTTGGGGAACTCTGCAGTCTGTGATGCATTTCTTGTTTGTTTCTTTGAATTGTGTCAATTTTGGATTCTGTCTGTATCCATGAGCAGATGGGTTAGTTGTAAGTGAATGACTTCTCCATAAGGCTGCATAAATTAGCAAGTTAACTTTTAAGTGTCTATGTTAATTGCATTATGCAGATATGATATGGACTAAGGTCTAAGAATTCATGTGTATACCACTGTTTTCATCCAGTTTCACCCAAAGAAACACCTCCCCCCCGGTAAGGTAAGGGTAGTCCTACAAAGCAACCAGATCTTTTGAACTTGAAAGCAATTGAGGGAATCCTGTGGAGTGCCACTGAAAAACCTAACAGCAAGCTGTGGCAGGTGTTTAGACATTTGCTGAATTGTCACTAGCATGCTTGCATTCAAACAGGTATATCTTCTAAAAGATACCTCTGTGTTAATTTTGAAATGCCTTACATAAAAATCTGTCAAATAAGATACTAAAAGCCACATTCTATTAAAAAAAAAAAAACCTCATCAGTAATCATAAAAAAGTAGGTTGTCTGTATAGTTGTTTCTCATCTTAAAAATTATTAGCCCAAAAATGGGTAAAAAGACCACTTTTCAAGAAACACATCCAGTTATCTCGTTAAATAGATTATTAGTACAATAGATGATATTTTAATAATGTAACATCACTTTTTTAAAAAACAGTCTAGATTTGTAGATGTTTCTGTAGTTTTCCAGTGTCCTGCAGTCCAAATGCTTAGCAGCTGTAAAAAATTTTAAAAATAATTCAGAATCAATTTTGGTGTTACGATTATATTTATTTCTATGCCATCTGTTCTCTACTTTGGGACTCAAAGCAGCTTACAACATTAGAAAACATACCATTAAAAAATCCGCAAGATACAACCATTAAAATAAGATTGAACAATAAAAAACTGTCAATCTGCCTGCAACTCTTTGAACTAGTTGAAGTTTCTGAGCACTCTTCAAGGGCAGCCCCATGTAGAGCACATTACAGTAATCCAACAGGGATGTAACTGAGGCATGTATCACTGTGGCCTGATCTGACTTCTCAAGGAACGGGCCCGGCTGACACACAAGCTTTAACTGTGCAAATACAGTCCTAGCTGCTGCTGAAAACTGAGCTTCCAGGCTCAGAGTTTAATCCAGGAGTGCATCCAACTTGCAGACGTGCATCTCTGCTGCCCTATCAAGCATAGGCTGAATCTGTATTCCGTGATCTGCCTTTTGACTGACCAGGAACACCTTTGTCTTATCTGGATTGAGCTTTTTTAATCAGCCAGGAATGGCAAGCATCTAACCTACATCTGATCGTTCTCAAAAATCCTGTCCGTGTCCTCAGGTTGCACAAGTCGAAAAGTATCCATTATCACTGGATAGGGAGTGGCCAAAGTTACATCCGCTAGACCTGTATCCATTACAGCATCCAAGTCTGAGTGGCCCCAAGGAATTCTGTCTGCAAAGTGATAGGCAACTTGTTCATAGTATATTGTCAAGTGGTTTGGATTTTCTGCTCTTGACTCTGTGTGTAAAATACCCTTGACCCCTTCTTTTTAAGATATTGTGATAATAATTGTCTCATGTTCAACTGGAATATCACAGCTCCCCCTTTTTTTAAAGTTTTGAACTACCTTCCAAAACTTTCATGTGTCCAGATAGCTTGAAAATGTACATAAAATCTGCCTGAATAGAATAATATTACCTACAGGTATTAATAGTGTTTGAGTAAATGTTAAAGAGTCTTTGTTGCATAATGTATCACAGATAAAATAACAATATTTACCTTTCAGATTGGTGTTAATTATCATGATAGATGCATTTTGTAAATAAGTGTGTTTTGCCATTTATTATACAAGGCTTGGGATGCTGAATTTTTTAAAAGAAAGATTTGTTTTCTGTTAAACAAGTAGTGAGAAATGTTTTCTAAATCTAGCTGAACTTTTTTTTAATACTTTGGCACTTATGCTTTAAACAATGGTGCTATTGACAAATTCATCACTTATTTTTCAGTCACCAGATAAAATCTCTACAATACAGCAGTACCGGAGATGTCATTCTCGTTGTTGCAGGCAATGCACAAGCTAAGGTCCTTGACAGAGATGGTTTTCCTGTAATGGAGTGTGTAAAGGGAGACCAGTATATTGTGGACATGGCAAACACCAAGGTAAGCAAAGATATGTCCCACTTAAGCAATGTCTTCATGAGCCATTTTCCTGTTTTCATTGGAGGCTGGGGAATGACAAAGTAGGTGCCAGTTGTTGATGCTACTGCTATGGGCAAGACTAGTTGTGTGCCTTAAAGCAGAGATGCAATTTAGTTTTCCCTTCCTCTGTCTTCGTTGCTCCCAGTAGTGTAAAATATGGGGCTGTGAGGGGAGTCTCTTACAAATCACAAAGACCAAGTTCTCTCCTGCCCTATTTTTTTTTTTTTTTAGTGATATAAAGCAGTTTATAAAGGAAAGCAGTCCCAAAATAGTAAAACTTGTCAGAAAAATGATTTGGACAATACTGAATTTTAATCTGTAAGCATTCATTTCAGGATAGAATCATACTGTATTGTAGATATAGGGTTGCCCCTCAAATTGACAGCTTAATCTCCCAATAATATGTAGTAAACTTGCTCTGTGTCCTGATATCATCACTCTCAGCATGTGCTTGTTCTGTGTGCTTTTTGTGATTGACTGACATGGGCAAAAAAGCACACAGTGTGGTAATGTCATGATAACAGGAAAGTATCAGTGCCTGTTTGTCTGTTGTTGTAATCTAAATCTTTATGCTCCTTTTGACAGACACAGTACTCACTGACAATGGGATTTTCTATTCCTTCTGCAACTCCCAGAAGTCTACTTCAGAGGGAGGAGCAAGGGGATTTTGTGTAGACAGTATTCGCATCTTTGGTAAACAGTGATCTGTAGTCCACATGCTGGTAACTTTCCAGTTAAACTACTGTAATGTGCTCTATGTGGGGCTGCCTTTGAAGATGTCTCAGGAGCTACAGTAAATGCAAAATGCAGAGGCAAGATTCCTGACCAGAATACCATAGGGACAAGACATAATAGTGATCTTAAAGGAACTGCACTGGCTGCAGTTCGCTTTTGTAGTCTGAATTCAAGGTGCTGGTGATGGCATTTAAGGCCTTAAACAGCTTGGGACCTCAGTACTTGAGGGAGTGCCTTTCTGTATACACGTCTGCCCAAGGACTGAGGTCTGCAGGACTGGCCCTCTTATGTCCTACTAGTGAGGACAGTACAGCAGGGGAGAACATGGGAGAGGGCCTTTTTGGCTGTAGCACCCCACTTGCAGAAAGCTGTCTTACTGGAGGTCCATTTGGCTTATTGCACCAAGTCAAAATGTGGCTTTTTATTAAAGCCTTTGGGGCTTTTAATTTATTTTTAAATCTATATTTTTAAAAAATGTGGTAGCCTTTTAGACATTCAACTTGCCAACATAGTTAATATTTTTTATCCTGATTAAATGATTTAATGGTTTTAATCTGGAATTGTTTTAAATTTGTTTATATTGTTTTATTTGTATATGAACCAGAGATCCAACAACAAAGGATGGGATAAAAATACTTTCATTCATACATAAATAAAATAAGCTTCTCAAACATTATAATTTGGTTACCTTTGTTTCAGAAGAAATCAATCAATCTTCAGTGGCAAAAGAGTTTTACTATGGGTGATATTGCCCTTCTAGATTTCATTTTCATTCTCATTTTCACCCATCCTAAATAGAAGATTGATTTGTGGCCGTCCCATTCTGAAGTTTCCTCACATCAAACAGGAAACTGAAGATTGATCACTCAATGTAAAATGTTTGTTTTGGTTTGGAGTAAAGGAAGTATCTAAGCAATATTGTGTACATGGTGTCAGAATCTTCATTGATTGATCAGACTTTCCACACCTAGCTCAGGAGACATTAAAGAGTCTTCTCTGCGTTTACTTTCCGCTCTTATCCTGTGTTGCTGTTTTGGGCTCCTTAGCCAGATTTTCTGTGATATACATGAAGTCAAGGTCACCACTACCAACAGGAAAAAGCCTGATCATGTGATTTCCACTTTCTTTTGGTAATGTGATAATGCTGGTCCTATTCTGGAACTGAAGGGACCTTCAAAGTAAGTGACCAGTGTTTCATTGTACTGAAATATGGCTTGTTTCATCAGTTGTTGTATCCATACCCTCTATTCTTAGGGTCACACAGCAATGCTTAATTCAGGTTGCTGGCATCCCAAAATAAAGGAGGAGTTTTTGACATGTTCCAACGATGGGTGAGTGTTTTTGCAAGATTTCCACAATATTTATTAGAAAACTTTTGATTTTGAATTCCTTCCATTCATTTGCTTTGCAAAATTTAGAATCTAAGAATTAAATGGATCTTATGTCCAATTTGAACTACCCGTGTTTGCAGTTATTACTTGTTGTAAATGTTGTTACTTCTTAAATGCTTTATGGTGGTATGTCTTAACTTGGAAAGCTCAGTTCGAACATCACACCCAACTACAGTTCTGAGTTGTCATGTGACTTATACAGGCTAACTATGTCTTGTCAGTTTTCATTTTTTTTTTTTAACTGTGTTGCAGCATTTCTGGAAGTAGAACGACAACCATAGTTGTAGTTTATCATATAAAATATCACACTAAATCATTGTTTGAAAACTGTGGTTTTGGCTTCTGGTATGTTGATGGATTGCAAACAAGATAATATTCCAGAATAATGTTTAACATCATTTTAAGCCATTGCTTGCTTTGATCTCTGAAGTAAGCTGGAGGAAAGTTAGAAAAAAGTAAAGATTTATTACAGATTGCTCCAATCTCATCTCCTGGAGATAAGAACTATTTAAAATCAATTAAGTTAACAATTAAGCTAGAACGTTTCTAATGTAAATAGCTTAATTAAATTTATTTTTAAAAGTAAAGTAATTGACAAAATTTGGAATTTTAGCATTAATTTAATTCCTGAATTCCAGAACTAAAAAAAGAAATAGTTTTGCATAAATCCAGGACAACTTGGTTTTAATTAAAAAACCAGCTGGGAAATGTAATATTTGTTAAAACCTTAACATTGTCTTTTATTTAATTAAGAAGCTAATGAAGTTTACATTCCCCAGGTGGTTCTTCACATGAAACCTAGTTTTTATGGACGGTTTCTTCTTGTTAGTCTCTCAAGGCTGGAGAACTCCTTTTTTTTAGGTCAAAGCATTCAAACTACACATTTTAATTGATGATTAGAATACGTTTGTTTAGTAAATTCCAAGGTTAAAACATTTTAAACCAACAAGTAATAAAGGCAGCTCAAAAGGGAGTGATCTTCTTTGCATCCAGATTATCCTCCTTTGTTCTAAACTAGACACTACATAGTGATGCCTCGTGTGATCCAAGAAGCCAAAATTTTGAAGCTCTTAACCCCGGCATTTTTCCTGGGAATCATGAAGTAAACAGAAAATTAAAGCAGGGGAGGAGGATGTTAAGGAAATGTGATTGAGAAGAAAAGAAAAATTGAAAAGGGGAAAGAGCAGTGGGCTTTTTAAAAATTCTTGCATTTGTTTCCTTCTCTCCAAAGTTCAAAACAGGAATCAGGAAGCGAGGGAATAAAATCATGGGTAATATTTTGGTAAAGCCTTTTAGTGTAGGCATATAATTAAAATTTAAATGGCAATTTTGTTACAGTTGAATTGGTTCTCTTCTAATATAAACACAGTAGTGTTGGAGATTTATACTAACTTTCCTGTCTGTCCAATCCTTCGAAGTGAGTAAGAGAGTTCTTCAAGCAGGTGTGTTCTATTTGTGTTGGAGTCCTCCTGCTGGTTTCTCCTACCTATAGTAGTCTACTAGATGTTGGGTGGTGAGCCAACATGCAGCATCCATTTTCCCAATGAGTCTAATCTAGTTGGGACTAACAGTAGCTTTCAGTCCTTCATGTTTTTTTTAAATTTTTTTATTGAAAACAAAACAAAACAATAACAACGAATTATAAATAGTCCTTTATGTTTAAAAGAGTATATATTTGTGACTGTCATGAATTAGGAGTCTGTAGTCAGGGGAGATGATTATGAATTTAAAATGAAATCCAGTGGGCTATATCCAATGTTTATCTCCTTATTGTGTAGTCTCATTGAAATCAGTTGGACTTGCGTAAGTTGTGACTAACAAGTGCAGTTCATTTCAGTGATCTACTTTAGCTGGAACTAAACTTGCATGTGGCTTGGTGTATTTTAAATAAGTATTCTAAAACTAATTAACAATATTTCACAGTTCCTACTCATAAAGTGAAGGGAGTTTTTAACATCTAGATTGTTATTGAATCTAAGTCTAATAATTTCTTTCTCTTAGGATTGCAGGTGGTAATATTTCCCATTTCATGAGTTTTAAAAGACCATGAATTTCTACTTAGCACTAAGATAGAGCTAATTCAAAATATAAAAGCATATATGTTCCAGATTTCCCCATTTTTTGCTCTTACAACTGTGAATAATGATTAACATTTCATGTTGAAATTTCTGTCCTGATAAAGTGAATAAAACTTACACAAGTACTGATTTAATTTACTATATGATTATGTTCCCGAAGACTCCAAATTGCCTTACTTAAGAAGAGAAATATTTCAAACTACACACTGCTAGATTGTGTCTCTTATATGTTTATGTGCCAAAAACCAGGACTTAAGGTGAAGCAGTGTAGTACCACAACAGACGTTTTATCGATTAACAAGAGTCATTTGTCAGAATGACAATTGGAGTGAAAACATGCTTTCTTGGAAATTAGCTATGCTCTACAGAGGGATCTGCCCAAGCACAGTTAGAAGAAAGTATATTATGAATTTTTCTTTTTCATTCTCTTCTAAACTGAAAGTTTTTGTTATGTCTTGTTTCATTTTATTGACCCTTTAAGCTACCAGTAAAGCAGCATTTTCTGGGCAATGTACAATACACTAACATAAATACATCCCGCTATGAACAATAAAACAATGATATAAAAATGAGACCAAGTAGTTCTAATGGTGGATGATGATGATGTGTAACCTAAGTACCATCCATTTGTTGTGAAATGTCTGAATTTCTGCACAGAGAGAAGCATACATGTCTGTCCCAAATCATTGTTTCTCATGCTGTCTGATGTGGGGAGCCAGCAGGGTTTTTTCCTCCAATGCACCAGAGACCAACATCATATTTGTGCCCTCTGAGGACAACTGTTTCTTTCCTGGAAACTCTCCAGGGACTGGTGGCTAATGGCTTAAGAGCTTGCACTGGTCCAGGGACTACCACATTGAATAGCACTTTTCAAATTCACTTTCAACCTATATGCGGTGAGGGCATATGGAGCTTTTGTGCTGTGTGTGGGTGTGTACATACAGTTCCTGTGTCAGGACCCTACATGATCTTGTATTTAATTGTCTGCTTCATAAATATGAAGGATCTCTTTGAATTAGATAACTGATAATGTCGGGCAATCATTATTTTGATCATTGTGTTAAATATGTCTGCTTCTGAAATTTTCAAAGTCACTGTAATCCATAGTGAGAAAATACACCTCTTCCTAGTGCCATACATTTTCAAAGTTAATCTACATATAGGATAAATGTCTACAATTGGTGTATTCCTGTATAATCAAGTTCTGACTGAACCCATGAATAATAAATTAAGCTGGGCTATCAGATGCTGTAGGTTATACTTCAGAGGAAGGAGCTGGCAAAACCACCTCTGAGTATTCCTTGCCTAAGAAAACACTGTGAAATGTATGGGGTTGTCATAAGTTGAGAGGCGACTTGCAGCCACATACACAAACACACAGACCAAATTATTGGTAGTTCCTTTAGGTCTCTGTAGAGATCAGCCCTGGAAGCCCTTCTAGAAGACAATGTATTGGCTGTGATTTGCAACTAATGTGGCTCCCTAATTCACCCCTTCATATGACTATTCATTTGTACCCTCTTGTGTTCTGTTCATTATGAATGAATCCAGTTGATGTCTTGGCTGTTCTTAATAATGACTGCAGATAGTCATAGTTTGAACAGCATTGTGTCTGCTTCTTGCATTATCTGTAGTGAAAAGTTAGTCTTCCTGCACAATGCTGGCAGTGTATTTATATTCGTCATTTTCCTTTAGCACTGCCCTCTTCAACTTGGTGCCTTCCTGATGTGTTGGACTACACATCAGTTGGCCATGTTGGCTGGGAAAATGGGAGTTGTAGGTCAAATGCATCTGGTAGGCTACTTAAGCCCTCAGTGGGGACAGACCATTGTGGAGCTGAGGATTTTGGCATCAGCTATTCCAAAGTGGTGGTGATATAGTGATTGATATGATCCAGGCTTCTTTTTAAAACTGTCTGATTTTGTTCAAACTAGGCAGTATTCATTTTTAGTTTATTATATTTTTGCTTCATTCATTCTTGCTTCTTCCATTTTGTATTCCCATTGTATGTGAATTTTTTACCCATGACGAGTTTGCAACGAATGCTGTTTCACGTGCTGGCTACTGGGTGGTGCTCAAGCATTGTGAAATAACAACCACATTTCCCAGAGAATTAGTTTCAATTCTGCAAAGGTTTCTGGTTTCCATCAGCCTCAAGAATAGAAATCCCAAGGTTGTTCCCAAAGTCTCTATTTTTCTTGGCAGTCTGTTTTCTGAGTGGCTAATGGAAACAAATGCCTACTTACAGTGTTCTTTCAGTTAATGCATTTACTGCTTCAGCAAATTATGCTTCAATATTATTACTGTGGCCTGTAATCTATGGGACTTGACTTTCGTTCTGAAAGACACAATCAATTTCTCTTGTTTTCGAAAGCATAACTATAATTAAAATGTTTTTAAAAGGGCAACAGAAGACAAATGGGAAATTACTGATATTTGGCTAATATATTTTAAATTACTCTTGATTGTGCTGAAGGTAACCTTGAAAAATGCAGATGTGAGTGTATGTGCTTGTATATGAAGAAAAAGGGAAGTATAACAAGCTTGAGGCGCCCAAGAAAAAAAAAAGTTTGAGAGGAACACAGAGAGGCTCAGATCCGTAAAATAAACAGTCCAGTGAAAACTGAGTATAATCAGTGCTTACAGAGTTTTGACTGAACATAGAGGAGTAGAAAATAACCTTTATTATAGTTTGTTTATTGTAGACATACTATTTGCTATAACAAAGCAACCTGTAGTGCCTGGGGAATGAAAGTAGTAGCAGTAGTAGTAATTATAATCATCACACGAGATATATTAAATGATATTCATTCTAAATATATGAAGCATCTTGGGCATTTTATGAGGCATTTTGCTGTTTATTGTAATATTTGATACTATAGTATTTAATTTTGTTTTCTACCATGGTTTTTTTTCTCCTTTTCTGGTTCATAATATACAGATATTTTTGCAATAACAGAAAAGTGTTTACTCACACTTGTCTTGAAATGCCTGTATTCTCTTGATTCCCTCTTCGCATCTCACTTTACTGCCCTGATGGAGGTTTTACAAAAATATTTTATCCTAGTTTGGTTTTTAAAGGGTAGATACACTGCTTCTGCTAGCAGAACTGTATTTTATCTGTAACCTGTAATCTGTTGTCATAAAGACATGATAAAATGCCTTGGTTCAGCCAGCTTTATAGATGCTTCGAGGTTAGAGTAAAGACGATTCAGCCACTGGTTAAAGAATGGGAAAAGCAGAATTTTGGTATGAGTGAAGTTGTCATAGTACATATTTTGGTCAGTACTTAACTTGGTGTAGTTAAGGTATTGCTTTGGTGCTGTTACTCTGGTGAAGAGAGTAGTCACCTTATGCCCTTTAGCAAGTTAAAATGCAAGATAACATGGCTGACTTAATCTTTTGCTTTTCTGTTTTGTTCTTAATGTGTAACAGACACAAGCTCCCAATTTTTGACCTTGAACTTCAGCAACTGTTGATAAGGAAATTTTCTGCACTCACATAGTAGTTGGCTACCAGCAGGGGGACTCCCAGCGTTGTAAATAATTGTCTGGGAACCTAAACATGTCTGGGACAAACTCCTGTTTCTTCTATTCTTCTTGCTCTTGTTTTAGATAAATTTTAGATAAACAGCACCTGTTTACGTATTAAAAATGCACCAGGCATTGGTACTGAGTACTGGAGTCTTAAGTATCCCTTGTCTCTGAGGTAGAAGGGCTTAAGTGTCCTGTTCTCTGCCAGTTCAAATCGAATGTCCAGGTCATAGTTAAAAATAAGATATTTTGGCACATATTTGAGCTTTCCTTGAAAGTATTTCGTATGGCACTTCTCATAGGAAATAATACATTTAATGTTGAAAAAGATGTGTTACTACAAAGCCTGCGAGAGAGTAGAGCTTCTCTACATTCACATTCATTCTACTTCCTTTTGACATTTTCTGGACTGTACCAGCAGAGAAGATAGCTTTTTCTGAACTGTGCATATGGCCTATGGTTGTGCTAAAGGTGTAGGAAGAGGTCACCATATACGCATATACAAATAACATTGTAATGCTCACATATCATCAATTAGATATATGCAAGATGTGTAGGTTAAAATGATGACATCTTGATGTAGTGAAGAACTTTAATAGGCATGAGGTCAGAAATGACAGGACAGGACAGTGAAACTAAATAGTTTTAAATCATATTTTGAAAAATGAAATTGTTCTGTTGTCTTCGATGTTTTGCAGACTGCGCAAACGGCTGTGCTTGCATGTTACTTTGAGTCCTAAGTTGTGTCTGAATAACCTACATGTTGGGGCATTTCGCCCCTTTTCTCCCTTCCTGTATGAGTGTATTTAAATCAGTAGTTCTTAACTTGGGATCCATGGAGCCCTCACAGGGGGTCCATGAAGCCCTGCTGCTGGACACCAGCAGCAGCAGCAGGGCGGAGGTGTGGGTGCTGAAGCTGCTCCCTCATTTGTTGAGGTGCACACATGCGCCTGCTGCCATGTCCTTTTCACATCAGGGAGCATGGGTGCCAAGAGACATGGTGGAGGGGGGGGTTGCATGCCCAAACTGCTCCTTTGTTTGCAAATGAGGGAGAAGCTTTGATGCTTGCCCCTGTCACCCACTGCTGTGTCCTTGATGAAAGGGACATGGCAGCAGACACGTGCACATTCCTAAACTGCTCCCTTATTTGCAAATGAGGAAACAATTTCGGTACTCACATGCACATCTCTACTGCTGCATCCTTGACAAAAGGAACGCAGAAGCAGATGTGTGCATGTGACCAAACTGCTCCCTTGTTTGCAAAGGAGGGAGCAATTTTGATATATGCACATACTTCCTTTTCCACCTCCTTGACAAAACGGATATGGTGGCAGACTGCACCCCCATTTGAAAACCAGGGAGCAGTTTTGCCACCCCCACCCCCACCGCTGATACTGCATCTCTGATGAAAGGGACTTGGCAGCAGGCATGTGTACCCAAGCTATGACTGTGGAGACCAGGAATTAATCCCCTCCGGCCATGGAAACCTCACTGGGTGACTTCTGGCAAATCACATTCTCTCAACCTCAGAGAAAAGCAAAAGCAACCGATCTTGCCAAGAAAACCCCCATGATAGGTTTGCCATAAGTCAGTTTTCAAAGGGAAGATACATAATGGCAAGAAAGAACCTCTCCCTATCAGCAGCACTTTATTGTTGTGTGCCTTCAAGTCATTTGGACTTATGACAACCCTAAGGTGAACCTATCACAGTTTTTTTGGGGGGGCGGGCAAAATTAATTCAGAGAGGGTTTGCCTTTTCCTTCCTCTGAGGCTGAGAGAATGTGACTTGCCCAGAATAACCCAGTGTTTGAGCTGGGATTTGATTCCTAGCATGCAGAACCTAGAAATAAATAAATAAATAAATAAATATCTGGCTATTTAAATATTTGAATATCAAGTCTAAATTTAAATATTTAAATATCAAGTTAAGTCTTGGGGGTTCCTGGCAACAGATCATATTTACCCGGGGGGGGGTTCCAGTAACGAAAAGACTAAGAACCTGTAGTGTCTTTAATATTTGTTTGTATGCAGTAAAACATCATTTCTATTACTTTAAACCCGTCTGGTTGCTTGACTGACCTGACCCCGTAGACACTGGGTTGCAAGATCCTGCTAAGTTACCCTGCTTCTTGCTAGCTTAAGTGAGTGCTCCAGCTAATTTTCCCCAAAATTGTATTTTATTGTTTGGTTATTTAGGTGTCCCTCCTGGGACCCCCAGTAAACAAGGTAACAGCACGTAACAACAACTAACAAGCCAGGAAGGTGTACATGATTCTGAATCCAGGATTATGGTTTATTGAGCCTCAGAAACGTCACAGACATGTAAATTGTACTGTCCTCATACAGTATTACAGAGGCTGGCAGTTGTTGCGTTAGATGTCTGCCTATGTTTTGTTCATGAATCAGTAAAATCTTGTTTAAGAAAAATCACAAGCCATGTTTAACCAGGTTTTGATTAACCAGGTTCGTTTACAAATCATGTGTTTCATGATTTTTCACCGTAATCTTTTGCTTGGCTTTGTGCATCAACGTACAGCTTATTCACATCGTGGTTTATTAAGACAAGTTTATAAAATGACGTTAATCACAACCAGTGCTAGTGAAGTGGTACGAGGTGGTTATTGTGTGCCTTTAAGTAGTTTCTGACTTAGGGCAACCATACTAGAAAGCCAGAATGGTGTAGTGGTTTGAACATTGGACTACAACCCTGGAGACCAAGGGTTCAATTCCCTGCTCAAACATGGAAACCCACTGGGTGATCTTGAACACATCATACACACTTAGCCCCAGAAAACCCTGTGATAGGTTCACCTTAGGGTCTCCATAAGTCTGAGATGACCTGAAAGCACACAACAACAGCAATAAAGTGGTCAATCATGGGGTATTCTTCACATGATTTGTTTGGCTGGCGGAGGGCTGCTTTTTCCTTCCTCCAAGGTTGTGTAGAAGGTAGGGCATGGAAATTTAAAAAGTAAATTTTTTAAAAAGTAATTCATTCCTGTTACTCATTGCAGTGTGTTTAAAATAACTTATTGCCATCACTTACATCAGTGCTTAGTTATGTAAAACATACCTGTTGCATTGTCTGGTGCTTTTCTTCTTTGCTTCTAAGTTCTGGCACAGACCTCTACAACACCAAAATGAACACTGTTATAATCAGTATGCTATATCTAGTGGTTTTACAGTTGTTATCAACTCCTAGTCAAAATTATATATAGTAAAGTAGGTTACAAATTAACACATGGAAGCCAGTTGTTTTATTAAATGAAAAACGTTCCTAGTTTCTAACTATTCTCACTGGGAAGGGCCGTCTGCCACTGTTATATTAAGGTGGAAAGCATTTCCAGTAGTTTTTGCTGAACAGTGATTCTGGAAATTATTCTGTGTTTGAAGCAATTTGACCCAGCTATTTGTTTTCTTGCATGGTTAAAATCTTCTCACTGAGGAGAAGGTACCTATAAATGTCGTAAACATGTCTCGTCTTGATAAGTGTGGAATTTTCCAAACATTGTGTGCTATAGTTAGGATTAGGTCAGAAACAAATGCATGTTTCTTGGGAATTGGTAAACATTTTTTAAGTGTTGCTGTTTGAAACACAGTAATAAACACAAAATAATTTATAGGATTCCAAAAGTCCTGAGCTTTCATGTGAAAACAGAATGAGAATATGAAATGAATTGTCAAGGGTCTTTGGTTTTTATCTGGCTTTTTTCTTGCCACACATGTGATGACTGTTCTTGTGAATAAGCAAGATGGAGCTGAGTGATATTAAATTCCTGATAAGCAGGTGTTCCCTGTCCCTAGCCTCTTCCTCATCCCCCGCCCTCTATTTCAGAAATAGAAATGCGGCCAAGCTTGAAATGCAACAGTCTTGCGTTTTGTGATTTGTCATTGGAGCCAGTGGTGTGGTTTATTTTGCATCTGGTTATTGTAGAAGATTCCTTTATTGGTTCTGCCTTTTTCCATTCCTTAGCTACCTATGTTAGCTCTCAGGTGTCTATTAAAAAAACAAACAAACTTTAAAGTCTCCTTCTAGTGCCACTGTAGGAACTTATCTGAAGACAAAATTTTTCTATTTTCACTGTGTCTTATTTTATTTATTCCATTTTTATCCTATTCTTCTTCCAAAATAATTAGGGCCATATAAATGGTTACCCACATCCATTTTGTCTTCATAAATAACCAAAGGATGATGATTAACCAGAGTACACTGAGGATCCTTATGACTGACTGGGGATCTAAACCTGGTCTACGCAGAGGAAATAGAGCAAATAACTAATTGTGTGTATGTGTGTGTGTGTGTGTGTGTGTGTGTGCGTGCGCGCGCGTGCGCATGTGCCTTCAAGTTGCCCGTCGACTTATGGCAACCCCATGAATTTTATAGGGTTTTCTTAGGCAAGGAATTCTCAGAGGTGGTTTTGCCAGTTCCATCCTCTAAAATACAAGTTATAGCACCTGGTATTCATTGGTTGTTTCTCATCCAAGTATTTACCCTACTTACCCAAGATCAGAAAGGATCTGGTGCCTTTAGGATATTTCGCTTCTTAAATAACTATTTACTTGTGATTAATTAATTTCTCCAGTGACGAAAACATAACTGGATTACGTTATGGTTGTAAATGATTGTGGGATCACTTCATTCCATTCATCTTATTTGTTTTGTATCCTTCCTTTTTCATTCCATTCCATTTATTTTTCTCGTATCCTTTCCCCCAAGGATTGTGATTCAGGGTGTGTCACAATAAAATTTAAATAAACTACAGATAAAAGCAAGTACAGGAAAGAGCAACAAAGTTCAGTGCTAAAAAAAAGTTATATTTCTGGAACTTTTTAGTTGTTTGGCTGCTGCATTGTGCTGTGCTGTCGTGTTGAATCAGTGAAAAGGTGAACAGGAGAAGAGTGTATCTTATGAAGACTCGTGCCATGACGTATAGTAGTCAAGGGTGCACTTTCTACTTTAAAAAAAAACAAACTTAAATTTCACTGTTTGAATTATTTCCCAGAAATAGAATGCAAAGAGCTACTCCTTTCAAAAATGCAACTATGCCAATAAGTTACTATTTGGGGTGGAGGTTGCAAATATAAATATAACTAATCACTTTTAAAAAGTAACTTCAAAGCTCTGGATGGAGGCACAAAAATGTGACGGTGGGGCTGCACTTAAGAGTAGGCTCAATTTTCTGTTTCTGGAATCTCTAGGGACAGGGAACCAATCCAGCCTCACTTTGCTTTCTGTCATGTTAGTACCAGTTCAGACAATATCTAAAATAGGTGGAGAAATGAATAGTTATAAGGTGGCTTCTGATTTTCTGAACTTCCACTTCTTCGTCAGCATAATGGAAATTTTGAGTAACTTTGAGTAAAATTTGGTTCAGTGACATTGGAATCTCTGGATTCATCCAGCATTCCTATTGCTTTGTTGTTTTTCTCCTTTGGATCTGGTCCAAATACATAGAGATATTGTTGCAAAAGAAAATTGTTTACCCTTTAGGGCGTCCTGAATGTAAAGATCCAAATTATAGCTGACTGTAAAGATCTTCATTTGAAACAAAGATATTTTGCTAGCATCATTTGAATGTGAATCTAAGCTATAACACAGTGCCGTGCTTGTAATTTACTTCCCCCCCAAATTTGTTTCATTCTGTAGTCAGAGTAAAAAGTACAATTTCAGAGGGGAAGGGGCAAAATGTAACATTTCATAGTGCTGTTGATCCCTTGTACCATGTAAATGATTTCTTCCACTGTGGCTATGGTGCACAAAAGCTAAGGATGAAAGTTATTAGTCTGAACACCTCCTGCGTCATTTCAATGCTATACAAACATGTTGTGCTTTGTACACAGCTAATGCTGGCCAGGCTGTAGTTTTCTGAGCAGCTGGAGTAGTGGGAAAGTCACGCCAAGGCCAATACCAGACATTTGAATAAACACCAGATATCGCTATGGTTTTGCTTAGATATAGCATTCGTCTTTCCCGTTTGAAGACTGCCTGACAAAATTGCACAGAGAAATTAAGCCACTGTGTTTCTGTTTTGCTACACTAGCTTTGTGTTCAGCTGGACAAACTCTTTTATTTAAATGGGTAAGCCTTTAGCTGTCTTCTTCTTCATTGTTTCTTCTTTCTTTGGAAGCCATGATCAGGAATTAGGAAAATTACTAAACCAGTATGTGTGGAATATATTTAAGGCTGCAGTCTTAACTAGTGACTAAGTGCAGCTGAGCTCATGAGATTTACTTCTCAAGAAAACATGCTTAAGAGTACATTGCATAACTATTTAGATCTTGAAGACCTAGTTGTACAGTGCAAAAATGTCTGCCCGTTACATTATTCTTTCATCATTCTTGTAAAGAGCAAAGGACAGCAGAGAGTTTCCCCTGCCCCAAATGCTTTTATATTCACAACAACCTCATAAGGTTGGTTAGGTTAAGAGTGAGTGATTGGCCCAAGATCATCCAGCAAAATTCATGGCTGAGTGAACATTTGAAAATCGGTCTTTCTAGTGAGCGTTGAATTATTATGCTATATTATGCAACACTGACTCCCTTAAACCCACATTTTGATTTAGAACCGAAAGAAATTGGAGATTTTACTTTGATACATGCTTGAAAAGGAGTCCTGTGCATATACCAATCAGATCTGTTGCAATGAATAGAAAGAGCACAGGGAGACAGATGGTGAAACACTTTGTGGACATTTTAAAAATTGATGCAAAAGAGCAGAAATCTAAGTACAAGTACTCGGATGCTGGAGTGCATCGTTATTACATATTTTTAATTAATTTTACAAAACGTTTTTTTTAATGGGACAACTCCCTAACAGTATGTTGTTAAGGCTAATCTCCATCTCAGTAGTTTTCTAAGTCTGGAAAATTGATCCATAGTTTTTTGGACAAGAAACAGATGCAAGCATGGTGAAACTGACAGAATTACTGATATTATTCACAAATAGTTCACCTTTTGCTTTGGTCAATACACTCTCTCCATTCAGTAGAGAGAGAATGAAAAGGCAACATCAATGCTGTGGGGAGGGGCTTTTAATTTTCAGAGTACTGGTGGGGCAGATCTTATTGTTTCTGAGCACTTCTCTGGGTGTGTTTTTGCTTATTATTACCATAAGATCTAGAAACTCTTTATAACCCCCCCCCAAAAAATTCAGATAATACATTTGGTGATATCTGTTCCAGGATGTGGCCCCTCCTAGCTCTATGACCAATAAAGAAGCTACATTGAGAGCTTGTGAGTTGAACTACAGCCCCCAGAATCCCATAGCCAGCACAGTCACTGGCCCTGGAGGCTAAGGAAGTTTGTACTCCTCTCCCCCTCCCCACAAAAAAACTGCTTTTCCAAGCTCTGGTTTAACTCAGCTGCAGTGCTGAGCTTGCTGCTGTCCAGGTTCAGACAGTGTTTGGAATTGAAAACATGTGTTTTACTACTGAATTTACAGATTGCTTAGAAACCTGAATAGTATGAGTCTGATGCCCCATGTTAATGTCATATAAACTGGTTAGATTCTTTATCTGTAAAAGCTCTCTGATGCCTGCCTTTTAAACATGTTTCACATGCATATGTAATAATTTGCCTGGTGTAGTACCAGACTGTGACCCAAACACACATCCCAAGGTGTTGTGCAAGCCCCATTCATCTCAGTAGGGGGAAGGCTCCATACATACAGAATACATGTTTGGACCTGTTTGCTACATGGGGAAATGTGAATGGAAAAATGGAATAAGTAGGAAAGTCTTTTTGCCTATTAGGCCTGCTAGATGCTATTCAGTGAGGTATAAAAAGCATATCCCTGCAGGAAGTATATTTCTTAGTGGACTTCTCAATATCTGTTCTCACTTAGAAGCTCCACTTAAAAACATTGTTTAGTAGTTTGCCAAAGAAAAAGAAACAGTCTCAAATACATCCTGGATTACATGGTAATGTCTATATCAATTAATCAATCTCAACTAGAGTAGATTTACTGAATCAGTGGGACGCACACAAATGTTGATTCACCATTCAGGAAGTGATTTTGTAGGTCTGTTCTATTTGGGACTAACAATTGGACGTAGATCATAATTATATATTTATACCAATAAAACCCTAAATGCATTTATGGTTGTACTGTATTTCCTTGTTTGTTTGTAGCTGCAGATGAAACTTTAGAACAGATGCACATTATTTTGATTTGAAACAAAATTAGAAGCAGTTAAAAATTCCTGAAATGTAATTTTTCACATGACATTAAATAGTATTCCTGTGGGTTCTTGGCTTGATACACTGACTAAAATCAAGTAGATGAAGTATAATGCTCTGCTTGGGTGGACTGCTGTTGCTTACTGATGGGGAGAGGAAGGAGAGAAGGGAGGCGGTTTAGATTAGGAAGAAGCAGCAGGTCTCTGCTGAGGGGGGAAGAGATGAGGATGCAAACAATAGAGTGTGTCTTCTTTTTCTTTCCCTTTGAAGCCCAGACCAGCCCGCGTTGTCATGGTCTGAATTGCCTCCCTCTCTTCATCCCACCAGTAGACAGCAACCGCAGTCCTTCCTGGGGCTTGACAGCTGCTACAGGTGAGAGGTTTTGAAGAGGCACAAAGGGCTGCAGAATAGCTCCCTGCACCTCTTCCAAAAAGAGACACACGTGCATTTAACAGAATGCTGTTCAGTGAAAAGTCTATGTGTGTTTCTCTGCTTCTTATCTCCAGTTGAATTGTCTTGTTGTTGTCTTAGTCATTCTACATTCTTTAATTAATATTGCTTCCAAGAGCAGCAATATTTTTTGCAGTAAAAGCGCACAGGTTCTAACTATGTTCTTCATCAATTAAATTCCAGCTCATGGGTACAGAATTTAAAAATGTATGTGCACCTGCAAATGTTCCTAATACATCTTCCTAATACAAAAAAATCTTCCTAATACAAAATTAATTCACTCTAGTACTTCCAACCAAAAAAGAGTAACCACTGAACACACCTGCGTTATAATGCCACAAGGAAGCATTACTCATATTCCATTGCCAAGATTGAATATATTGGCTTAAACCAGAAGAAGGTAGACTTCAATCCTGGCCTTTCTCAAGCGTCTAGTTAACCCCACGTTTCTGATTTTAACATATCGTATATGTCCATATTCATGAATTTTCTCTTGGAATCCAGCGTGCGTTTGAAAATTCGTTATTGTAAATGCTTGAAGTATAAATGCATTCAGTTGTGGTTCGGTTGTGATTAAAAGCTAGATTTGCATATTTCCTGTCAGATCCTCATTGCCACCTCTTGCCAAAATTAATCAGGCAAGTGTCTGGTAGCGTATGTGATCAATCTTCTTACAAAAATTTGAGAAACCAAAAATAATCAACTTGATATCACTTTTTGCCTGAGTTGACGATCTGAAAGTAATGTCTTGTCACAGAAGTGGCCATGCATTGTGAATATGATATTCTGTTATTTTGAAGTGGAAGTTCGTTAGTTAGAAACTGCCACTTCGTATCCAAGAGAAGTGCTTTACTGCAAATTTATATACATTTAATTAGTTACCAGTTTTTTGAAAGGTATATGCAGTTTTGCGGTCCTTGAAGAGACGTATCTCAGGGGGAAAAGCTAGTTAATTTGTGATAGTTTTGTAAGGGGGTTTTCCAATTATTATTGCATAGGCATCTCTGGAAAGGATGTTAAAAGATTAAGTGGCTTTTTCACACCTTAAGATGTATTCAGTCTTAAACTTCAGATTTATAGTATATTATGCCATGTATTAAGAAACAAAAGTAGGATGATGTACAGTCTGTACTTTACTTCATTTTGTGGTAGTGGAAACTTTGCTGTCAACTCTCTGTATTGAGATGTGTGTGCACTTGTGTCAGTGTGATTTAGCATCTACTGGCAAATGTTCCACTCTCCCATGGTTGAACTCTTGAGATAAGATGCAGATCTTCTTTTGTCATCATAAAAAGTACTAGACCATGTGTATTCTTTCTTTAGAAAATAAATACAATCTATATAGTATTTGTATCCTTTTTCTTCTTGTTGTATAGATGAACAGACAAAGTTCATCAAAAGCATGAGGGAAAGACTAAGAAAGTGCTAAAAACAATCTTGTTTTTGTACTAAAATGCTAGTACCAAACACACCGGTAGCTGAGAGTTAAAACAAAATCTCTAAGTTAAGTGAAAGGAAGTTAACAGTGTTTAATTATTTTCATGTAAATCAGCATGCTTTCTGCCAGAAAAGGCCAGAGACCCCAAAGTACTGAGTGTTATGTAATTTATGTGCAAGAAGGTCAAAGTGTTAGTGTGAGAAGCAGAAATTGGAAGTGAGCATCCATTTGTGTTTGAGAGTGGAAATATTCATACGCTGCTGAGATCAGAGAAGGATGGGATCTAGGACTGTGGCTATCTCTTTATATGCAGTATGCGTTTGAAACAACACAGTGGACATCTCCAGGAGGTTCTCATTTTCCTTGCACAATGGGTATCTGGGTGTTGGGTGGCTATTAGTATTGGTCTAATGGTGGAGTAGGAGGAAAGGCCATCTTTTTCACATGCATGGAATGCCTTGCAAGGGGACTTGTGAAGGGGGAAGAATGTAGTTGATCAGTGCCAGGGTATAAATGGCTTTTAAGACTCTCATGTGTGGTAATAATTTAGGAGCATCTTTATCTCTGGTTATTGTGAGGTTTATTTAAAAACTCAATTCAATTTTAGCCCAAGTCATAGGAAACAACAAAGCATTACAGTACAATAAAATATGACAAAATTTCTACAGTAAGTTAAAACATGTTATATACATATATTAAAACAATATATTAAAATGGTTAAAAAAGCAACATTTTTATCAAAAAAGGGGGCAAACACATACCCATACTCTTCATACTTAGTCTTTCTCCTTTCTGCTGGCAGCCCTTTGAACCTTACTGTGATTCTTCCATATCCCTCTCCTGAAATAAACATGCATATGGTAGCATCATGTTGTGCAAAGTTTATTGTTTATGTATTTGTTTAATTTATGACCCACCTTTCTCCCAACAAAGGATTCAAGGCGGCTTTTGGCAAGGTTAAAACAAGGCACAATAAAATTCTGATAATAAAAAAGTTTGAAAAAAAATTAAATTAGCTGCCATGTAAAAAGAGCCATAATTTAAAACAGTATAAAAATATTTAAAAGATGTAATAAAGATAAAAGTGTTACCTCACTCCATTAAAAGCCCTAAGAAGGCAGGATTTAAAATGACTCCTAGATGTCTTCAGAAGTTTTTTCCTTACACACCTTCCCTCCCCTGCAGGGGTGTAGCTATGGGGAAGGCAAAATAAGGGCATTGCTCCCCCAACTAAGAATTCTGCCCCGCAGTGAAATCTTCCTTCAGTCTCTCAATGAATTTCTAGCATTGCATTAACTTAAAACTTCATTGGCAAATTACCAAAGGAATGCAAGCATAGAATATGTAAGAATTCTAGGGGGAAATGATTTTCAATATCTCACTCTTTGCAATGCTAGAAATTTCATTTGTAGGGACAGAATTTGTATTTGGGGAAAGGGGCAATAAATACCCTTATTTTGCCTTCCCATAACTGTACCTCTGCAGAGACTACAGCTCCTTAATGCATAGTGATGGGTACTGTTAAATCTCTCAACAGAAAGCTGCTTGTAACATGCAGAATGTTTCTTTTGTAAATCACTGCCATGTGGAAGGGCAGCAAGGACAATACTGAGTGTAGGAGACGGAGAATCCAACTGTTTCCCTGCTCCATTCTCAGTGAACATCCCTTTCCTCCTTTTATATTGGGCAAAGTGCTGCCATTGATGCCAGCAGAAGCTTTCTTCTTGTTAATAGCAGCACAGGTGAAGGGAGGATCATACTGGAGTAAAGAGTAAACTTTCTCCTTCTCTAGATACTGTGCTCTCAGTCTTGCTCAGCAATTACTCAGCAATGTATCTCCCACCTGCTTTGTGGCTGCTTACCTTTATTTTTGAGTTGTGAAATACAGTAAATGAATTCAACAAATGTAGAACTGGCCAGTTCAAGATACTGCTTTTTGCAAGTGGCCCTCTGTTCACACAGAAGTCGTGGCATTGTGTGCCTTGGTTGTTACCTTATTTGGACTCCAGTAGTGCACTCTGGGTGGGATTGTCTTTGAAAAGTGTGCTCACCTCTCAGTGGTTTAATACTATGGTTGATCTGTTGACGAGATATGGACGTTGTCAACATCTGACTGCCTTGTTATAAAAGGTTTACTAGCAACTGATCTACTTCTCAGCCCAGCTGGTCATATAAAAGTTGGGCTGTGGCTATCTAAATTATCATATTCTTCATTTCAGTTTTCCTAGGTGTTAAGATTGTAGAGAGAACCCTTTCACTATCCTGCCACCCAAGAGCCACATGTGAAGAAAAGAGACGCAAGAAACGGCCACTTCAAGGCTGTGGAACTCCCTGCCAAAGGAAGTCACATTGGCTCTCTCTCAGTTGTTCTTTTGCTAACAGGCAAAGACCTTTTTGTTTACACAGGTTTGGGAATTGTAATTGCATTTATGGTGAAGCAATCTTAAACTGATAGGGTGCTCTATATTTTTTATTGATGTGTTTTTAATTTGTACTTACATTTGGATATTTTAATTGTAAGTTTTTAACATTTTGCTAAGTTGACTGCTTTTGAAAGCCATTTGGACAGAAAAGAGGAGTGCAAATTTAATAAAGAAATGAAGTTCTATGTTTAGTCTTTGGATCCCTGTATTCTAATATAAATTCATAAAGAGATTTTCAAATAATAGCATGTAAAAAATAATGGGACATGAATGTCTCATTTCTACTGTAGGTTGTAGTTTTTCATGTTGCAAACTTGGGAGTTTGGTGTGTCCTAGCTTTGCCTTTTTAAAATATCCCTCTCTCCCTCCTTCTTATATGCATATACCAGAAAACTAATTAAGATTGCATAGCAAGTGAACTGGCTTGGTGCACAGAACTGTGAGTAATGGCTCTCACTGTTCTGGCCCTTGTTGAGTGTTGTATGTTTACAAAAGGTTTAGTAAAGCTATTTTTGTCTTTATAAACTATGTATGTTTATGTTAATTTCTAAGATTTGTCTTGATTCGAATGTTAGCTGCTGGGGTGAAGAAGTCCTTATGGAACAGCTTGCATTTGGAGATACTTCAAATTGCAAGAAAAGAGGTGTTTGTGAAGTATAATAATTTTTTTAAAAAACATAGTTAAGACAGTAAAAAGGCAAAACTCCTTTTTTCAGCGTTGCTTTATGAATCAAATTTTTCTAAATACAGTAATATGGGAGAAGGCCTCAGATGGCTGAGAAATGAGTTTGAGTTGCAGCATGCCGCTTTTACTTTCACTGGCGGGGTCACTATGCCTCTGCATGTTTTCATTATATTCTAAAAAGCTTTTTTAAACACCCCCTTTTAAGGTTTTGGTTGTGTAATTTTGAGTAGTCACATTTATAAAAGGTACAGTCGATCCATTCCCTATGTGCATGGTTTTTGTTTGTGGGAGGCGATATTCAGGAGAGTTACAGGAATCTTCCCGTACTGATCCTTGGCTGAGCATTTGCAGTGCTGAGATCACTGATAATGGATTCTACCATTCCCGAATAAAAAACCCAAGAGTGTCTCCCATGGAAGGATCCAGTGCCCATATTCCTTCCCAGAGCTGCATATACAGGTGTTATTCAGTGGCACAGGGCTTGCACGTAGAGTTTCAATAAGCATTGGAGGTGCTGGTTCACTCAGTGGAAGAACTACATAGTATTCTTTTTGCAGTTAATAGCTGGAGTACATTGCCATATGTTCAACACAGTGCACTTACCCTGAGAGAAAGAGATATAAAAGAACTTTACATGTTATCCATTATAGTTTCATTTTAAGGAACAGAGCAACTGCATCTCTGCTTAAGTATAAAGATGCAGTAAGCAGGGTCTGACTGCTGGACATTTTGGTGGGCAACCATCCTATTTGGGCAAGATATGATTGCCTAGTGAAAATAGTGTACCATGTTACTTTGTTCTTCTGGAAAGCCCTCCAGAATTACAAGCAGAATAAATTTTGTGAATAGTTGCTCCTACAAATAACAACAGGAGTTGCGTGGTGATATGTACATGGATGAATATATTATAAAACCATTTTATTGTCAAGGTTGAGTTGGCTATCCAAAAGTGATGGTAAGTACCAGGATAATTGACTGAAATACTCCAGCATCTTTTCTGATTGGGTGTGCTCATCATTAACAAGTTAACTATTATATATTTATGCTAACCTATGCATAGCATGAACATTATTATGTTGGAAGGACTAAATTTTGGTTCCCCAATATGGTGATCACAGGCATGAACAGCTTTTTGGTACCTCCAAGATCCCTGCTCCTGATTTATTAATCTCCTTTGAGGTGTAGGAAAATAAATAATATGTTTCTGAACTGGCAAATTTGTGCTATGCAGAGATATTCTGGCTTTCAGTGCCATCTTTATTTCCAAGAGAGTCTTTATACACAGCAAATAAATTTAGACTGGAGGTTTCTTGGGGCTTTACATAGTGGAATTCCTACTATGTAAGTGTGTACGCCTTACACACTTGCATAAAGACGTACCTGGTCTCCCATTATGCAAGTGTTTCTTCATTCTCCCATAATGTAGTGCCATGTGGGCACAACTCTTCCCCCCACACCATTAAGATGGTGGTCACTAGAGCACTCCCAGAACAATCTCTAGAGCAGCTGAGAAAGTACCAGTGTGGCAACCCCCTGTCGTCACATCTAATTAAGTATACCATCAGAGCTTCATGAACCAGTAGCATTAAAAGGAATATTGGCCTTTGAAAATGGAAATGAGAGGTGACTACAGTCTAGTGATTCATTTCAAAAGTGTCCTGAAAAAAATTAAAATATGGAAAGCAATATAGGAACTAGATGGGAAGGTTGTGTGTGTTTCTATGTGTATATGGGAGTGTTGCCTGATTTCTGGTGAAGACATGCTCATTTGTCTCTGAGTATCACCAGTTTGCTTTCTGAGAAATGGGTATTTTGTTATCTTTTGGACAAATATGTAATTTCACCCAGTTTCTTAGTTAGGTTACTTGTTTCTGAGCTACATTGGTTTACCTTCTGAGAAAAAAATTGAGGTTGAAGCAGAAAACTGTGTACTCTAAAGGGTTCTTCTGTATTTTGGAGCTCAGACTCACCTCTGCCAAGAACTTTGTGTTTTGAACAAATTATTTTTCTTTAGCCTCACCAATTTACCTTCTGGGAAATGGATGTTTTTCTAACTCATAATATACTCCAAGGCGGAAATTTTGTGAGAGTGACAATAATAATTCTCTCAAAATTCCCAAAGTACTCACTGATTCTTAATGGTAGACTAGAGGTCACTGAGAAGTGCCTTGATTTGGAAGGAAGACATCTGATAAGGAAGAACCCAATTATAATTTAGCAATATCAGATAGCTAGCCTACAGTGGAGTAAGACATCTGGGCCCACATTTTTGGCCTTTGGGACCTTCTGTGACTGCACAGACTAATGAAACTGGAGATTGTTAGAAGTTCACTTCTGATTTTGGAGAAAGGGTATTTTTTAAGTTAAATAGTGCAAGAGAGCTTTGCAGCTCCTTTAAAAAGGCGAGTTACTTCTCCCAGAGGCTTCCAGGAGAAGAATGTCATCCCCTTTTTATCAGAAAAAAAAGTGGTCCCAGAGAGTCAGTATCTGCAAAAAACAAAATAAACTTGGGGAGGCCATGTGCAGCAGCAGGGCGATACTTTGCCCACCCCTAAAGTAAAAACACTGAAGAAAACATTTAAATCCCTAAATAGCTCAGGAGCTAAATATTAGGAGTGTCTCTCCCTGCCTGCCTGAGAATTGAGGAGGGGCCCTCCTCTGTGTCCTGCCAATGGGGGCAATATATCGTGGAGAGAGATGGGAGAAAGTGCCTTCTATGTTGTGGCACCCCAGTTATAGAATATCTCCTCCCTTTGGGAGGCCCACTTGATGTCCCTGCTGGTGTCATTCTGGCTACAAGCCAAATGATGACTTTTTCTTAAAGCTTTCAGGGCCTAATTGATTTTATCCAATTTGTACGCTTGTTCTGGTTGATGTTATTTAAACTGGTTTGAACTGGTTTGTAATTGTCTGATTTGAAATGATAAATTATTGAATATATTTTAATCTTTTAAATTATTGTTATTGTTACTTATTTTCCTAAATTGATTTTATTGTATGCCACCCTGAGCTCCTTGGATGTAGAGTGGGATATAAATATTTTAAGAGAGAAATAAATAATGCAATCTGACGCAGGCTCAGACACAGTGAATATGATGGTGCATGTCATCAGCAGAGATGTAGTTGTGTTGTAGCTTTGGATGAAATGTCTTGTTTTGTAGCATTGCATTCAAAGTTAGTATGTTTAATTTTGCTGAAATGAAAAATATGTGATACAGTATATTTCTTTTCGTCTGTGTTTCTCGTTTATATATCTGGAGTGTTCTCTACTTATTGATAGTTAATTTTAAAACTTTCGTTGAGAACTGGAAAATCTATTTAGTCTAACATGTAAATTACAAAAGAAAGGCTGTTTCTAGTTCAGTCCCAGCTGTTTTCATGCATACATCTCAAAGGCATGCTTCTTGGAAATTCAGTGATGGTGTTAAGGTTAAGATTTGTATATTAATCCAAGGCTTTTGGAAGCCTTCTACAGTATTTTGAAAATAGTATTTAGTCACTGATGCAGGTTTGCATTTTTTGAAAGCTGAGAATTGGTCTTGCAAAATATATATCTCCTACAGTTTGTTGAATTGTAAATAGAGATTTGAATGTATTGTCAGGAATATCAAAGACGGGATGGGGAGATCTTTATGTACAGGTTCACACAGCATCTTGAGCCTATCACTGTTCCCTGTTACTCAGGATAGATTTTTACAAAAACACACAATTCAGAAAAGGGATGTGTGTTGAAAAACACACACCCATTACAACTTGTAGCCGTGGTTGTTATGTTCAGTTCTTTTTCTCATTTTTCTAAAGTACATCTGAAGCAGAACACAACTGATTGCAGGTGATGAGAAGTTGGAACATACTACGGTCAGGCTACTCTGCAATATAGATGATCCAGCGTAAATGATGTTTTTGGTCTGGGATTGATGTGTTCCCTTTTTTCCTCCCCAGTCCGGTCAAGTTGATAGGACTTTTGGTCTGCGTTACCACCTGTAAGGAAGAGAGATGGTAGTGCCAAGACAGAAGTTAGTATGGAAACTGTTTCTGTAAGCTCAGTTATGAATATACTTGTGGTCACAGTTCAAAAGAAATTAAAATCGCTTCCCCCTTTTATGCTAGTATCTCACAACAGACTACTTTCCCCTTTGTAGAATGCAAACTAAGAAAATATAAACAAGGGTCACAGGTTTTATAAATTGGGCTAGAATGTTCTAGCAATGTTGACATTTGCTTATGTTGTTGGTACCTTTTACATGGTGCTTAATTGCTGTCAATGAAGGCAATTTTCTAGTAAGCTTCAATGAAATGCACTAATGCAGTGATATGGTTGAGTTGTAAGTATTTGTCTTCGGTTATGTCAACATCTGGGTGTCATTAAACCTGTTTAATCATGATCACTGCAGCTGCCCAGGCCCTATGCCTTTTTAAAAAAATAAGACATCAGGAGACGTTTGCTCTTAATCATTGGGGAAAGCACGCACAATGGCAGTGCCCAAGCATAATTTTCCTAAAACCAGTACAAACTTGCAGGATAGACCACTGTCCTCTCTCTAGCTAGTCTGTTTTGAAAAATTAACATTGAAAGCCTCCTTGGTGTGACAAATCAAACTAATGATTGTTGACTTAAACTTGCTTAAATTTTATCTTCCTAATTTATACGTATAGACAGACATAATACAGCATGCTTGTATGTGTTAATTATGTATGAGTCACAAGTGTCTTTTAAGCACGAGTTCACTCTCCCTGGGATCTAGTATCAGTTCTTCTCTGTGCATCTTGGAGACTGGAGGCCTAATTAATTTATTTAGGTATTGGCTGCAATCCTGCCTGGCTCAGCGTAGCATAATAGTAACACATGTGGAGCTACCACTGTGCTGAGCCATTTGCCATCCCTAGACCTATGGTAGATCCACTGAAACCCCCCCACACCTGGCCATTCATGCCTAGGGGAAAGTTGGGGGGAATTGCAGAAGCACCTGGCTATGCTGCCTTAGCTAGAGACAAAGACTAAATCATCTGCTGAAATCTTGCAGGGTTCTCAGTGGTTGATGCAGTCATTTTGCATCTGGCTATGGGGACATAGCCAGATGCTACTGCGATTCCCACCTTCCTTCATACATGAATGGCCATGGGTGACGGCCTTCAGCATCTCTATGGTGGGTGTAGGGGAGGGGCTTTCATCATTGCAGAGAGAGGAAGGGAGTACCAAAAATGAACATAATGCAGGCGTAAAGTTAATTTTTATGCCTGCATATACCACTAACAGGATGCCATCCACTGTTTGTGATCCAGATTATCTTACCAACAGCATTAGTCTGTGAGGTCAGGAATCTCAGTGTTCCTGATCATTTATTGATGATTTGAAAGCTACCTCACCCAATTTTTTTTTTAATGCCATGACAGAAACTGAGCAGAATTTGAATAGTCTCACCTCCCTTGAGAGGGAGTTCTTCAGAGTGGATTGTGCCATAGAATAGAACTTGTACTTGCACTCCAGCCACTTTTGGCAGTGACGCGTCCTTCAAGGTCTATCCTAGAAGATCATAAGTTATGTTAAGGTTCATATAGATGGAAGTAGTATTTCTGAAAAATGAGTCCAAACAAGTCAGGGTTTTTTATAGCATGTTGAAATGAGCAGGGAAATAAATAGAGAGCCAATATAACTGACACATGGCCAGTTTAATATCTATACTACAGTTTAAAGTAGTTTGATTGTTGTGCTATATAAATCCACAAAAGCTTGATCACAAAACTTGGTGAAAAGAGATGGAAATGAGTGGGTCCAAAAGTAAGGCGTTGCTGTTTTTCGTCCATATTGTTAGGGAACTTGGTATAAAAGAAATTTCCTTCCAGTCAGACCTTTGTTTAATTCAAATCATAAGTTTGGAAGTTCAGATCATGAACATCAACCCAGGCTATGCCAGATACATTTCTGAGTGGTCTACAAAACACACAACCAAAAGCAAGCTGTTTGCAGCTTACAAAAATTTTCAAGAGCCCTAGAACTGTTAGGAGTCATGAGTTGTACAGCCCTAAAATCGCCTAAAAGAAATAATCTAAACAGGAAGTAATTCAGGCATGCATCACTTTGGCCAGATGTCTTCCCCAAGAAGGAATGCAGCTGTTGTACCAGATGGAATTTGTGCAGAGGCATTCCTGGTCATTTTCCTTCACTCCTGTTGCCATCCTAGTACCATGTCCACTTGACTTCTTCTGTTCATGTAAAGGAAGCTCCTGGGATATGTAGTTTCTGAGATTTTTTTTTTGCACAGAATGGCTATACATTGCTGCTGCTGCTGCTGTGTTCCTTCAAGTCATTTCTGACTGGTGTCAACTTTAAGGCAGACCTGTCACAGGGTTTTCTGGGGCTGAGGCAGTGTGACATACCCAGAGTTACCCAGTGAGTTTCCGTGGCCAAGCAGGAAATCAAACCCTGGTCTCTAGGGTCATAGTCCAGTGCTCAAACCATTATACCACACTGGCTGTTACAAGGGCTCAAATCCAGTAGGCATGCTTCAGTCAGCTGAAACCAGTGGTTTCAAGCATGCCTAGCTCTGCCCTGGATTTGGCCAGGGAATCAGGATTGGTGAACATCAAGATTATTTACAGTTTTTTCCCCTCCTGGTTATGAGACCTGAAGATGTGATAAACTCTGCCTTCATCTCTTGCTTGTACCCTGCATAAGGGCATGTGTTGGGGAACCAGGATTTTTTATCTATTTGAAACAGAATTGTCCCTTCCATATGCACTATATTCTGTCACATTAGTCTTTAGTCATTTTTTTCCTTATTTAGAACCCACATTTTATTCCAGGGTACAAAAAAGGATTCACTTCTGATATTTTTTTTTACTGTTGCATTAAATTTTCTTCATTCAGAGTAAGTAGAAGGTATGCACACTGCATATTTTTAGCATTTTTATACAAATTTAACGGCCTTTTCTCCAATCTTCAAAATCTTGGGATTTGTGTAATATAGTGAAGTACTTAGAATTATTTGCTAGAGAGCGCTAAACCAGTCTTTTGAGTGCAGTTCTTCAACAGAGAACTTACCAAAGTTCCTTACCAAACCTTAGGATTCCATAGGATGAAGCCATGGCAGTTAAAGTGGTATCAAAGTGCTAGAACTGTGTGTATACACCATAGTCTAGTGTGTATTTACCCACAGATATTAAAGAGGACTGAATAGAGCTTTGTTTTAACAGCTGTGTAGAATTTTGATATGTGTTACTCATTTATAGGTGAAAAAGCCATGCTTCCCAATATGTCCTACTATGCAACTATTAAAAATAAAGTTTTTTCTCCCGTCCTTCAAGTCTGTCTCTTCTTTCCTCCATCCCTCACTCATTCTTGTTTTGGATCTATTTTTAAACCAAAAAGGGAATTGGCAATGTCCCCATCAGTCTGACCTGACATTAAGCTGAGGCATCATCAACTTGTAGGCCATAACCCAGCTGCTGAATCCACAATCACAAACAACTGTTTGTTCAGAAAAATGTATACACAGGCTTTTCCCCAAAACATCTCATATGGTTATATAATAATTAGGACAATAGCACAAAATCTCACAAGTTTCAGAAGTGATGTGTTGTGTTCTCTTTATGTGGTTCCTATTTAATAAAAAGCAGTAAAGCCTTTCTGAATACAGAGTTGAGTGTGAGATAATCTTTCTGGACCATCATCCCATGTCTAAATAGAGCATCTCTAATACTGACACATTTGATGTTTCCAAAAGCAGTGTTGTTCTGCATTTATGACTGTTTTTTCTTGTACCTGTTTAGTGGGACCTCTGTCTAGTCCCGCAGTTATATACCCGTTGCCATATAGATTCAGTGTTTCATATTTCTATCTCTTTCCCCAGAAAGTAGAAGTGATTGGATCTTCTTTCAACTGCATACATACTCTGAATGAACTCTTTTTTTTCCCCTCATTTGTTTCAAGGTAGAAGAAGGCTGTGCAGTGAACTGAGAGAGATTTGGGAACAGATGAAATTTTAGGGCTGGAGGCAAAGAGAATCCTGGCACATCACAAAAATAATGTGTTTCCTCTCCAGAGACACTAGCAGACATATTGCTTAAGGCTCTGGAAGGACCTATTTCCATTTTATTCAATTAAAAATAAGTGTTGATGCAAGAGTAAGAATATGGAGGCTTTATCTTTTTTCCCACCAAGAGTGGTTATCTGCCTTAATAAATAATGAAAGTGATGGTGGCAATGAAGATATTATTATTTATTATTTACAAATTGCCCCTTTTTAAAATCCTTCAGATCGCTAACTCTTGAGTAGTTGGCGTTGGTTTGCCCTCTGAGAACTCTCCAACAAAACTGTTAGTATGTTTGTGAACTTTATAAAACTTCAGTGTGTTAAATAAGAATAGAATATGAACAAAGGCTATTGAGAACAGGCATTTTTGTTTTCTGAAACTGGTACTTTTACCTATACTCTCTATTCCTTTTAACATCCCTTTAATTTATCCTCATTCTAAAGTAGTTCTCTCTGAGAGGAAAAATTCTTAGGCAGTGTGTATATTTCCATAGTAACAGAATGTGGTTCCAACATGTTAGGTCATTATTAAGTATTTGGATAAATTTGTGGGAGTCCTGAGATCCAGTGGGAAGTCTTTCAGGAATGATAATTGACCTTTTCTAGTAAAAATGTTGATATTTATCCATTCAAATTCTTCTCTTTCTGTAGCAAACAGTCCTTAAGCCACTTCTTCCAAAATAGGGTTCATTTTTGACATGTAATCATAGGAGCATCTTTGGTGCTTCCATACTATTCAAGTCCTTCCATATAATTGATTGAGGAAAGCTCCAACTTCAGCAGTACATCAAGTTCAGTGAAGTTGCAGTTAACAGTATCCCATCCAGATATAAGGAATGCATGAATAATTGTGATTTGTTAGGCTCCTGTTGAAAACCACACACACAAACACCAGTCCACTTTTTTCAAATAGCACAGAGGAGAGTATACAAGTGTGAAGGGTTTCTAAAACAGGATTGTGAATTGACAAAGACCTTTTAGTGGCTTAGTCATATGCCCGTTTGACTGGTTGCATCTGAAGAAGAGTCATTGAAGGAAATGTTAGAGATGTTGAAGGATGTGTGAAAACTTATAAAGAACAAACAGTATTGTTTAGACCATCTTTAATTATTTCTTTTCTTATTTCCTATAACAAGTCAAAACTGCAGAGCAGTTTAAATAAGCACATGATGTTTAATTTTAAACTTTCCCTCTCCCCCCCTTTTTTTTAAAACAAACAAACGAAGGATTTCACTAGGTTTACTTCTCCTAGTGTCTAAAATTTGTAAAATTTGTGCATGAAATTTTTGTCCAAAGAGCAGGAGCAAGGGGGAAAGCATAGTGCAGAGTGTTCTTGTCTGTTTCCCCCCCCCCGTTTCTGGTAGAATGTTTCTGTTTGTCATTAATATAATTGCCTGTGATGGTGAGAAATAAGATGGCAGCATATGAGACTGCAAAAACAAATAGCTAATGCCTACATTAGTCAGTGTACAAAATTCCTTTGGAGAACTTTTGATTATCTCCTGGCTAGTGGTTGTTTCATGTTATTCTTAGTCAAAATTTCTGATTTGGGTGAAGATAATGTCAAATCCAGATAAACAGCAAAGCTATTTACAGCCTTGACTAATTAGGGGTAGTTAAGAACCATCCTGTTTTCTCAGTGATTCACTCTTGGTTTCTCTGCTTCATGCAACACTACATCTGAGTAATCTCTGACTGAATTGTTGCTGGTAACCTGAACTGAACTTCCTACATCAAACTTGCCTTTTGAAGTAACAATGTGGAGACTGATTATATTGCATCTTAGAGTAGTCTCAATAAATCGTTTATTCATAGTAAATCCACTCTGGGTCTTGTTTAGTTGACACAACCAACAGGTTTTAAGATGCAGATAATGCACTTTCCTGAAAATGAAAACACAGCATCTCTTTGGTTTCTCACCTTCATGGATATCTCCAACTAAATTTCTGTTAGTCTTCTACATTTGATAGGTTTAGGGATGCAGGATGTCCACAAAAGTGGAAAAATCACAAGCATCAAAATGTGTGTGTCTGTGGCAAGGGGGCTGAGGCATGGTAGAGAGAGCAAGCACCCAGGGTCCAAATCAAGTCAGGGAAGGGGAATGAGTTGTCATCATGGTCCTGTACTTCCTCTCCCCCACCCCCATCTCCTTCCTTGGATGTGAGCGAGCATTGGGAGGTGGTTTTTGGTACTGAGAATTTGGGCTGCAAGTTGTCCTTGGCTGGTCAGGGAGTGGATGGTGGACGAGAAGGACCAGAGGCAGATTGCCCTGGAAAGTACCCCCAGAAAAGAAGTGCCTGAAGGTGTGGGCGGGGGCAGGAGTTGGAAAAACTCACAAATAATCAAATCCATGAAAAGTGAAATCTGCAAATGTGGAGGGCTGATTGTACATGCATTTTATCTGATTTTTCAAATAATAATATGAAAATAGCCCAGAAAGTTGTGCAAAACAGAGTTCTGACAGAATGTTTTGCCACTGTATTTTCAGACATAGCTTTGCAGGCTTCAGGAGGTAAGCTATGAATTCACAAACGAGCCCAAAAGTGTATATTTTGGATTATAATTATTAAAACATTCGAATTTTAACAAGATGGTGTCCGCCAGATTAATAGCAACCTCAGCATGGACTAAGAAACACTGGGACCTGTAGTTCTGGAACTTAATTTTAAATCTGAAATCTTTGTGGCTCAAACTCTTTCCTGATTTCTGAGTATGACAGAATGTAGTACATTCAACCCAGCCTTAATGTAAGGCTCCTGGAACAGGCCTGTGATAATAGAAAATATTGCTGGGTCACAGGCAAGCTTTTCTGATTACCTATTAGAGTAAGATGTTGGTACTTATGTGTTATACAGTACAGCCTATTAGACCACATTGTGTTGATATAGTTAATCGTAGCTGCTGTGCTATTCCTTTGTGTTAATCCTGCAGATTTCTAGAAGGATAAGAGTCTCATGGAGCATGGAAATATAAATTGAAAAACCTGATAAGTCTTTATTTTTCTACAGAGTCTCACTGCCAAAGGTAGGCTATTTCTGAAACAGACAGTGACCTTCAGTAATTTGTCTCATATTGCAAATAGTGTCAAACAACAGTATATCAAAGGATTTTGTTGGACTAGGTGAATTAAAACTGGAATGGGAAGAAGTTATGTCAAGCTAAGAGAGGAGCTATAAAATGGATATGAAAGGTCACACCCAGCAGTAAATTTTAGAAGATTAAAATATGAAAATTGTGGCGTTACTTAAAGGAATGACAGTATCATGAGTGTCATCTAGTATTTGAAACACTAAGAGAGCAAACATCTTTACATCTGTCTTGCCATCTAGTGACCCATACCATTATATTCTTGCCACTTCAGTGCAGAGGGAAGTATTATTTTCACTGATATGTAAACTGCATTGCTCATAAAAGGGAGAAAGTTAACACATAAATGTGGAGTAGTATTGGCCAACAATGAAACATTCAGCAATGGATTATGAAAGTTTTATTGTTTTGTGCATTTCTCACAAATTGTGCCAAGAATGATCAAAAGTATGATTTAATAGTATATAGGAATTTACCTCCTTCCTGTATTAGTATTGGAGTAGACTCTGTACATGTGTGTTGATTCTCACACCTCCGCTTTCACAAGATCAGTATAGCACATCAGGTGGAATTTGCAGTGAGTTACAGCTTCTGTAATCCCAAATGTACATTTTGTGTACATTTGTTAATTTCAGAAATCACTACAATGGATACCTATAAGGTACCTCTGGCTCACACATTTCATGGTTCTGCAAACATCAGTGTCCCAATGGTGCCTTAAAAAAAATACTAGGAAAATTGTGTGTTCAAATGTAGAGTAACAGTTATAATAGCTTCTAGTTTTTAGGCTGATAAAAATTGTTCTAGAAACTATATTATACCTTTCTTGTAATTATTCAAGATAGCACAATAAAGAGTATTGATGGAGAAGAGTAGAGAACCACTAGTATGTTCTGCTGGTGACTCCAGCAGGACTAGTGACTAATGAAAGACTGAGCTGAGAGTGGTTAAAGAAAAAAAAAACTTTATTGCTCTTGTCTTTTCAAAGAGGCCGTCCTTGCACATTGAAAACTGTAGTTCTCGTAAGACTTAAAGCGTTTGTGGACTTAGGTTAATTATTGACTTTGTATAGGGCATTCATTCCTTCAGAGTTTTATTAACTGTTCCTCAGAATTTGTCACCAGTCCATTAGACTTTATGGCTCTCTTTAGTGGAGTAAAACTAATTAGATATATGAAATAAACACATTGCTTCCATTCCATAAAGCTTCTCCTATAAATAACAGTCCCTTCAAAGCTTCAGAAAATAAGTCTGTTTTGTGTATTTTTCTTCAGATAAGTATGAAGTGTTGACAAATACACTTTATCTTCCAAGGAAACCTCTCTCCAAAACTTAGAACTCTTTAGCTGATGCGATGATGTTTAATGTTTGTGACTGACTTCACAAAGTTCTTCACTTTAGGGCTGTATCTAGGGCTGCTTTACTTGCTTGTGGTTCATCAGCATTCTGCCCTGTATACTTACAAAGTCTGTAATTAAGAGCGTACAGAAAGCTAGCACTCTTTTTGATATAATCTGTAGTGGCATTAGAACGTCACTCTATAGCATGACTTTTCATGCTATAGACATTCTAATGCCTGTTCAATGCACTGTTCAATGACTTCAGAAGTCTGTAGCTGTGTGGGAGGTGTCCATGTTCATGTCAGGTTGCTCCAGTTATTGGAAGAGTCTTCATCATAGAAGAGGAAAATGGCATGAATTTAATGTTGTGTGACTTTGGGCTCTGGTGTTGTGCAATAGTACAGAAATATTTTTACTGTACTTGCTGCCATGCTGCTAAATATCAAAAAGAGCCCCTAGCTGCATTCACTGCTCAGCATGAAAAAGATGAAGGAAGGAGGAGGGGGAGGGGAAAGAAAAAGGAATGCGGCAGCACCTTTAAGACTAACTGGTTTTTAGTTTTGCATGACCTTTTGTGATATCAACTCACTTCTTTGAATGCAGTACTGTGATAACTGTGCACAGTGTGGTTCATCCTTATCAGCATATCTGGGCTAGAATGAAGAAGAAGCTGAGTTGATCTGGCAGTCTTGCAAGTGCCCTTCACATTAAAAAACAAACAACAGAACCCTATGTGTTTATATGCTAAACAAGTCACAACTGTACGTATGCAACAGAACAGAGTTTAAGAAGCTCTGAACTGGAGCACATGTTACTCATAGGTCTCTTGCTAAACGGTCTTTCTCAACTTTGTTGGAATATTGTTCTTGCGTTACACTGCCTGTCATCCCTGACTATTTATGCTGGGTGTTAGTAGGTGTTAAGGAAGGCTGTTCTGAGTAATTCCCCTTTTTCCTACAAATTCAACCACCCACCCTACACCACTCAAGTCTAGCTTCAGCTGTGAATCGAGAAGTTAATTTGTATGTTTTCTTCATGTTTATAAAGAAACCAAGTTAGTCGTCTCCATTAGCATCCTTGGTAACTATGGAAACCTGTTATTTGCATGCCCTGAATAAAAAACTTTGAAATAGCTGTTTGAACTGCCATTTGATGTATGGCATAATATGGCTGAGATGGTGTTGCATCAGAAATATTTCTGCATTACCTAAAAACCACCTTCTGAGTCCACGCCTCCAGGAATGACTGGAACCACCACATAACAGTGCTCCCAAGTCCCATCCCAGAGAGTCAGCCTAGAAGTGTACCATGGTCGATGGTATCGAAAGCCACTCCAGCAGAACCAACAGGGACACATTCTTCCCATCTGAATTCCAGCGTAGGTCATCTACCAGGGTGACCAAAGCTGTCTCTGTCCCATAACCGGGCCTGAAGCCAGATTGAAATGGATCTAGAGATAATCCATTTCATCCTGAAACCCTTGGAGCTGAGAGGCCTCCACATGCTCCAGAACCTTGTCTAAAAATGGAATATTGGAATATTTAGTCTTTCAAAGACTAAAAGTGAATCAGAAATTGTACAGTCAGATTTTTCTTGAATAGTATTTTTGATTTTCAGAGACAATATGCATTGGTTAACAATATGGATTAGTAGTTACAATAGTTGAAGTTTTCTGTTTGAACAGCAGATCTTCCTGTTTTTTCTTCCTAGCTTTGCTTGTAACTTGGAATAGGTTCTTGTATAACCTGCTTCGAATTATCTTAATTTTATTCAGATGCCTAGTTTTTGGGTACATCATTTACTTAAAGAATCTATTGCTGAACAAGTATGGAAAGCATTTCTAGCTTTCTCTGTAATTTTACAGAGCAAGCCTTTTCATGTCTACTCAAAAGTGAGTTGAACTGGGTGAAATGGAGCTTGTTCCTAGCTAAAGAGTATTTTTTCTTTTTTCCCAACATTTTGCTACTGATTTCAGTGATTTTGGTTTTCTAAGCACTGGTCCTTGGTTTTCTAAAGCATCCAGCTACTCTAAATTGGTCAAAAGAGCTTTATAAAATTAGCATTAAATGGTTACCTCATTTAAAACTTATACTGTCAACATCCAGGAACTTAAGGGAATCTATTACTACTACTACTACTACTACTATTATTATTATTATTATTGCTGCTACTACTGTCATTATTATTATTTCTATTATTATTATTGTTTCCTAAAAAGAGTGTGTTGTGTCTTGACTGGAAAAAGGACATGGTTTCATTTAAAAGTAGACTTTCTTTCTTTATCTCTTTCTCTGCCTGATGATTTTTATTGATTTGGTAATGCTTTCAACTGCACACAACAGTTTTTAATTCATAACTCTTAATTCATAATTTTTGATACACAGTCAGCTCTCCACAGCCTCTAGGTTTAGGGGGCACAGGCCACTTCAAAAGTGGGAAACATGTCTGTGTGTTACTGTGGGAAAGAGGCCGAGGCATTGTGGGAAGAACGGGTAACCGGAGTTCAAACCAGGTCAGGGAAAGTGGATAGGTCTGCCTGGTGACAGTATACTTCCTCTCTCTTGCCCGTCTCTTTCCATGGATGGGTGGGGGAATCAGGAGGGAGTTTGTGGTGCTGAGAAATTGGATTGTGAGCCATCCTTAGCTGGCCAGGTAGTGTGGCCTGATCAGAGGTAGGTTTTTAAAGGGCTGTGTGGCCTGATCAGAGCTACTAAAAGGAAGGGTATCCCTGGGAAAGAAGTGGTTAAAGATGAGGGGGAGGCAGGCAGGCAGGGGTTGGAGAAATTTACAAATAATCAAATCAGTGAAAGCTAAACTTGCAAATGTGGAAGGCAGACTGTATATCAAAATTAGCACTACACAGATATTATACAATATCAAATGAAGAGTTCAAATAAAGAGGTCAAAATCATATCAACCGGAAACAGAGAATCAGACCTAAAAGAAGTAGGTGTGGAAGGCATCACAATGATGTTATTTCCTTTTTGAGAAATGGATGCAGATTTGCAGACTAGCTCTCTTATCTTCCTGGGTATGTGTCCGTGCTTCTGTGCAGATGTTACAAAGGGAATGATGAGCCTACAGTGGTCTTTTCTCTTGGATGTTGTATTGTTGTCCTTCAAATTTCTCACTCCTTTTGGGAAGTGGACCGGATGTAATGTTATCTTGAGATATTCCCTATTTGCAGTTTTTAAATCTTCGGGCTTGTGTTCTAGTCAGCCATTTCCCTCCTTTTAAAGGAGGGAGTGGATGGAAACCTTAAATGCCTAAATGCTAAATATAAAAATTCAGTCACAAAAGGGTACTGCTAAGGTGGTTTAGCAGCACTCTACATTTAGGAAAATGTTGGAGAGCTTTGTAATGTGTCTACTCTTGTTTACTCTGATACTTACAGTGCAGTAAGTATTGCCTTCCTAGAAAATTCTAAGATTGAAAAAATAGTTCTGATACTTTGCTCTGATAGACTCTGATAAGACTCCTGTGTTTTTATTGTCCCTCTCACTCACATACACACACTCACACACACTCATATACACACTTGCATACTTCAAACAGCTCTCATCTATATCCTGTTGATCTTGTGTTTTATGTCTCTGATCCAGTCTCCTATCTGTTTCCTGCTCATACAAGTGTTTTGATTGGTTTACTGTTTACCATGTCGTATTTAGTCCAAACGGGATAATAAGCTTAGTTCATGCATGGGTGGTGGAGATAGGATCGTTCTTTGCTAGCATGAAAATATAGCCCCATAAATCTGTACAACCTGGAAGAATAAGTAGACTAATGATTTATATATTTTTATTGTGATTGTTTTGTATCTTATAATACGTAGAAAGACATTGGTAAAGAGTCTGTGTAAAATGAAAAAGAAACACACGTTTGAGGAACTTTAAACTGATCCCAGTGACAGCATCAGCTGTTTACTAAAATTATTTACATTCTTAGATTATGAACATATCTATGTTACCTTCTAAGAGAGCATTTCAATCCCTTTTAAAATTGCTTTGAATCACTCTTTGGCACTTACAAGCATTTCACAAAGTCTGTTCTGCAGATGTGGAATCTACAACTTTTAAAAAGCCAGTTATGTGTAAAAAGTGTATATGTTGTCTATTAGACATCAACCCTTCCAGTGAAAGAATATTGTATAGATCTTCAGATTTCTGTATTATTCTCAATTTTTCTTTGTAGAAGAATTTGAATCTGATGTGTTTGGATTAATGTTTTGCCTTTAGTGTGTGTTTTGTTATGGCATATCTTTTATGTGCTCAGGTTGGAGCAATGTGAACTTTTTCACCAGTCTGATTTCTTTCCTGAGCAATGCATGTACTTTATTAGGTTTTGCTTAACAAATGGAAAGCAGCCAGGAATTCCATTTCCAAACCTGTTTGTCAAATAACAAAACAGTGGCTTAGCCTGTGCGTGCTAGTTATAGTATATTTGGTTTGTTTCTCCTTACAGTCTTCTCTCTATGTAGTTTAGTACATTTGTATCCTGTCTTTCCCCCGCCATTCAGTGGAATTTAAGCTAATGAACTTGGAATTTGTAGATGGTCTCCCCTCCAGCCATTGACAAGACCCAGGCCTGTTTAGCTTCAGTGAAGTGGCTGCTGTATCGTCTGCCTTTGTCCAATACGTTTGAAAGACTGAGGAGAAGAACATCAGTTGTCTGTAAATAAGAATAAGCATGGGCAGGCGGTTTGTGAACTGTGTGGGAAAACAAAGGAAAAGGCGAGGGGGGAGTACCCCCTTCGCACTCAAACTCTGGTCTTACTGATCTTTGTCATTCCTATCCATATAACTGGTTGCCACGCCAGGAACCATATCTAGAAGTTTGGTTCCCCTGCACCAGTTCCATGTTTACTGCATCTCCATTATAATGATCAGAGAAGGAAACCGCAGGTGTTTATAAGAGAAACTGCTTAAAGTTAATTGGTCAAAGCTGTACAATGTCAGGAGTCAGGTGG
Organism: Iguana delicatissima; assembly: GCA_948472985.1. Taxonomy (NCBI): domain Eukaryota; kingdom Metazoa; phylum Chordata; class Lepidosauria; order Squamata; family Iguanidae; genus Iguana; species Iguana delicatissima. Next base: position 281,078 of record CAOKZL010001244.1, read on the forward strand.
ACATGGAACACTAGCAGACCTTGCAAATATTACTTTTAGGGACTACAGGTCCCAGAATTCACTATGGCTAGGAGTTATGTTTTTTCCTTTTCTAAGCTCTCAGAGCCAGTCATGCTCTGCTTCTGACTAGATCTCCTCCATGCTGCAGTTTTGCAGTAGCTTATGGCTGGAGTAAGCCTCCTGGCTGTTTTTCCCCCTTAACTCCTATTATCTGCCTGTTTTCCTTCTGCATTGTGTCTGCTGTTCTGCTTTGTCGTTACCTTTCTTTCCTCTTCCTCTGGTTGCCACAAAATTGCCTGGAGCCTAAGCTATGGAGCCAATGAAACTCAGAGAATTTGAGTGAAGTGAGGAGGCAGATTTTAATTAAGACAAATAAAAATTACAATTAAAGATTCCAACTGCGCAGTTGGACCAACCCAGAGTTCTTATGGGTTGGTACTGAACCCATTTCCTTTCCTAAAATTTATATCCTTCAGATTTCTCTTCAAAAATACAAATCAGCAATTCCAATTGGCTAAAACTTTACATAGTCAGCCCTGACACAGCTACTTCACTAATCTTTACATGACCTTTCTTTCTCCTGTCCTAAAAGTTAAATTTTTTCTGTGCTCTACCTAAAAGTACCAAAGGTCATTGTACCTTTTCTTATCTTTTGCAGCTGACTCTAGCCGTGTCAGGATCTTTTATCTCTGTTCTTGTTCTGCTTAAAGCACATTTCCTTGGTCACACTTAACTCCCACATCTTGCTTAAAGGCATATATTCATCTACTAAATATGCTAAATATTTTTCAGTTATTTCAAGCAATTTCTTATTTTATATTATGCGCTATCACTCTTCCTGATGGAGTACTGTCTCCCAATTTTTTTTTTTTCAGAAAATGGATACATATAACAATGCAACAGAATTCTGTCGGCTTCTTGAAATTAAAGGTGGGGAATGCTGTTGCCTGAGACTGTTAGTAGGTGAAAACAATAGATGCTATTCAGTGAATTGGAAGGTCAATTACAAATGGATACATTTTGCAGAATGTGAAGATACTTCAGTCTTGTAGATGAAATCCAGGGAAACTGTGCAATGTGTGCAGATTATTGAGAAGAAAATGTATTTATGGACTGTAAGAGATATTTCCATTTGGCCAGACCAAACAACTCTTGCGGATTAATTATTTATGCCCTTTGCATATCATAAGTGGCATGAATTTACGAATGTGTGGTCTCTTCCCTTTATGTATGCCCTATGTAGTTTTGCAAAATCTGTTAGAAATGCTACTCTTGGTCCTTGCTCACACAGCCTTATCTTGTTGGAAGATTGTTGCCTTGCTACAGTAGCCTTTACCTTGGCAAGAGAACCAATATATTAAATATTCTTGGATCCTAAGTATTGTTTGTGGAATTGAGAACAAATGAGCTTTGTCTGAAGTGCGCATTGATTTCTTTTATATAATTAATTAGCTTCTTGGATAGTTAAATATTGAGATATTTTTATGGGTTAGTTGCCAGAAAATTTCTGTGTTATAATCTGGAAGGACTTCAACATTTTGAAAGGACAGAAGTCTTTTGTTTGTAGAATTATTTAGCTGGTCCACCTGCATTTTTCTTGTCCTTCCTCCCCATTCCCTCACTCTCGATTGTTTTGGTGTGTCTCTAAGAAATATAGTTTTTTAAAAAAAGACATCATTTTTTTTTCCACCAGTAAAGTAATTGATAGAATGAATGGTGGGAAAAATATGGCTCTGAAAAAAAATAATAATCAAATTCATTAGCGACATAGAGACCCAGTGTGGTTTAGTGGTTTTAGCACTGGACTACAACTCTGGAGACCAGGGTTCAAATCCCTGCTTGGCCATGGGAACCTACTGGGTGACCTTGGGCAAGTCACACTCTGTCAGTCTCACAGGATGACAAAGCACCTCTGAACCCATCTTGCTAAGAAAATCCTATGATAGGTTCGCCTTAGGGTTGCTGTACATTGGAAATGACTTGAAGGTACATAGCAACAAAGTGTCTCTAAAAGTCTAGTTCATTGTTGTTGTGTACCTTCAAGTTGTTTTGACTTGTGGCAGCCTTAAGGTGAACATATCACTAGGTTTTCTGGGGCCTGAATGTGTGTGTGTGTGACACACCCAAGGTCACCAAGTGGGTTTCCATAGCCAAGCGAGGAATTCAACTCTGGTCTCCAGGGTTATAGTTCAATGCTCAAACCACTACACCACACTGGCTTGGTCCAGTATTGCTCCAGAATTCTTTTTAACTCTCATCCCAGCTGGAATTTGCTCACCTCCACATTCCACCACTAGATGAAACCGTTTTGTTATGTCCCTAGATATGTTGAAATGAAAAGCATCCAGCTGGTGGCTTGTCTCTTAAATGGCAAGTTTTCTGGCCCTTAAGGCAGTGCAAATCTCTTTTAGTCAGATCTCTTTTAATCAGCTTTATTTTTGTTATTGGAGAATCAAATTAATTACATTTAGCTTGTTATTTATAACTAGTTACTTATAAACCCTGACTTCTCAGTACCACTACCTGAGGAACACAGCCAGGTTGGTGCTATTCAGCTTGTGTGCTGCTTTTGAGCTTCCCAAAGATATCTGGTTGCTCCTTATGGAAAACTGCTGGACTTCATGGACCTTTGTTCTGATCAATCACAGCCATTCTTATATTTTTTGAATGGTTGGATATCCTTTACATTCTGCTGTATAGCTTCCTTCTGTGCGGTGTTTGGGCATGCCTGTGTTTCTGGGCATAATATGCATAATAATGATGTTTAGAATGTCAGCTTTCCTCCAGAAAGAATTCTTCAGCGCATCATTGGACACTGAATACTTAGGCTTGCATCTAAATGTGCCATGAGAGCCTGAAGGGAAGATGTGGACATCTCATTTCATCTGTAGTCCTGTTTTGCCCAGTTCCACCCTTCCTGAAAGGCATCAGACTCTATGAGATTAGCATCTTGTGTTCACAGTGGGCTGCAGCAGAGTTCTTCACCCTTAGGATCTCAGTCTTATCCTATGGGTTAGGAACCTTTGTCTCTCTGAATGTTACTAGTATACAGTTCTGATCATCTCTGACCATTGACCATACTGAGCAGAATAAGATGGGAGCTGGACAGATAAAACATGTAGGGCCACACGTTCCCCAAAGTATGTGTTCACTTGCATTGGAGGTTGCTGCACAAATAAGCAAGTTCCTTTCATGCATGTGTTTGTGCATTTTCAGTAAATGATTACATAGTGTCTCAAGGAATAGCCTTTGTTTTCCAGTTCTTGTCCCTGGGTAGAAACTGCACATTTTCTGCATGAGGAACAATTGGGGCATTTTTTATGAAAAAGAAAAGTGGTTGTTATATATACTTGTAATATGACAATACACAAAATGTCCTGCTTTCCTTTGCTTCTCTGATGGCTTATCCAGATATAAAATGTAAAGTTGTTTTAGTTGCAGCAGTTCTATAAGTATGTCTAAGCCATGGTGACATTAAGCATTCTATAACACATTCTGAACTTCTACAAAAAACCATTACTGCCAGTTTTACACCATTTGCCATTGCAGGCAGTTACATGGTAAATGCGTGCAGTAGGGAGGCCTTTGGCTGTCCAAAGGCTTTGGGCTGCTGACTGTTATCATTGGCTATGCTGGTTGAGGCTTCTGGGTGTCTAAAACATCTGGAAGACCAAAAATTCTCCTACACAACTGTATAGAATTCCACAGCTAAAGAATGGTCATCAACTGTGTGTAGAAGGAGTGAATGGTGGCAAGCAGCGTGTCATACTTGTGGGAGTGGAAATAGCATAATAAGCATGTAAGCCAAATATCTCTACTTCTGTTTGTGTGATCTTGGAGATAAGCGGTTATTATTAATTACTGTGTTTCTTGTGTTCTAGCTATATGATCATTTTGGGTACTTCATTTACAGTCCAGCCTTTGGTACACTATGATATAGCTGCTGTTACACTGCAGAGCACTCAGTCTTACAAAACCTGCCAAATCATTGCTGTTCACTTACAGTAGGAGTAGGCAACTACAAACAGGACAGGAGCCGTGTTTCCTTCCCATACCTGCCTGGCAGGCCATCACAGCTCATTCTGGTGTGCCTGAAGTGATGTCACTTGCAGCTGTCTTTGGGGATGTTTATCCTCTTTCTTTCTTTCTTTCTTTCTTTCTTTCTTTCTTTCTTTCTTTCTTTCTTTTTCTGTTTTGGACAGGTTTTGGGGTCATCTAGGGAGGTTAGTGGAGCAGACTGTTGCCGTTTTAGGTGATTTTGGGAAGTTTTGGATTGTTGGGAGACAAATAATCACCCCAAATTCAGCCTAAAATTTTTTTTTTTTAAAATTGAGGGGGATCGGGGTGTTCTCACAGGCCACACTTAGGGCCACATGCAGCACATGGGCTGCACTCTACCTAACTCTGACTTACAATTATCCTTTATACGTCTGGTAGGGCATGACTGCATAGTGAGGATTAATTGGTCGATTTTGCACTCTCGCAGGTATAAGTCAACCATCATAGCATCCAAATTACTGGATGTTTGTTATAGTTCAAGATGATAGAAGGAAAACCAGATTGGAGGAGGTTCATATTAATTAGTTATGTTCTGTCTGTCTCCAGATGTGGGACCTGTATGAAGTATCTACATTAGCACTCAGTGGTTGTGTTACTTGTTCAGTGGAAAATATTAATAGACATGTTCTCTGTACTATCAGACAGTGTAATTACCCTTAGGAACTCTGCTTATATTTCTTTTTGTGTGTATATTCTATTAAACTGAACTGAGGGAGGCTGGGAATTATGATAGCAGGTGCAATCACACCCATTCTTCTTCAGCGTGCACTGAATATGGAGTTGTGTGTAGTGGGGCAAATTTTCAGATACAAGGGGACTGTGTCTGAATACGTCTTGCTTCATATTCTGTTAGTGTCTTCTCTGGGTAAGAATATGGAGGGAAACAAGAGCTTTTCCAGCTAAAGTATACAAGTGGGGGAAATTTGAAGCAAAATTTATTTCTAAAATAAATTTATCAGAATTTTACCTTATCACAATTTTATTCTCCTCTTTCCTTAACATTACCAGGGAGGTGATGTGTGTTACTTTCTGCTTTCAGATGTTCAATATTGAGCACATAAAAAAGGCAATTAATAATATTTTTAAAGGTTCATGGTCTCTGCTTGTTTTTAGTGCATTTTAAACATTTTGTAAAACTGTCATTTTTGCATTGTAGTGAAAATGTGTTGTTTGCAAATAATTAGGAATGGATTTTAGTTTCAACTGTTGTAAAACTGTTGTTTCTGTTCATGTCTTGCTAGGACTGTGAGAACATGGGATGTCACCAATGACAAAAAACACAAAGGTGTGTTTAAACCACGGTCAGCGCAAGGGAAACGGGTGATACCTACAAGCTGCACATACAGCAGAGATGGAAAACTCATTGCAGCTGGTTGCCAAGATGGGTCCATCCAAATCTGGGACAGGAATATGAATGTAAGTAGTCTTCTTTTTTAATAGATCAACTGTGAACATGTGAACTGCTTTGTTTGTGATCTGACTAATCTGTCAGAGCAGGGTTGTCACATTGCCATGTTGATTAGAATTCTAGTCAAGCTACTCAGTGCATATTTTGTCCATTAGTTAGCCCAGATTCCTAGTCATCACTTTAAAGAAATTAAGTCTCTAACCTCTGTAGAACCAGTGACAGATACTGCTCTGCATGGTAACTTTGAGAGAAATTTGCTCATTTCCTCCTTCTGGTGTTTTTAGCCAATGAGTGAAGTCACAACTGGAATTGATACTTAGAAAATCTATTGTTAGCTATAGGGATTTTTAGAGGTGGGAAGGGACACATCCATTGTCTTAATATGGCATGTCCTGGTTTTGGAACTGCTTTGTTTTTCTTGGTGGAAAACTGATTCTTAACTACAGGAAGTAATAATTTTTTGGGTAACTGTGATTGGAAAATAGTATCAGTTCTATACAGAATGCATCCCCAAATACAAAAATGTATTATATTTATTTCTTTGTATTTAATTTATTTGTTTTATATCCCAGTTTTCTCCTGAGTGGGATTAAAATGGGCTTACAATATAAACTAAAAGAGAAATGTATGCTCTTCATAACCTGGGGCTTATTTGACATCAAATATGGTGGTGCTGTTTCTGATTTCATAAACTTCTGTAGAGTAATAGAAGAAATGGGCTGGTTTAAGATGCCTTTAAAACCCATAACGCACATAAACCCTAGCCAGCATGATCAGTGGTCAAGGGTTCTAGGAACTGTAGTCAACAATTTCTACAATTGTTTTTCAGTAGGTATTTTGTATCGTAACCATCAACTGATTTTTCTTGCTACGGCAGCTAGTTTACACTAAATATATGTGGGGCAGAAGATCACTGAAACTCAAGTGGTTGTTCATAAACACCTGAAAAAGTATGCATGCACAGCAGTGTATTGTATCATTTTTTTAAAAAAAAAAGCACACAGAAGTTCATAAGGAAATGACATGAATAAGCAGACTATTAGGAATGCTGCTGTTGAACTCTGCACTGGGAACCTTAATATTTGAATGCTGTCTACATTTACATCAACAGCTACACAGGTGATGAAAGCCAGCCTCTGAAAAAATTATTATTCTGTTGGAACAAGTTTATACTTTGAATAACTTCTGAAACTGCCATGCCATTAAGAAGTTTTACAAGGTTTATAGTGGAAATAACAACAGAGATAAAAAGCTGACAATCAAAATAAGTTGGGATGTCACATCTCTGTGGAGTTGTGGCTGAATATTTAAGCCTGTGCAGTCTTCTTCACTCATTTACCCCGTCTTTGTTCAAGTGTTGTGAAAAGCTGTTTTGCCTGAGATTACAGTGCTAAGTTATTTGATTTTTATATTGTTCACACAGATCACTTTCATCAGACCAGACAGCCTAAATTAGCATACTGTTAAAGTGCCACCTAAACTTAACAATTTTATAAAAAAGAAAGTGAACAAGATTTTAACCAGTTAAAAAGCAAAGATGACAAAATGCAACCCTCTGGATGTTTTTGGACTATCAGTCCCATCAGCCCTAATGCTCAGGAATATTCAGAGTTGTGATCTGATAACATATGTAGAGCCACAAAATTCCTGCCTCTGAATTAGTGAATTAGTGAAAATTCCTAGAATTTTTAAAATTAGAACGGAGAGATCTCACAAAGTATTCAAGCATCAAGGATGCGGCTGTTAATCTGGCTTTTGTATCCTTTCCCAGAGCCACTGTGCCATAGTAGTTTGAATACTGGACTATGAGTCTGAAAGACCAGAGTTTGCTTAACTATGGAAATCCACTGGTTGATCTTGGGCATGTCACGCTCTCAACCTCAGAGGAAGGCAGTGGCAAAACCCCTTTGAACAAAGCTTGCCAAAAAAAATGAAACAACAACAAAAAACCACCTGAGATAAATTTGTCTCAGGGTTGTTGTATGTTAGAAATAACTTGAAGGCACACAGCAACAGCATTTTCCCATCCCTGAGCTGGAGACAGGTAACATCTTTAAGATTCTGTCTGTTATGGTGAGAAACAAGAGAGAGGAGAATTTTTTACTTCTGTCATGAAGCTTCAGTGTAACAGAAATAAAAGCTTGACTGAGAAGAGAGGGGCCATTATAGTGGTTTTCAGAGTTGTAGGCACCTTCCCTTTTGTGTATGGCCTATGCCTCTGGAAAAAACAGACTTTCTTGAACTTTAATAAAGGAAGATAGTAATACTGTTGTCACAAGGGAAAAAGGAAAGACTATGAAGGGTTGGACTCAGTGCAGTTTCTTTTATTAGAATCCTTAGACCCAGCATGGTAGAATGATTTGAACACTGGAGACCTGTGTTCAAATCTTCACTCGGACATAGCAACCCTTGGATGACCTTGGGCAAGTCACACACTCTTAGCCTCAGAGGAAGGCAAAAGCAACCCCTCTGAACAAATTTTGATGTGAAAATTCCATGATAGTTTTGCCTTTGGGTTGCCATAAATTGAAAACAATTTGAGATTTAAAGCAGCAAAAACTTTTTGTCATATCTCACAAGCAAGTTGTGCAGTGTGTTCTATGAACTTTTGGCCTGGTGAACTAAAGGGGAATGAGGGCATTTTCACCATGGTTTTGGTTTCAAAAAGGGCCTCTCCTGGGCCTAACTTGGCCTTGGGGTGCACAAAATGTGGTGGAAATGCACTGCATGATGGTTAGTGGACGTTCTGGAGCGTTGCAGGTCAAAATATTTTTTTTGAAAAAAATTGCAAAAAATCATTTTTAACCTTGGGGGGACATGGGCCTCCAAATATGGTGGAAATGCCCTCCATACCGCTACATTTGGGGGCATCCTGAGGGAATTTTTTTTAAAACAAATGGAAAAAATATACTTGATCCCTCGGGGTGCCCCCCAGGAGCCACAAAAAAGGTCCTGAAGTGGTAATGTGCAGCCCATGAGTCACACTTTGCCAACCCCTGAGCAGTATTAAAATATCATTTAGACATATTATTTACTGCAAAAACTCTACATTGATTTATCTGCCCTAGATAGATTAATTTAGAGGAGTTTGGTAAATAATATGGCTCCATGATATTTTAATTATTATAGATAAGCTAGTCATTAAAAGGGACAAGCCATTCCCTTGTCTGCTTTCCTGTAATATCAAGAAAATACTAGAAGAGACATTTTGATTCTTCAGATACTTTCATCGTAATATGCTAGAGTTTTTGTCTCTGTGCGTGTGTGTGTATGTATGTGTTGTCATTGTGTTCTCCAAGTAGAGGAGGAAATTATCCACTATATTAAGAAGATTTTTAAAGATTGCTAACAATGAAGAAAAACACCTCTTTTACCTTAGTTCCTATGACAAACTAATGATTTCATCTTAACCTTTGAAGAGTAACTACATCTGGAAATTTCTTGAGTAAATATAAGATGAAAGGCATCCAAATAGACAGAATATTTTCCTTGCAAGCTGAAGGTAAAGTTTCCATATCCATAAGTATCCCACACTACTTATTCCAGAGGTATGCGTGCCAGACCTCTGCTGCAGAACCTGAAAAATCTCATATAGCATGCCAGAAGCAAATATTAACTTTTTTTCCCTGTATACATCTGTTCTAACCAGTACTTCCTAAACTCTAGCCTGACATTTGCACCATAGGATTGTCAGATGCTCCTCCTTCTGGCTAAGATTGAAAAAAGGGCACTGCTCAGTTTCTAAATGCATTCTCTCTTATATAATAAACAGTTTATATTAAGGTGCTATCCAACTGTTTGTATTAGCCAATCTGGTGACAAGAGGCAGTTCTGAAACTGAAGCTATGTCATCCCAAATGAAAATAACTCAATCAGTTGACTCTTTAAAAGTCTGTAAAAGGACATGCTAGCCTTAAGAGAAGCACGTTATTTCTTAGTTTCTACCGTAGATAGCTTCTCCAACACAGAAGAGCAGTGTCTGTACCTCCTAATCTACAGAGCCACATGTCTCATTAGATTGAGTGAGAACGGCAGGTTGTTGGAGGACAGAGCAGTGTGTTCCATTTGGCCTGCTCTGCAATTCCTAGGTTATCTTATGGTCCTGAGGTATAGTAGAGAATGCTGTCCCTTATTGCAATCCAGTCAAGTTGTGTTCTATATGTGGAATGGCAAGGGGGTTGCCATCTTCTTCTCTGTCTCAGATAGCAAAATGTCCTGGGCTGTCCCAGCATCTAGAAGTTAGATTGATTGATTAATTGATAGATTTGATTTGATTTGTATCTTGCTTTTCTCCCAAATGGAACTCGGTGTATCTTAAAATTAAATTAAAATCTAAAACAACATGGAGACACTGCTTTGGAGCTCATCTTGGAAGAAAGTTGGGGTAAAAAAATTAATTAAATAAATAAGGGGTGCAAAAGTCATACATTCAATTAGAACACTATATTTAAAGCATTAAATGTTAATTTAAAATTAAAACAAAATACTTGCAACACACATTACATACCAAAAAACAGCACATCCAATTATACATCATTCCACCTTGGCCAGCCGAGGCTGAAGACCTGTTTAAACAAGGAGGTGTTTCCCTGCCAGTTAAATGACAGCACATAGGAAGCAGATTGAACCTCCTTTTGGAGGGAGTTCCAAAACCTAGGAGCAGCCACCATACAGAAAAATAAAAACAAGGACCAGGAGATAGAAAGAAACGAAATGGAAAGTTCTGGGGCTTACTGTTATTTTGAATTTGAAGATAAAATTTGTTTTATTTTGCTTTGTTTTTAATGGAATGGGAATCACAACAAGTTTGTAGGTGTGTGACTGGACAGTTCCAAAATCTACCAACCAAATACAAAGTTGAGATAGGTGGGTACTTTACATGGGATCTTCTTTTTGTAGCACTGTCTTGGTTGTAGAACCCTCTTCCTAGGGCTGTGTTTCTCTTTATTGTCTTCTAGATATCTAATGAAGGCCACAGTGGTGTTTTTTTTAATAAGGTCGCTTTCTGATCTCGGCATTAATTTGTTGTTCTTCTTTGTAGTCTTTGCAGCTCACACACATGGGTTGATCTGTACCTTGTACTGCACCTGTTCATAAATGTCAGCTTTCTATAATTTATGTACTTTGTTTAATTCTATATCATCTCAAGTGATCATGGAGTGTAAGTTGGAGGGTCTGATCCCTGACTGCACTATATAAGTAAGTAAAAGTTTGATCTCAAATTATACTTCCTTTAACTGATAAGCATTTTGTGTTCCACATCGGTGAGAACCAAATTGTGTAGCCTTTGCTTCGAAAACAGTTCAAAACACTGAGGAGAAAGCTAAGAGAAGCCTGGGCTGCTGCTCCTCTACATCTTTGCTGGAGCAACAGGATTTGTGATGTATCTGGAGCACAGCATTGTATTAGTTTGACTTCACTTTCACTGTCATGGATTCAGCCTAAGGAATGATGAGTTTCATAGATTAATGAAATATTTAGAATTCTCTGCTAGTAATCAAAAGCTCTGAACTATAATATATAATGATACCTTGGAAAGCAGATTAAATCAGAGTACCATGAAAACTGTAGTTACATTGAGTGCACAAGGGTCCTTAACAAAAAAATTCCAAAAACCACACTAACTGACAAATCCGAGGATTTCTTAAGATGCAGCCATGACTGTGAAAGCGGGCCTCAGCACTGGAAGAAAGCTTAAATAAATAAATAAAGGTGGTATTGAACTGAAATAACTGTGTAGTGCAGATTATCTTTATACTACAAAGCTTGAAAGACACTTACATATACTGTTGATTGCATGAGTTCATTGCCATGTCTGTGCTTAAACACGTATCTTGTAGAGACGTCAGCTGCATTTGTACTGGGAAGCTGTATATATGTACACACACACACACTTTTATTCAAAGAATCATTTTATATTAATATGTATGGCTTGTTTATTTAGTCATTCATTTGTTTAATTTATTTTTTTCCTTCCCCCAAGAATGGGACTCAGGGCAGCATGTAATTCTGTGAGGACTAGAAAATTTGTCCCTTATAGGACTGGCAGGTGTCCCTTATAAAAGAATGACCCCTGCTTGGGAGTTGGAAAGGTTTTCCTTTTGTATAGACAAGATGCCAAAATAGCCTGTATTTTTGATTGTGGGACCTTTATAAAGATAGAAATGTATGTATCATGTAATTTATGGATGTGCACAGTACATTAATTTTACAGAGAAACCCATGGCTAAGTTAACTGAAATCAATATTTTTATTTGGTATTTAGATAGAGAACAAATTTGTTGTTAGCTACTTCCTGATTGTCAACACTACATGTCATTCATTCCAATGGTCTATTAAGGCTGTTTTGAAAACCTGCCAGTACTAAATGGCCTATAATTAAATAAAAGAAATATCATTAACATCCAGAAATAATAAAAGCTTTAAAAACAAAGCACAGCTCAAAAATGGTCCAATAAAACAAAATTGTGAAGCTCACTGTGTGTTGTTGTTGTTAACTGCTGTCAAGTCGACTTCAACTTGTGGCAAGCCTATCCGTGAGAGACCTCCAGGTTATTCTCTGTTCACATCTTGCAAACTCTGATTGAGGCTTCCTTGATTGAGTCTATCAACTGGTAATGCAATCTTCTTCTTTCCTCTTTCACTACTGCCTTGCCAAGCATTGTTGTCTGTTCCAGTGAATCATTTCTTCTCATGGTATATGGCTGCTAGGGAGAGTTCAGGCTTGATTTGCTCTAGAACCCATTTATTTCTCTTTTTGGCAGTCCAGAGTAGCCACAGAACTCTCCTGATGATTTTCTTCTTATCAGCTTCCTTCATTGTCCAGTTTTCACAACAATACATAGAAACAGGAAATACAGTGGCATGCACAATCCTCACTGTGGTATTCAATGATATTTCTTTCTGCTTCAGGATCTTGTCTAGTTTCTTCATAGCTGCCCTTCCAAGTCATAGGATTCTTCTGATTTCTTGACTACAGTCTTCATTTTGATTAATGACTGACCGAAGGTACAGGAAATCTTTGACTATCTCATGTCTTCATTGTCTGTTCTAAAGTTAGGTACAATGACACTGGGGGAAGGATCTCTTAGACACAATGGCAGTGGCACCATAGCTAATTCTAAAGGAGCTAGTACTACACAAAAGAAGGCAATGGCAAACCACTTCTGAAACTGTTTACTTGAAAACCCTATGATGTAACAATCCAAAATGCAGTTATGCATAACCCATGATTATATCTCTTTTTCTTTTGTCATTTGTTCAATTGTGTTTTAAGCTCCTCATCTTTCAAAGAAAAGGTTAGCCTACTCATAGAGGCAAACTGAGCAACAGCTGCAGGTTCCAAAGTGCCAATGGAGCATACTTCAGCGAGATCTGAGCGTGGCGTTTGATAATCAAGGCTCATGGAGCTTTGTCATTCTTAAGGGTCACCAAAAGTTGAAGTTGACTTGACAGCAAATAACAACAGGTCAGCATCATATGTGAACTTCCCCCATCTGGGTCTCTATAAGTCATTTGAACTACAACTGCCATCATCCAACATATTAGCGATGTTGTTTGGAGCTGGTGGGTGTTGTAGAGCAAATCATCTAGAGAGGACCTAGACAAGAGGAAGCTGGTATTTCTCTTGGACTGAGAACTGCTGCCTGCTCTTTGAGCACAGAGGCAGCTTTTTGGCTGAGTACCTTGCATTCCATGAAATACAGTTGCAATTGTCACATTAGCAATAAAAAATTTAAGAATGCTGTCCTAGTGAACTCTTGATCCTTTAATGCACTGTTATTGCATTGCTCAGCATGTAATAATTATAAAGAGAAGTGAAGACAAAAGAAGTGTATCCACCAAAGAGCACAAAAGGGAAGTGAAGAAAAAGAGAAATATATTCATCAAAGACAACAAAACCCTTTTGTTAAAAGATCTACCTCCAAGTTTGAAAACACAGACTGTTATGTTTGGGAGAAGGCATAGAGCATGACAGAGCTCAACACCAACAAGAAAGATGTTTGTAAAATAGCAAATAACTAAATTAGATCTGGTATGTGGTATGTAGGATCTTGAGAACTGAAATAATCGTGTTGGCATTTGGACTGTTGATAACAGTTTTGAGTTCACACTGTTGTTTTTTCACATGATAATGGAAAACATTCCCTGTGAGCGGAGGTGGAATGCACAGTACAGATTCCAGATTTGCTGCTAACTGTGGTCTATAAAGATTGGTTATCTTTGAAATAACAGCTCTTATGATATTTCAGTAAAGCTGGAGGAATTATGCTTTGTTTTAAGGAGTCCTTTAAATATATTTAGTGTGTGTGGTTCAAATTATTAGAGTGATTTTACAACTAGCCCAGACTTGAATGAAACCAGGAAACAAAATAAGCAGAGAGGCTAAATTTGATTTACAAGAGTCTAAACTGAGATTACTTAAACCTTTTTTTTTTTCTAAACAGAGATTAAGGATCTTAACCTAACCTAGATATGTTGGACTACAATTCCCATCAATTCTAACCAAGATAACTATTTTCTTAAATGATGGGTATTGTAGTTCAGTAAAATCTCTATGTTGGAAAAATCTGGTTTATATTCCCAGTTCATTTTCTTACTGTTCCTTCTTTGTTAAGCGAAGGAAGATCATAAGCTGGTTTGTATCTTGATCCAATATATGCAGCTGCAGAATGTATAATTATGGCAAAACAAGCAGAATCTAAGAATTAGTTTGAGAGCCACTGTGGTACTTGACTAAGAATTTGAAGACCCAGGATCAGCTCCCTAGTCAGCTGTGAAAAACACTTGAGTGACAAGTCACTCGGGCAGGTTACTGCCTCCCAACTCAACATATTTCATATGGCTGTTATCACTCAGTGAGAAGTGTCCTGAGGCCTGAGATTTCAAGGCCAAAACAGAGTCTTAAGCACAGCCTCCATAATATTGCAGAGGGCAGCCTTTAGCAATATAATCACGCACAATATTTTAGATGTCAATCGTAAAGCATGGTCATGGTCATAGGGCATGCCATTCAGATAAAAAGTACAAAGGCCAGCGCATCCAAAGATATTTCTTCAGGTGAAAATTAAGTTTTCAAACTGCGTGGAACAGAAGAAAACTGAATTTTCCCCAACCAGGAGTTGGGGGGGATGTGAAGGTGAGCAGTAAGATAGAAAAAGCCGCAAAGCAATAGTTTAGTAGTACTGTTTTCAGCAACTTGTCAGGCATAAAGTCCTGTATTGGCTGCTCCTTCCCAATGAGTTCTGATGCTAGTCATGGTGTGAGAAACTTTTTTGAGAAGGGGAGGGGTGAACAGAGGAGGTGGCAAAGTAGGCCACTTGGAGAGTCAACAACAGCAGAGGCCAGCAAGTCCCTCCCTCCCTCCCTCCCTTCATTTCAGGCCAAGGGTTCACCCTGTTTCCTCTCCCTGGGATCTGGGGAAAAGGGGCCAGGTCCTGACATCTGGGAAACCTAGATCGGTATAAGGAAAAAAAGAGAACCGTGCTGGTCTCTTTGAGCAATGCTATGGAGAGATACGAATATACAATTTACAATATTTTACAATTTAGAAAGATGCGAATCTGACAATGGCAATATAGTGATTGAAAGGTAATGATGCTACAGATAAGGTAGACAAGTGATTATTCTGTAGAAATAATTAATTTCTCTAAATAATCAGTTAATGCTAAAAAGTGCATTGCTTCTGGGTGTTCTCAGTCTAGTTATGCTCAAAACACAGTAGCAGTATATGTGGAGATATGTGTGTGTGTATTCTAGAACCATATTGTAATGTGTCCTTTTAGCTAAATAAAAGTAACAACAAAACAGAAAAGGGGAACCAATGTTTTCCCCATGATGTTGCTACTACATGAAACTTATTTTCAGCAGATGTTGGTACTAGGCAGAGACCTTGGTGAAAACACAGAGTGTTGTCCAGCTGTCTTTTATTTATCATTTGACTTGTAGTGAGGCTACACAGACTGAAACCAGATATATCCGTGCAGCAACAGAGTTTCTGAACCAAGTAATTTTTTCCTTAGATACAGTTAGACATAATGGTGTTGCATCTATACACGTTCCTTGCTTGCTTTAATTCTGTATAGCAGTAAGGATATGTTTTGGGGTGCACCACTGTTTTATCTAAGCTGTAGAAAAAGAACAAGAACCTTCTGAAGGGGAAGGAAAAATGTGGTAAAAATGGAAGCAAGAGGATTCAGAAAGGAGCAGTCAGCTCTTTGGGGATTTTTAAAAGCAGATTTTTCTGCTGCACAAATGCACTTTATTGTTGTGTGCCTTCAGATTGTTTCCTACTTTTGGCAACCCTAAGATGACCCTAAGCAGACACTGAAAGAAGAAAAAAGGTTGAACACAGAGCATTGATTGCTCCATGCTCGTATCCTGTATCATGGTGATTTCTTGATAGGTGTCAGCAGTCCTTATCTACCAGTTAGCAACATTTCTTTTATGAATCTGCTTTAGTTCACTAAGCAAATTACTTTTTAAAAGATGTAAGGGAATCCTGTAGCACCTTTGAGATTAACTGAGAAAAACAAATTTCTAGCATAAGTTTCTATGAATTGCAGTCTGCTTTATCAGATGCCCTATGGACTGTAGTCCAGAAAGACTTATTTTAGAAATTTCCTATTTTAGTTAGTCTCAAAAATGCTGCAGGATTCCCTTATATCTTTTAAAGGTAAAATAGACTCAATGCAGCTATGTCTTTGAATACATTTATCTCTAAAGAGTGTTGCTGCACCTTAAGAACTAGTAAGTTTTACTTGCAGGAATCATGCAAGTTAAGGTGCTGCAAGATACCTTGTTTTTGCTCCAACAAAGTAATACAGCCATCCTCTTGGAAAGTTATCTGTCTATTCCTGCCCCATCATCAAACTTGTGCTATCAAATATGGCACTTCTCAATGAAGTTTGTATGGGTAATTAATTCCTTTTTCTTCTTTGTGGCATGTGTGATCACACACATAGGGTCATTCTACACTAGTGCAGATACCTTTGGAAGCTTTTAGAGCTGTGTTTTCATGGTAAACCTTCCCCCTCACCTACATGCATATAAGCTGTGTGTTCATGCTGAAACCCTCTACAATCATGGCAGGGTCATTAGGAAGTCTCAATATTTTGACTTTTCTCAGTTGATTAGTTTGTCTTCGCTCTCTGGGGGCTTATGGCCCCAAAGACTTTCTCCAAGAAGTGTCTCAAGGCTTCGGTTTTTTTATGTCACATGTATTGTTTCCTCTGCCCAAGCAAATACCATGAGCTTGACTCATGCCTGTTTTGCCAGACCTTTATGAAGCATAACAGAATTTCCCATCTTAAAGTTCTTCTGTGGGAAGGAGTCTTCCAGAGTGTAGGCCTTGCAGCCCAGAATAAGCTGCTTCACATGGATTTGGTTGCTAACTGCTGACAGTTGTCTTTGGCCATGGAGCAACAACTGGAGTATTCAGTGAGCCAGACTCCATCCTCTTTGACTTTGATGCAGCCTCCAAAATCTTCTCAGGAAGGTTACATTGGTTACATTGGATCCTTCCACTCAGGAGCCCTATCCATCCTCATTTCATATTGTCACATCCCTAGTGCTCCTCATCATCTCCCAAACCTGACCTTGGAAAGAATCACTAGAGATTTGGGTGAGCAGCCTGTTGAAGTTCAGGTTGTCAATTCCTGCTGGGGGGGGGGTGTTCTTGACAAATCTTCCCCTTTCCAAAACCCAGCTCTTAGTCACCACAAGTCCCCAACACTCGACGCCAAGAGTGTTGGTTCTTGAGGTGCTGGGATGCATCAAATCCAACAAAGAACCTTGACCTCTCGACCGCTCTTCATACTGGAGTATGTCTTGGTCCCAGAAGTATTCCAGTTCTCAATGCCGATGTTCTCCCTATTCTCCCTGTTATAGGGATCCTTCTCCCTATCATGGGGACTGTTTTCATTCTTCACTTTATTATTGTGACAGATACCCAATATATTTGCATCGCCCACACCATTATGTTTGGGACCTGTGCTAAGATTATTGTTTGACTCATGAGGACCATTGTGTAGACCATCTTTCCCTGTCTCAGTCCACAGCTTGCTCCCATATGTCTAAATTGCAGCGTCCAAAGGTTATACTTTTTAGACCTCCATTTCCTCCAAGAACACCAGCACAGTCTCTTCTGCCAGCTGGGGATTCTGCTGCCTGGCCTTCATTCCAGCCAGTTCGTATTGTCCCAACTCTATTACAGTCTTCCCTCATCTTGACACCGATGCAGGATCACTTGTACTCAGCACCATGCTACACCTGCTCCTCAGTCTCCTAAAGGGCTAAGAAGGATTGAGTCACCATCAGAGAAGGAATCAGGTTGCTAGTCTCTAGAGGATCACTCTACTTCCTCCCTCAAACTGCTGTTGGAGAGCAAAGTCCCTTCTGCCCTTTAGATGACCTCAGCAACTTTGTCAGTGTCATCTCATATTTGGAGGACTGGTTGATAATCTCCCCTTCTTTCCCCCATACACTTGAAGATATCCACCTTGCAATCTCCTTCCTTTGGAACATGAGCTTCATGATAAATTGGGAGAAGTCTTTGCTATATCCATCTGGATGTATCCAGTTTATAGAGGTGGTGCTCGACTCCAAGGGGTCCATCATTTCTACCACAGGATGAAAGACTCAACCTAAAGGCCTCAGTGCAAATTCTCTTAAGGAATCACTATGAGAATGCCAGATGCATTCAGGTTCAACTGTGTCTCACAGTGGCAGCTACCATAGCCGTTCCCTTCACCCAACTCGAGATGAGGCCTCTGGATCTTTTTGATCCCAAGGAGCATATTCCATGCACGTTCTTCTCAGTACCTCACTCAGTACTTTGAACTTTTTGCTAATGGACTGACCTGTCCAACACCATTAGAAATATGCCTTATGCCTACCCTATACATCTTCTGGTTGTCACTATAGATGTGCCCATAATGAGTTGGGGTGCTTACACCCTGGACTTGATTCTCACTGGCCTGTGGTCCAATATTGAGACATCATATCAATGTCCTTGAACTGCTTGCGATGTGGAAAATGCTTTGTACATTCCAGAGACTGCTTTGACACAGGACCATCCAGATGGCTAAAGACAACATGATGGTAACCTTCTACTTCAACGAGTCAAGGGGCAAGCATTCTCATAACCCTCCTTCAGCTTGCTGTCTGGATCTAGGATTGATGCATATGCAGGGGCTTATTCCTTCTGGCAGTACATCTCCCCAGTGTCTGTGTCCTCGCTGATGATCTCTGCAGAATGACCTCATCTTCCCTGAAGTAGAAGATGGACTGTCATCTTCCACTTCCTCTTCCATTGTGAGGGACACTAAAAACAGAAATTTTCACATCCCTTGCCAACTCTCACTACACTAGATTTTGCAGCAGGTGCCATCAATTCTTTAGGAGATGCATTTCTTTTCTCATAGGATGGTCCTCTGCCATACACTCCCCCCCTTCCCACTTTGCACAAGGGTATTCCAAAACATCAAGGATGACAATACAGACGTTATTGTTACCACCCTGTGGTGGCCCCTCCAGCTTTGGTTCTCTATACTCTTCAGACTGCCTGCTGGCAGCTTCCACTGCCTTCTGGAGCACTTAGATCTTCTATCCATGTGGCACAGCAAAATTCTCTACTCAGGCATGGCTACCCTCAGGTTAATTGCTGGGAGATTTCACCCTCATCGGGTCTACCTGAAAGCATCCAACTTGTGATGTCTGCAGCTTGCAAACAGTCAGTGAAGTGCTTCTGTGCAGCCAAATGGATCTCCTTTCTGTCCTTCCCACAGATTGAGGGTGTTGTGTTGGACTTGCTCAGACACATGCTTCATTTCTTTATATCTGTGCAAACTAAAGACCCCTCGTTCTCTTTCCTGAAGGTCTACTTGGTGACCATCTCTGCTCATGCCAAGCCTTATGATGCTCCCTGTTGGTCAGTGTACCCAAAAGTGAAGATTTTCACCTTCATGCACCTAATCATGATCCACTGCCTACATGGAGCTTGCCGTTGGTTCTTGCTAAGCTTATAGCATGCCCCTTTGAACTAAAGGCATCCTATGGTATCCACCTGCTCTCCTGGAAGACAATATTCCTAATTGCAATCACCTCCATCCATAAAGCCAATGAATTGTCAGCACTCAAGATGGATCTGCTGTACTTGTAGTTTCATGGGGACAAGGTAGTCTTCTCCACAAACATTTCTTTCCTCTTGGAAGTTGTTTCCACTTCCATCTTAACCAGTCACTGGTGCTTTTCACCTCCATGTTGTCCCCATCTTCTGATCTTGATTGTGCCCTCCATACCCTGGATGTTAGACAGGCACTTCTGTTCTGTGTTTCTCAGAACAAGCAATTCAAGAAGTCTCCTTGGCTGTTCATTGCCTGTGGAACACATAGAAAAGGAAAGGCGATCTTTTCTTAATGTCTCTCCCACTGGGTGGTGAACACTATCCATCTTACTTGCTCTCTTGCTGAGAAACCTTTTCCATAAGAGGTCAAGGCTCCCCCCTCATTTTGCACTTCAGAAGGATTCCTCTACTTAAACACTGCCAGGTGGCTAGGTGGTCATAACTGTAATGAGACAGGAATATAAACTGGATGCTTAGTCTCAAGCTAATGCCACATTTGGTAGGACATTGCAGTCATTGGTCCTGGCATGACCAACCATCCTTAGTGAGTTTAGTTTGCTGTTGTATGAGTCACAGAGTATATAAGAGTACTCATACTACGTGTATGAGTCATAGAGACCACAAAGAATAACTGGCTGCCTACCTGTCATTGTGGTTCTTCAAGTAATCATCCATGAACTCACGTAATCCATCCTCCTCTGCTCTTCATGCTGTCCCATTCTCAAGATCTCTTGATGGCAGCCTTAGAATTGGGTTTAAGCAGGAACACACAGCATATATGTGTGTGTGAAGTGGTCAGGTTACTGCCTAACACAGCATTAGAAGTGTCCAAAGATCTCCACGCAAGTACAGAACAACCCCATACATTCACAGATGACCGCTAGAAGAAACACAGTTACAGGTAGGCAATTTGTTCTTCCTGGTAATTGAAGTATAACTACATTACATTATAATATTATTTAATGGGATGATTTCACTTCATTTGTGTCATAACTGTAACTTTTTGGTTAGTTTTATAGTTATATGGATTTATGCCTTCATTAAATGGTGGAAGAAAAGTATGTATTAAAGCGATCTAGCTGGCATTGTGCCTCATGCTGTTAAATGGAGAACGTTCAGGTTTTTAAAGAGAACTAGCTGAACGAACTTGCTTTAGTTATTTTTTAGAAACATCAAAATAAAGAGTTTTTTTAAAAATTATAATGATAACTACTTTGGCGCTTTGAAACTGTAAGTATACTTAATTACCTTTGAAAGGAGCTTTCCAACCCTGCTTCATAGGTGTTGTTATTAGTTTTCACAACAAATATTGAAGGCTTTAAGAACTTCTGTACGGGATTCCACATGTTCATGCTATCATAATTTTGCATTCCGGTGCTCTTTTCTCGGTAACTTTATTAAGTCAAACACGTTTGTAAAGGAATCACCGCTGTACTGACGCACATCTGATGGAGAATTTCTCCTCTGTGTTGCAAAGGTTGCTGGTCAGTAGACTTCTTCTGTTGCCCAGTTCACTGAAGCCTACGTGTGCCTCATACTGGCAAGTAAGGTTCTACTCATGAACAAGTATATTGGGTATGTCTGGAAAACTATCCACAGAAAGTAGGAGAAGGAATTCCTTCATTCTCCTTGGTCAAGAGGATGGCCAGAATCTGTGAGGAGAAGGAACCAGTGAATTTACTTATTTCTACCCCTTTTAGAAGTTCGTCTGGCACAGATATGAGCAAAGACCTTCCATGTGCTTCCCCCCAACACCTATTATGGAACTCTCTTCCAAAGGGAGTTAGGCCCAACCCCTTCCTGTTGTCTTTCTACTAGTAGGCAAATACCTTTCTGTTCAGCATCTCACTACTATTATAGTCATCATAACAGCTATACACAGCTTTAGGGTCCCCTTCCCAATCATGCACATCATTTCAGGAAGGATTCATTGACATGAGATTGCTCCAGTTTTCTTTAGCGTTCTCAAAATCAGCTTGTGGTTACTGGTATGAGGCTTAAGTATCATAATTACTGCTTTTAGTTTTTGGTTTTCCTTACTGTTTCCAATGGAACATGTTGCATTTAGTTGCAAATTGAGACTTACATTGAGAGGGAAAGTCTGTATCCATATGAATGTTTTCAGCAAATATTGTGGTATAAAGGAGGAGGAACGAATGTGTACAGAACTATGGAGTGTCATTGGAAATGTACCATTTCACTTAGAAGTGAAGATGATTTTGATCACAAGGTCTCTTTCCTCCTCTGTCTCATACAACTTTTTTCCTGTTGCTTTTTTTCTTAGTCTTTCTTTCTGCATTAACTGTTAATCATTGTTAATTTTAGCCAGAGTTGACAATTGGGATCTGTAAGCATTTTGTGGTTTCATGTCTGGGTTAGAAGTAAATTGTGATAGCATTAAACGTGGTTGTCTATTGCAGACGTAATTATTAGCCATGATGAAGGGCAGGGTTGGGGGGACTTGTTTGTTGCAGGCAAGGAAGTTAGCAAACTTCACAGAACAAACTCACAACCACATTTAACAAGCGGCAGCATTGTATCTGCATCAGATGGAAATGGAATTTTACCATTAGTTGACTTGTACATAAGTGTGTGGATGTTTCCATAGCTACTCAGTAAACTGGTCATCTGTTTTATCCTGACTAAACAAAGAAGAGGGTGCAACCATCTTTTAATTCTCTCAACTTCAGGTATAGAAGTTTGTTAAACTATTCATCCCATGGTAGGATAATATGGAAAGTTGGTTACTAAGCACTCAGTGTGTTGCATTTGTCCATTAATACAGCGACCTTCCAACTAAAAGAAGCAATCACATTTTCTATAAAGTATTAAGAACAAAGTATTTAATAGGACTGTTATATCTACAGTCTTAGCCAAATGTAAGGTTAATTTGATATTGGGCCATAAAACTGTAATTTAGAGAGAGAATAGTGAGAACTTGCTACTTTATATGTCTTAGCATTTTTCATGTATGATGTGAAAATAAAGGAAGGCCAGTTGAATGCTATCCAGACAGGGCTTTTTAATTAATGATATTTATTAGTTCTTGTTGGCCAATTTTCATTATCATTTTCAGATATAAAACCTTAAGAGGACATCCAAATATTTCAAGCAAAGCTTTTTCAAACTGATAGGATGATATTTCTCATTGCTGTTCAAGAACATTTTCTCAGGAAGTAATTTTGGCTGCTTGACTTTGAACATTTAGCCATTTTTACTGGATAAGAGCTCATAAAATGGTGGACTGATGACATAATATAAACTTTTCTGTTATCTCTTGTATGGATAACTTGCTTATCAGCTGGTGGTTCTTTATAGTGGGACTGCTACATTCACCAGAGATTGGTTTCAGGACCCTTCATAAATACTAAAAATCATGTGTTCTCAATTCCCTATGAAAAAATGGTGCAGGGCAGCAGCAGAGGTGAAGACAAGCTGTGGCTGTAGAGGAGGTTCACCAATCGCTGATGCTGCAAATGAGCAATCGGGATCAGCAGCACTGCTCTTAACAATACCAGGGCAGCCAGCAGCTCCTTGCTGAAGTTCCTTGCTTCCCTGCAATTGTTGGCAGCTGGGACGATGCCAATCCTGCTTGCTAATTTATGAACAAGAGAGCAGGATTGGCACCACTGTCCTCTGCAGTCCCAGGCTGGTGAGCAATTCCTCACTGAAGTACCCTATCAATTTGTGAGAATCTATTCCCCTTCATTTTGGTCCCATATGGGAGAAAAGTGGGATATAAATTAATTAAATAAATAAAATATTTATTTGTTTATTTATTTATACATACATACATACATACATACATACAGGGCCATTGTTCAAGCATAATAGCTAAGTGTAGTTCATAGAAAGTGGCATTATTTCAAGTACTTTTACCAGCAGCAAAAAACTGCAAAAACTGGAGAGTTTCTCATTTTCTGTTTCCCAAAACACCACAATAAGCAAGCTTCTCCACAGGTACGTTAGAGTAGATCAAGTAGCTCATACCTTTGTTGTAGTCTTTGGTAGATTAGATTGTTATGGCCAATTCGTCTTGTAAGTAAGAAGCTCTAGTAGCTTTTAAGATACATTTTAAAAAGTAGTACCCCGAGTGAAAGAGAACAAGGACCTGGTGATGTGTGCTGATTGCTATTCTGGAATTTTACTCAGCCAACAAGTTCTTAAGCTTCAGGTTTATTTTGCTTTGATGATCTGAAGGGGAGAAGGGACTGGAGGGTTCATTATAGGGAAGAAAGCATCTCAGCAGAACATTTTTCTCTCTCTATCACCTTTGCGTGGAGACAATACATGCCAGTATATGAGTTCCATTCATTTCCTGTGTTATTTTAACCAGTTGTAAAGAGCCAGTGCCTAGAAACTGCTGTGTTGTGTTGAATATCTGAAGTTACTGTGCCAAATCAAACTGTTAACTGGTGATGGCTTTGCAGGGTCTTTCCTAAGGAAGTTTTATCTTTTCAAGACATCCAGTGATGACTATGATCAAAGTTCTATGTTCAAAGTTAGCACACCATGGTGATTAATTGTGATGAAGAAGGAATACTCAGTGTAGCACCAGTTGTTTAAAACATACTACCAACAATGTGTCGACACTTCTTTTTTAGCAGCCACCTTTGTCAGCCTGGATTGGAAACACAGTATAGGGCATCTTCACTCAAAATTAAAAGGGACTGCCAGCCCAAGCTCTGAGTCTCTAATTGATTAAGTCTTAGTTCATTTGCTTCCTTTTACGATTGGCCCTCCATTTCTGCAGATTCTGTATCCATGGATTCAACCAACCACAGCTTAATAATATTCTTTCCTCACTGCAAAAAAAAAAATCAAAAAAGCAAAGTTTGATTTTACCATTTTATATAAGAGAAGTCATTTTACTATACCATTGTTCATAATGGGACTTGAGCATCCATGAATTTTGGTGTCCACAGAAGGTCCTGGAACCAAACCTTAGCGGGTACCGAGGGCCACCTTACTTTCCTGTAGCTTAAATCCCATAATGTGACTTCAGGTGTTCTGGGGATGCCAAGAGAGATCTCTCCCTTTGAAATAAGGCAGAAACCTACTCTAAAGTCTCAGATTCAAAGTGATAAGTTTGTATTAAGGAATATAATAAGGGAACAAGGAAAAGCCAAAAAGATGTCTTGAAAAATAAAACTGTACATGTGTTAATCTTTGCTAAATATCATTTTAGAGAAAGATAACCATATGGAGACAACTTCAATGGCTGTAATTTTTGAGCCAGCACAGATGGTTCTAATTTGCTAAAACAGTGGTCAAGAATGGTTGTCTAACCCATTTCACCAACAGCAAAAGCTCCTTGTGAATAGAAAGACCCACTTTTCACCTTTCAGGCTTGGAAGTACTACTTAAAGAAAATACAGAAAAAGGCTGGGCATAATTAACCATAATATGGCTATGGCTTGGTGGAACAGGAAGGTTGTGTTGTAGACCAATGCATTTCAAACTGTTCGATCTGAGAGACTGATATTTCCTTTTTTAACCCCTGTGTGCTAGGGACAAGTATCATTTTTGTGCCCATTGGCTACATTCATGAAAACTTGTTAAGGACTAGCACCAATGACTAGGGACTAGCACCAGTTCTTGGACCACTTTAGATAGCTCTGTAATAGACTTTACAGAGCCATAGATGTTTTTCTAGCTTAAGAAGATAGAAGCTGAGTTGAGATAGTGCATCACAGTAATCATTTTCACTATCATCTGTGTAGCACACACGACCCTCCCTGGATTGGGTGGCTGTGCAAGGTTCGAAGTATGAGATGCTGGGAGGCAAGAACCAAGCCAGTTCTGGTCTTTGAGGATGCAGTTTATTAAGCAAAGAAGCAAAAAGAAAAACGAAAGGCGCACAAGCATACATACACTCTGACTCTGTCGGAAAGGCAAAGCAGGCAACAGAGCAGCATTCTCTTTGTTTCAACAGATTATATAGGCTTTTCGCAGGCGAGTAGCAAAACAGGCTGCCCATCCATCAACCCACCATGCCGAGACGGGCGGGGGGGCTATCCCCTCTCGTCTGCCAATTACAGTACCTATCTGAGATGGCAGCGGACGGTCCCTAATCAGGCTTCACTCTCCCCTCCTCGTACTGGACGGCACGGGGAGTGAAGTACCCCTTGCTAACATTCCTTGATTATTCTCACAGATCTGCAGCATGCGGGGCAGGCTGACCTAGCAACGCAACAGTATGAGCTAACGCCCCAAATATGCTCGTTAGTGTGAAGGCAAGCTGAACTAAAATGTGTGAGTGCGTAACACAGGGCCTACTCAAAGGGCCTCGGGCCCAACCCTCTGATTTAATTAATTTATTATATTTGCGTCCTACCCGTCCTTCCAGGAACTCAGCACTACAAATATTGAAACGTATTATGTCAAGTAAATTCAACTGAAAGATGTAACTGTTGTGACTGCAGCCAGTAACTGTTACTATTCAAAGTACAGTAAGTTTCCTGTTGAATGGACTCATTAAGAAAAGATGCACCTAATGGAGATAATAATTCTGGATCTGATTTGTCAAGATGAAGGAATACAGCTGCTTGTATTTTGGATTCCTGTTGATCTAATGGCTGTGAAGACTGTCAGGATTACCACCAACATGTCAGAAATTACTATTATACCACTGTGCCCTATGTCCACTTGCTGCACTTCACGACTAAATTAAAGTCTGCAGAGTTTTTTCCATTATTATCAAGTTGTGGTTTTTCCAGTGACCACATTTCCTAGTACCTGAAATGAGGCAGTATGGCATTTGCCCTAACATAGTCCTCATTAACTCAGTCTGAGACTTTGAGGGTCTGTTCTGTTTCTAAGACCTTCCTTAAGAAAAAAACATTTTATAAATAGACAACTTAGCTTTTAACAGGTTTCAGGTATTGCTAGAAAAAAATATTTTTCAAAACACAGAATATATTTCCAAAGTTGTATTTTGCTGTGGCCAAATGACATTCAAACTCAAAAATATTTGAACTCTGTTTTAAATCTTCAACCCAGTCTTTTTGGCACTTCTTAGTTTGGCGTGTGAACTTCCCCAGCCTTTCTTGCTTTCAAGCTGTATCCAAAAGACAGATGATATATTTTGTCATCTTAAATCTTATAAACCTGCTCTAAAAAGGATGGGAATGCTGTCCCCTGATAAAGTATTTTTATATCTTAGTCATGCATATTTGCCTTTAACTTACATGAAAGGGAGTGTTATTTGAGGATTAATATTACATAGTTGTATTATTATTTTTCTGGGCTGTAGAACTAAATATTTGGAAGTGTTACAAGTCTTTTGCCTCTAAAATATATTTAAACTGTGAAAGTATATGAAAGGTGTTGAACAAGGAGATGGACATTAGCTGTGCCTTTACTCTCTCCTTCACCCAAGTTTAAAATTGCTTTGCTGAGTTTTTTTTTTGAATTCAAGAAATGCAATAAAAGACATTTGATGTTCTAAGGGAACCAGGTGTGTACAGTCTAAAAGTAGCAAAGCCTTTTAATATTTCATTTTCTCCACAAACAGGTTCATACCAAGTTCCACTGCAGGCAGGCACATGCTCCAGGCAGTGACACTTCATGCTTGACATTTTCCTATGATGGTACAATTCTTGCTAGTCGGGGAGGTAAGTGACCACATTTCCTTCCATATATAGTGCTGGGTACAATTTGTGCTAAAGTTTTGTGCTGAACTCACAGAACAGAACTTAGCACCAGCTCCAAATTTTGATAGGCCAAAGCCAGAAACCCATTTTCTGTGTGAGTCAGCATCTTCATAACCACGGCTTGCTCAGTTGCTCCGGGCACCATCTACATGATGGAGAACACAAGGTATAAGTGGTGCTTTTTCATTCATTATCTTTGTAATTTTTGCTAAGAAAGGCAAGATGAACAGACAGCAACCAGGAGAGAGGGTGGTTGTAATCCAGGAGAGTCCAAGATTCAGCAGTGGTCCTCAACAGTTTCCCAGCTATGCCATCCTCTGATTGTGGCTTTGGTATATTTTATCAGAAATATACATATTATCCGAAACTCAGTACTTAAGCTAAATCTGACACCCTCATGTTAAGTTCTCTCCCATGCTTGCCTTTAATTCAGTTTACTGATATTCCACAGCTTGCATTGGTGGGAGTCCAGGAAAATGTCACTACAACATGAGCAAAATTGAATTATGAGATTTGCCACATGATGCCAGGCTGCCATTTCAGCAGTAATCCTGTGTTCTGAGAACATGTACTTTGACTACAATGCAGAACAGTGCACTGTAGAATAATCACAGTGTAGAATAGTAGGCATAGCTGGCGTTTGTGTGACAAATCAGATCCTCATATAATTAAAAGATATCAATGTAACTTCACCAAGAATTAATTATTTGTCAGATTAATCAGTTTACAGAAATCCTGTCAAATATTTCATTTGTAGTTTCTACAGAATTAGGACTTTTTGTTTCCCCTCTGTTGATTTGCTTCTCTTTTTCTAGTACTGTGCCTTTAACTGTTCCCAGAATGTCACAGGTAGCCAGGTGGCTGTTCATAAATAAATTAGTGTCTAACCCACATGTCATACTTTCATATAAAGTCATTTTGAAACTGGGTCTTTAGTGTTCAAATTCCAAAGTTGCTTTCAGAAGTACTGTATATTGGAGATATGAGTGATGTGAACCATAGCCTAATTTCAGGCATTTTAATATGTTTTAAAGAGTGACCATTTGTGCTTTCTGTAATTTAAGTATTAGTCTGGACCTTTACCAACAAGAGCAGATGTGTAGTTAACAGTCGGTCTTAGATTAGCACACCTGCCCAAATGGGAAGGATCAAAGAAGGGATCATATTTGAGGGAATAGGAACTTCCAGTGAAATCCTGATTGTCTCCCTTGGTCTTTAGTACCATTTGCTTGTCGGATATGAGAGAACTAAGACAGAGCTCAGCTGCAGGCCCGCGGGAGAAGAAACAACAGACAAATTGCTTATGAGTGTTCCCAGTTTCATTTCCAGTGAGAGTAGGCTTGGAACTTGACAGAAATGCAAGAAAGTGGTGCTTAAAGATCTACTTCTGACCCTGCAAATCATTTTTAGAAAGTGTCTTTGAATACAGTTTTTGTAACAGTAATGAAAGATGACTCAGTTAGATATAACTAACTTGATCATAAAAATGGGACTTAATTAACTATAAGAGGTGTCCTGTGCTTCTGCTGACATGGTGGGAATTTAAGCAGTTAACTTTTCTTGTTGCTTCACTTGAAAATAAACAGTTATGTCTATGATAGCTTTATGTATGCCAGCTGAGATGCAAGAAATTATGTGTCTAACTGATACTCTCTATCTGGTACAAACATCTATGAGCACAAACCTCTCCAAACCATCCTATTCATGAAAACAAATTCTTCTGTTTGACAAGATGCAAACAGATTTTATTAACCTTAGCTACAAAATATGCTCCTCCCTCATGATCATAAAATGTGTATTCCCCCCCCATGGGCACAAGTACAATACAGTTGGCCTTCCACATTTGTGGGTTTGACTTTCATGGATTTGATATTTGTGAGTTTCTCCAAACCCTACCCTCTACCTCAAGTGCTTCTTTTCCAGGGGAACCTTCCCTCTTGGTGGCTCTGATCAATCCTACAGCACTTTAAAAATCTGCCTCTGGTCCTCCACCTCCTCTTCCTCTTCCTCCTCCTCCTCCTTTACCGGCAGCTCCCTGGCCAGCTAAAAGCTCAATTTCTTGGCACCACAAACCTTCTCCTGATGCCACCCACTCACTTAAGAAAGGGCAAGAGAGAGGAAATAGAGAGCCACCATGTCAACCTGCCTCCTTTCCCTCTCCTTTCCCTGACCTGGTTTTGACTGGGGGTTTCCATTGGCCCCCTTCCCATACAAACACATATTTTGATATTTGTGGATTTTCCACTTTTGTGGGGGTCCAGCACCCCAAACCTAGCGAATGTGAAGGGCTGACCGTACTTGGTGTGTATACAATCTTGCTATAACAAGGATAATTAGTGAGAACACTGTGATCCTCTAGAAGTTGAATCATTGACTGTGCTGACTGACAGGAGGTAGATTCTAACAACATCTGGAAGTATAGGCTCTCCAACTCTGCCATACAATAACCCTGTCGAGTAGGTGAGTATTCTCATATTGCAGAAGGAAAGCTGCAGCTGAGACTATTGTAGCTTGCCCAGGGCCACTTGGTAAAGTCATGGCCTTTGACTTTACATCACGGCAGAAGACTTTCTAAGAATTGGGAGCCTTTTGATCTGTAGCTCAATCTTGCAGTCACTGGATTATGTCTAATCAGTTTTATGGATGTTTCACATGAAACATTTTTGAGCACAAAAACATGTGAAACAATAAAAGAATTGTGCATTTGTAATGGTGGTAGACATCACACTACAGCAGTCAAATTATGTCTCTGATTTGACCAATTAGTAGCTGCAAGGACAAAAAAATTTACAAGTTCTTGAATTACATAGAACCATACATTAGACAGAATGAGTTCTGTATAATGTGAAGCTAAGTTTGATTATAAAATTGCTAATGTGGCTGCTAATCAGTTTTCTTTTTCACAGAGACAGTTTTGTGGTTTCAGTTTACAGAAATAGCAGTTCCCAAGTAAAACAATGGAATGTGTGTTAATCCTCTTATATTTTTTTTTGTCCCATAGGGTTGACTTCCAAAAAAATCTGCTATTTGAAACTTAAAGATAGATCTCAAAGAACTTATCCTGATACCTGGGATAACATAATATAGCATAGTATAGCCCAAAATGAGCCCTACTGGATCAGACTGAAGCCGTGTCTGGTCCAGCAGCCAGTGAGAAGCAAATGGGAAGCCTACTAACAGGACAAGAGTGTAGTAGCTTACTCCTGCCCGTGTAGCTGAGCTGCTGTTATTCAGTGGCATGATCTCTCCGATACTGGAGAAAATACAATCTCCAAGAGTAATAAACACTGGTAGCCTTATTGCCCATGAATATATCTAATTCTCTTTTAAAACTGTCCAAGTTGGCAGCTATCACCATAGATTCTGGTACCTAATTCTGCCTTTTAACTATGCAGTACTTCCTTTGGTCTGTCTGAAATCTCCCACTTTTTAACTTCATTAATGAACTCAGGTCATTAACTTCCATCTACTTTTTCCACAGCCTGCAGTTTTCTGTTCGTCTATCACGTCTTACTCAATTTTTTTCTAAGCTAAAAAAGCCCAAACATTCTAATCTTTCCTCATAGAAAATTGTGCCAGTCACATGATCAGTGTGGATGCCCCTTTCTGGGTCTTTTCCACAGTTTTTCCAGGGCTTTTCGTATGAAACATTACAACACTAGATAAATGAAAAATAAAATACAGTTGCTAAAACATTGAGGAAGGAATACCAAGCAACCACTATAACAATAAAAAAAATAGTGTTCCTGATCCTAAGACAGAGGATCGTGTACTCACTTTCTTCAAGCTGCTTGTTGCTTGTTTTCAAATTCCCACCACCTTGTTTCTTTGGTTAAGCATTTTATTTCTATCACCTATAATAGTAATAAATGATAGTTAGGATTTTCTGGTAACTGGGCATTAAAAACCTGCTTCAAAATCTGGTTAAGATAATATTATAGTTAGTATTAGCCATGGTTAATGGTGGTGTTGATATAACCCTGACTTTGGTTAAGGCTAGCAAAGGAAATAGAAGAATGGAGTACATGGGGAGGGAAGGACATAGAGGAAGGAGCAGGTTGTCCTGCAGGCATGGTTAAAGGGCTAACTTGCTGTGGAGTGGCTTCTGAAGTCAACCTGCCTGTCCCCAACCTTTTCAGTTGCAGAGCGGGTTGCAGCAGTACTCTTGACTGCATTAGTGTCCATGAGTGGTAAACGTATAACCAGTTGTGTAACACATGCACATTTCTTGATTTCATCCCCATCTAATAACTGTTTTTTCTTACTGTTCTTACTTTCTTATTGGTCAAAACACTAATGTAATAATGGACTTTCTGTGATCATTTTTCACGCTGAGCTCCAGTTCACTGATTTGCATGGTAACAATTTCTTTAGCTTTAAGGTTTAGGGTTTTGTTTTGTTTAAAAAAGACATGATAATGTACTGTTTTCAAATTTTTATTTTAATTGCATCTTTTAAATTATGTTATTGACTGCTTAATTGCATTTTTAGTGTTAAACTTTTGTTTTAGTTATGTTCTGTTTGTTCTAATTTGAGTCCCACTTTGAGCAAAAAGACAGGATATAAATAAAGTTACTACTGATACCTTGCAGTGGTAAGAAAATACTTTAGTTTAGAATCCCATTTGAGATTACTTTTGTTACTGAAATCAGTATGAGTGCATCAGAGAAGCATGGCAATTGTCCATGCTTAATGTCCATAACATTGTCTTTACCTAAGTGAAATTATTCCTGTAGCTTGTTTGCCTCTGTTTCCTCATTTTTACATGTTGACAACCAAGGTGGTATACGCAGGATTACAAGGCAGTCTTTTATCCAGGTGTTCACTGAGCTGAGACCTATTTCAACCAGTAAAGTAGTTGAATCGTGTGCCTTCAAACCATTACTTTGGCCTATAGCATGATGCGATGCAGTACAAAGAAGCTTTTCCTAACATATTTTTTAAACATTAGTAGCAACCATCTGACTGAATCTCTCTCTCCTATATCCCGTAAATCCTCTAGAGAGATGATCTTGTCAAGGCCTAGTCCATCAAGGCCAAAGAAGCCTTGACTGGGATTTGTTACTGTGAAGGATATTTGAAGCATTGCCAGATACATTTCTTATTCTTCATAAATGTAGAAACTGAATTACTTAGTTTTTAGGGGACATAATTAGAGAGTTTAAAAAATCCTAATTTGTACAGAATTGTATCTAAGGCCATACCCTCATATTACATTCTCTTTCACTCAGAAAAGTTTTCTGTGATCTTTTCTTGTCATTAGGATTTTGCTTTGGCCTTTTTGTGATACAAAGAACCTTTCCCCTTTAGTGTGCCTTTCTTTCTTCCCTCACATGGGCTCTGGGACCTAAGAATCAGTATTTGGCCCTATCATACCAAGGATGAATTGTAACAGCAGTATGGACCCTGTTTAGCTAGGGTACCACCCCAGTTTGTTCTGATAGTAGAATTGATCTTGGTTGAAATAGGGTTCACTCAACATGAGTATGTCCCCATGGCTAATGAAACCTAACCTATTCTGATTCTTAGGAAGGATCTATATGTGACAGCTAATACCTGCAGGGCCTTCATCTAGGTTAGCTTAGGGCCTTCTACACTACACTGTTATAGTGCTGTTATTCTACTTTCAACAACCTATGGAATCCTGGGGTTTGCTGGTTGGGGAGAGGCGTTTAGAATTCTCAGCCAGAGAGCTCTTTGGCCTCAGTAAACTGTAAACCCCAGGATTTCATAGGATGTTGAAAGTGGAATAATACCACTATAACAGTGTATTGCGAAAAGGCCCTTAGTCTTTGAAGATAAAATAATGTCTTCATGTCTCCTAGTTAGATTGGTATAGGACTCTATCATCCTTCACAGAAGGCAGCTGTTGTAATGGATGTAGTATCTTGGATCACACTATCTTTCGTGATATTCTAGTAGTTTTATTGTGCTAATTTGTATAGAGAGGTCCTGCAAAAGTTGGAACTTGTTGCAAGATGTGTCACCTTCAGAAAATGTAAAATATTCAAATGCCTTTAAAGACTTACTGCTCTTCAGAATTCTAGATCACAAGTATAATCTTTCCTTCAGTTCTTAGCCAGGTGATTTTGGAATAAATGGCACTCAGCTGCCCAAAGCCTGTGGCGGGAAATCAAGTCTAAATTGAATAATATAAGAAATGTCTGTGTTTCCCTCTGAACCATTATAGTAAAGGAGTATACTATTTCTTATTATTCCATATTAATTTATTGTTTTTTATTTTGTAGGTGATGATACCTTAAAAACATGGGACATCAGACAGTTTAAAACACCTCTTAATTCCATTGTTGGTCTGCCTAGTTTCTTCCCCATGTAAGTAGATCATATATTTGAAAAAGGACCTTACAATACAACCTTTTGACATCAGCACAATTAGTTTGATGGAGGCACACTACCTGCACACATGTGCATGACAAAAATGGTTTGTACCATCATGTGATAAGTTACAATAAGATCATGTTGTAATAAGATCATATTCCCTAATGCCTTTTTTATATGGTTTATGTTTTTAAGAGGTCTTAATTTTTTTTGTAGCTTGGTCACTTTTTAACTTTTGTATTTTGTGGATTTTTAACTGTTTTTTTTAGTCTGTTGTAAGCCACCTTGAGTCCTGAACTGGAAAAAAGGCAGGATATAAATAAAGATGATGATGATATGAACCTTCATAAAACTGTTCCAGTCTTTTCAAACTTTCTGATTTATAGGGCAATCATGGGAGATATAAGCTAGACTTTTTCTCCTTCCAGTTTTGAAACCATGACAAAACATCTCCTTTTGTTAGTTTTGCCAGTTTTTTCTTATTTTGAACATGATTGTAATTTTAGTTGTCATCCACAGTTAAGGATTTAACACAAATCTGTCATAATACATAAATAAGATTTCCAGAAAATCAGTTAGTCTATCCTCTGCTCTATTTTCAACAGGACTGACTGCTGTTTCAGCCCAGATGATAAACTGCTTGTTACTGGTACTTCTGTTAAGAAAGGCCATGGCAATGGAAAACTACTCTTTTTTGAGCGAGAGACATTTAAGAAAGTGTATGAGATAGATGTCACAGATGCGGTAAGCCAGAGTTCAGTACATAATTTGATTTGTTCTCTTGTTCATATATAAAAATGCAGGTTATGATGTCCCTCTTGTATAGCTAATTGTAACTAATGTTGTTGCTCTAATGTACATACAAATAATTAAATGCATATTGATTTTCTGTAAAGCTGATATTCTCTAAGAGCTGGATGTCATATTGTATTCCACACCAGTGCTGATAGCTAGATTTTTCTTACCATACATAAACAAATAGCAATAACAAATACTTTTAGCATGATAGGTAAACTGCAGTTAAAAGGAACAGTACTAATATATCAGTGGACTGTCAAGACATATTGTGTATTCCCCTATGTTTTCTATAGACCCCCCATGCTGTTGGTTATTGGGAGGAATATGTTTCATGGATTGATTGTCACCAAAAAGAGGAGAAATCTTACTTAACAGAGATTTGCATAAAAGTTGCATGCACTAATTTATATGTATAAATGCAGATCTAGAAATAAGTACTATAATTTGAATCAAAAGGTATTTCAGCATAGTGAAGACCTGTAATCAAGTGACTTGTGTGCCTGCCTACTCAGTTTGTTGGGCCTGTGTGCCAGCAATTCTAACTGTTGAAGGGGAAATTCAAGATCTTTGGTTTCCCATCCTGTGCTCTTTATCTTTAGCTCTTTCCACAGAGGAGTGTCCTTTCCAAAGAGGGATGCATGGTACCTGTTCCTTAGGGTTCTTAACTTAAATCAGGATATTAACTCACCAGGTCTAAGAGAGTAAGACGTTAACAATACTTTGTGCTATTAGACAAACAAGGGCCTCCTATGTCCAACAAATAGTATGGAGTCCAGAACCTAGGAAAGTGTTGTATATACCTAACATCACAAACCACTCTTACTCCCTTCCTGACCTTCAGAGTGTGGTCCCTTAAGTCAGGGTCTCCTGGCATAGTTCTCTCTTAATAGTTTTACCTGATTAGATTTTGTTTTATGGTAAACATCCAATCTTTCAAACATTCATTTACAGCACAATTTTGTGGATGTTTCTTCTGAGGAAATCAGTTCAAGTTGATTGGGATTAATTCTCAAGTATCCATGAGATTGCAGCTTCTGACAACTTTTCAATATCATCTGTTGATTTCTTTTAGCAGAAGTGAAGCCTGTTGCTCTTATTATCCTCAAACCCAATTATAGCATGATTTTATTCACTCTTTTTGCCCTGTTTGCTTTGTTTTGATTTCCTTGGTAGAAACAAACTATATTTAGTGAGAGCATATATTAGAGTACAATTACTCAAATCAGTATTTTATCTTGTAGCACTTTATTATTCTGTTTGCTTTGTACTGCACTGTAAAATGGAAAATCACATATTGTATTTGCAAGATAATTAATACTGTATTTTTCTCTAGTGCCTTTGATCAGAGAAGCAGCTAGTTTGTTGCTGCTGCTGTTGTTATTGTTGTTGTGTGCCATCAAGTCGTTTCTGATTTACAGTGACCTTAAGACAACCATTTCATGGAGTTTTCTTGGCAAGATTTATTGCCAAGAAACAAACAAGCAAGATTTGTTCAGGGAGGGCTTGCCTTTGATTTTCTCTAATGCTGGTAGAGTGTGACCATTGACATGTGGGATTTCCTTCTTACCAACCAGTATGAAGTTTCACTCCCTTGTTTGAGTTATCTGCACATGTTTTGGGTAATCTGCACACACCTCATTGCTCTTACTTGTCATTTGAAATATAATGTGACTCTTCATTGAATGGCTTAATCTTCCATCTTGAACAGTCTACCTTGCAGACAGGATTGAAGCTTTATTTGGGGGAGGTGGCCTAGTATACTCATTACATATAATATAGCCATTACATAATTATACAAGTAATTATACCGAAATAGGTAGAATTTAAATGTGGCACAAATTGTTGAAGAAAGGGCAGGAAATCATTCATGAATCATATATTTAATCTATGAGCAAATTAAAAGGGTTTGTTAAGTTAAATGATAAACCTGATGGGTTCAGCACATGAAATGGAATGCAGCTGAACGCTTTTGTCACATTTAAACGATATGGGAAATACATTTTTTACAGCTGTTCAGTTTTACTCTGTTAGACAATGGGGGTAGGGGGAGTCCAGACAATATAGATAATTTTAAAATGCTTAGGGGCTGTAAACTTAATCTTTAAAACTGCTTGGTAAATAGCCAGTGTATCTTGGCCTGTAAATGAACCTGATATTTAATGGAAACTTAATGGCTACTTTTAAATGCTTAACCAAAGTGGTGTTAGCATTCCTTTCTGTCATACCAAGCAAGACTTTGTTCACCTCCTTTCTTTTAAGTTTTTTTTTTTTTAATGGGAGAGTACATTATTATTCCAGACCTTTTGTTTTTCTGTATGGACTAACTTGAGTACTTACAGGCCTATCCAGAGGGCATTTTGCCAGTACAGTCTATGCTGAACTGAGGGGGGCATGAAGAAAATCGAAATAGTTCATTTTGTCTTGCAGTTACAGAGGCAGAAAGCACAATCTTTTGGAACCAGCACTCTCCGTAATGTGCCCCCTCAACATCATTGTGATACAAAATCACAGTACACTGCCGGGGCCTAAATACCCTAGTGGCCTCAGATCCTACATGATCTTGGAAGCTAGATAGGCTTGGCCCTGGTTAGTTCTCAAATGGGAGGCCACCAATGAATACCAGGTGCTGTAGGTTACATTTCAGAGGAAGGAACTAGCACTCCCTGCCCAAATATTCCTTGTCTGAAAAAACCCTGTGAAGTTCATTGGGTCGCCATAAGTCAACAGGTAACTTGAAGGCATATAAACACACACACACACACACACACACACACACACACACACACAGCTTGTAAGAAATGCTAGGAACACAGAAATGGATCAAACTGCCTTAGATCAGATCAGATTATTGGTGCGTCTGTGTTGATATTTGCCTACACTGCTGCACTCTGCAATGTAGGTTGCATGCCAGGGATGGGCAAAGTGGATCACATGAGACCCCCAAATGCCCCTAAACCCTATTCTTTTTTTAAAAAAAAATTCACTGTGTTTTCATGTTATCCCAGAACCAGCTATTATAAGCTCAGGAGATGCCTATTTTAAAATGAGAAATAAAACTAGACATCAGCTTTTTATAGTTAACTTTTTTGGTAAAAGACTAAAAGACTAAAAATCTTAGGGTGTGTCGCAAGGTGGTGTGGCCCTCTGAGGTCTTTTGGGGGTACCAGTTAACCCTTTAATCCCTAGCAGTTGCATGTCCCTACTCTACACTGACAGAGTTTCTTTTGAGGTTTTCAGACAGAAATCATTTGCAGTCCTACCTAGAGATGCTGAATATTGAAACCCAGTCCTTTTGTCTGCATAGCATGCACTCTTCCATTACCTAATCATATAGTTATCATTATAATAACTTTTTAAACACAACATTCTGATATATGGATAATGTTTGGTCATTTAAAATATTTATATCCCAGCACTCAGCTTCAGTGTTGAGACAATTTACATTATAATAAAAATCCATACAAAACTATTAAAACCAGCATAAAAACAACAATTGGGAAAACAAATAAAACTTCCAACAACTGCCTTAAAATGTATTTAAACCAGAATAAAGTATATACTGTAAAGGACCTAAGGCCAAAAGCTCCAGTAAAAGCTTGCAGAAAAAAAATAAGCATTTTCAGTATCACACGGAGTTTTACCTAAAGGTAGCACCACACTTGAGCCTGCCCTGTCTCCCATAGCATTCTACCTTGCATTCAACGATGGGACTGCTGTTAGCATGGTCTGAAAGATCTTAATTTTTCAGACATATAGAATGGATGTAGATGATCCTTGTTCAAAATATACTGAAAGAGGCATATACAAACAACTATAATATCGAACTTGCCACTGTTGCATTATATAGCTGAGTTGGTTCCTATACAGAATCACTTAAATTGTTTCTAATCCTTTCTAGTCTAACAAGTGGTGGGTTTCACATTAGTTCTATAGTCAGTTGTCCCTAGAAGGTTATCTAAAGTTTCTTTCTAGCCTTTTTTTAATGTTTTAAATTTGATGACAGTATGTTCACAGAACCATAGATAACTTTTCAACTCTCATATTATTTATTGTAGTTGGCTAATTTCATAGGATGAGCTCCAAAGGCGCTTCACACTTGAGTTATTTGGTTTGTCTACTTTTAGGCAAAGCTTTAGCATAATATTTTAATGTGCAGACAGTATGTCTATTCCAGAGGGTAACAATAGACATTCCTACTCATCTTGGTAGGCTAGTCATGCATTTTGGGAACAGGGTGACTGTATATTTTTCCAGCCTTACAAGTATTTTACAATGAGTCCATTAAAATAAATGACTTTACAGTCTTGATGTTTTGTATGCCAGTATTAGTTGGAAGAAAAATTGGTATGTGTGTTTCTAGGACAAGTAACAGTAAGATTAAAATGTTAATAGCATGAATTACAATTAAGTGTTGTTAAACTGATTAGTCTTTTAAAAGCAATGGGTTTTTTATTTAAAACAATTGTCCATTCTAGAAGCAGGGAAGGTTATTCACTTAAGGAACAGTTAGCATGCATTATATATAAAAAGATTCTTGCAGGATACATAAAAAGTGCTCTTGTGAACTTTTAAGGCTGGCTAGGCAGACCACTCCTTTCATAACTGCTAATGTAAAATGTGGTTTTTGTTCAACTCATTCTTTTACTTACTGCTATTGTGTGCCCTCACAGGGTTTACTTGGTATGATTTGCTCAAAGAAGTTTGCCATTGTCTTCCTCTGAAACTAGGAGAGTATGATTTGCCCAGAATTATGCTGTAGATTTCCATGGCCTAATGGCAATTCAGATCCTAGTCACCTGGAGTCTTTAGTCTAACATTAAAATTACTACACTATGCTAGCTCTCCTGTTTATTTATTATATTTATTCATTTGGTCCATTTCAGTGAAAGGTTGCTCACACCATTTAACAGTGATGTGGACTCCAGTCAATAGACTCAGACTCTAGTCGGACTTAAGTCGCTTCAGTGACTCAACTTGAACTCAACTCGGCCATAAATGATGCATTAACTCAATTCGACTTGAGACTTGTATATTTTTAATGACTGACTTGCTGCCCTTGGTTCAGTAACGTAACGCATTCATCCAGAAACCGTACAACTTTGAACAATGGCTCCATTGCTTTTTGCCTACTGGTTACATGACAATCTCTCTCAAGCCCAAAGTGTGGATGCAGTTCTCAGAGGG
Source organism: Iguana delicatissima (assembly GCA_948472985.1). NCBI lineage: Eukaryota > Metazoa > Chordata > Lepidosauria > Squamata > Iguanidae > Iguana > Iguana delicatissima. The sequence goes on from CAOKZL010001244.1 coordinate 320,646, forward strand.
TAACAGCAAATGGGTTAGCCGGTGGGCTTGAGGTCTGCTCAGCAGCCTGTCTCCGCTGCATATTGGAGGAGCCGTCTAAAATGTTTCCTAAGAGCAATAGACAAGACTTGCCCCCAGAGTGCAGGGTGCGTTTCTCAGATGGGAACTGTGTTAGACAACAGGCTTGAGGAAGAAGGATCCTTCCTTCTAAAGCTTTTGAATCTTCAGTAATGGAGAGTAAAATAAGATCCTGTTTCCCGCTTCCAAAGCTGCAGATGGCAAAATTGCAAATGTGGAGAGCCGACTCTGCTTAAATTGTTAAAACTGACTTTATTTCACTGTATCCAATAATTCTGGAATTTTGGTTGGGGTATAAAGTTGGCTCCCGGACTTGAGACTTGCCTTGAAAGTATCTTCAAGGACTTGAGACTTGACTTGAGACTTGAAGGTAGAGACTTGAGACTTGGCATAAAAGACTTAAATACATCACTACCATTTAGATATTTAGGGTATCTCTTATTGGTCTGAGGCAGTTGGACGTAAAGACAACCAGAAAAAAGTGAGGTTGGAGAACAAACACTATAACATGCTTGCTTATGTTTTCACACACACACACACACACACACACACACACACACACACAGCCCTGTATAAGCTACTACACAGTTGAGTAAAAGGGAGATTATATATTGGAAGCAACAGGACCACCAACACATGTATTCATAGCACAATAGAAGGGCCAAAAAACTCCCACTCAATTGCCAGAAGGAATTCTAGTCGTAGGATTCTATTGGCCATAAAAGTGGGTAAAATCATCAGGGAAAAGGTGAATCCCGATTGCTCTCCAACTTCTCGCACCCTGAGAATAAACATTGAGCTATGACTGAGGAAAAAGCCTGGTTTCTTTCTACTACTGTCATAAATATGTAGAGAAATTTCAGATGATTGAGGCACTCTTTTTCTTGCTTTATTGTGTGGAGATTTTTCTTATTCATAGCCTGCATTTCCCTCTGAAGAGGCTGAAGCAATGTATGTGGTCTCGTTTCAGCCTCACTACAATCTTGTAAGGTAAAGTAGACCAATCTTACAGATGGAAGTTTGTCTAATGTCACACAATGAGAGCAATGGCTGAGCCTAGATGTAGGGACTTTCGTACTTCTGAGTCAACCTTCCTAGTTGGCATTGTTCACTATCTTCAGGCCTGTGCTATTCTAGCAAATAAAATTTTATTTGTACTGAAGCATGTATTATTACCTTTTTAAATGAAACGTTTTATTTCTCATGTTTAGTTTGTGACTTACCCAGTTCAGAAGCATTTGGAATTAAATGTTTATAACATTAAAATATCATACTGTGTTACAAGTAAGTGTTGAAGGGATGTGCTGCATCATAAAATTACTTTCAAATTGAATGATTTTTTTAAAAAAGGAGTTAAACAAAAGTATTTTTCTTGCCCTGCCAGTGCTGTGTTAAATGGCACTGTGAAAAAATTGCCTTCAGTTATGTAGATGCTATCATTTCTCTGAGCATCATTAAAGTATGTGGCTAGTGAAGACAAAAATTATATGCAGTGTGTGTAAGCATTGTTCAGGCCTTTCACTCCCAGTGGAGGTTCTTGCACTTCCTGGAAAACTATTCTTGAAGGTTAGGAGATTCACTGAGGCACAAGGGGCTTCCATTGCAGACAGAGAAATCAGTTTTCAGTGCAGCAGGGGAGCTATAGTAGACAGGAAAACCATCAGCCTCTTGGGAATGCACCTAAGGTGTTTATCCACAAGAGAAAGAGGGGGAGAGAGAGAGAGAACTTTTGGGGAACTCTGCATATAAAGTCTGTTGAAATACAGAGGTAATTGGAAGTCCTCCTGGTTAGCCAAAAAAGAGATCAACTTTTATGCATCCCTTTCTCTTTACTATTTTTTTTAAAAAAGAAGAATGTCAGTACAGGGCTTGACCATCACTGTCAAACTATCTCCTTACCCGTTCAAAGTTTTTTGGCGCTGACAGGCTGCTTATCTCACTGCGCGGGCAGCCAAGTGCAGCAAATCAGAACAGTGCTCTTCAAACAGACCCCACCACAGAGCCTCACCACCACTGAGGCAGAAAGCAAAATTGGCACTTGCGAGGCAAGTGTGTAAGGCCAAAATGTTTTCTTAGCCTCAGTTCTTGCTGACAGATTTATGCCTTTCTGATCCATGTCAGAGTCCTCAACTAGACGTTTTAAAGCATCAAACTGGTGCCAGATAAGTTGCAGTGCTAATGTTGTTGTCTTTTTAAAGCACCAAGCCTATCAGAGGGCAGTAGCTTATTTGGAATAGGTGGTGTGGTCAAATGTAGCAAAGTTCTTGGCTCCTATATAAGCTATATAAACATATATAAAGACTCAAAGAATTCAGGATAGTCCTTAGGCCAAAGATCTACTGCCTGCCTCTGCTCGTTCATCCAGACATCAGCATTCTGTCTTCTTTTGGAATAGTTTCATCCATTTCTGTTTTGTCCAGCAGCGGCAGCCTGGATGCTAGTGTTTCTTCTATTGAGGAGAATGAGTACACTTTTCACTGTGTTCCTTTAACAGATACCTCTAAAGCATTATCTCAGCCTGCTGCATCATTGCTGAAAATGAGTTTCGGTCTTCCAATTTTCATGTTGTTTTCCGCTTCTTGTTGTTTTCCACTCTTGTTTTTCACTCAGTTACTGATTAAAGCTGACTTTCATGTGACCCATGGTACTGTGGTAAAGTAGCTATAGTAGTTCCTTGCAAGGACTTAAAGCAATTTAACTTGATTAGTTTTGGGAGTTGGACCTGATCTTGTCAATAGTTGTTCCTGGTTCAGCATGAGATATGCTTGTCTTATGCTGATGCTCCCTGTGCACATAGTGGCGCATCCTCTAGTAGTTATCGAATGAACTTAGAAATATTTCTGATGTGGAATAATTTTCTCAAATCATGGAAGAGAAGGCCTCAGAAGCATGATTTCTTTCTGGCAAGTTCTGTTGAAATTTCAGAAATGCCTATTGGGTGCCATCCAGAAAGCACAACTTTGTATTAGGATTGACAAACATACATATGAGAAGACATGTCATAGGACATAGCCTTTTAGTAACTGGAATTTTTCATAGTCAAAAGTTACTAGATCTCCACATTTCTAAAAATCCAGACTAGGAAAGTTGAGTTTCCTCCTATTGATCATACTTCCTATTCTGTCATGAGGACTGACAAAACTTAGGTCGTTTACTATTTTGGACCACAGCTCCCACATCCTTCACCATTGACTATGTTGGACGAGGCTAATATAAATTGTAGGTCAAAACATCTGGAGAATTAGAGGTTTTCCACCCTTGTCTTACACATTTATATGTATTCCCCCCCCCATTATTCGTAATTCATAATGCAAGCAAAACCAAGAAACCATCAGGAGGGGATAGGGAATTGCATTAATCCAGATTCAGTTATTAAATATGCGATGACCACAAGGCTGAGTAGCAGGTGAAATATTAATTCACTGTCTTCATAAATTATAATTTTGACATCTGCCATCTCTTGATTAATCAGTTTCTTTGTTGGTTAGGGAATTAATCTTGTTTTATTGTAGCCCTGATCATCTGCAAGCACACAACAACAGATAACCTCACTTTATTTCATTTTACCATGAAAGCAAATTGCAAAGGTTGAATAATCTTTAGAGAAGATGAACTGTGTATTTTGCTATAATCTAGCAAACTCAGCTCTTGGGTAGTTTGTCCGATCTGGATAAACAAAATGTAACTCTGGCAGACACCCACATGGAGCAGTGGTTTGAGTGTTAGACTGTGACACTGCAGATCAGGATTCAAATCCCTGCTTGGCTGTGGAAACTCACTGCGTGACGTTAGCGATTCAAACTCTCTCAGCCTCAGAGGAAGGCAAAGGCAAACTCTCTTTGAACAAATCTCTCCAAGAAAACCCTGTGATAGATTCACCTTAGAGTGGCTGTAAGTCAGAAGTGACAATGTACACAACAACAACAAACTTTGTCAGAGTATGAATGAGGAGGACTAGTTTTTAAATGTTGTCCTTGCCTCATTGGGGGTTTGGCTATTTTGGGTCCAGTATCCAGAAACTCATATGCAAGCCTTCAGTAATACATTGGCAAAGCCAGTATGCCACCACACTTAAGGCTGTACAGATCACCTAAAAGATTAATTGAAAAACTGAGCCAACCCATACAGTCTCCTGCAGCCATTTCATATGTATGATCACCTACGTCGTGGAAGTGTTAAAGTGCTTCTAATCCTCTGCTGTACTGAGACAATAACTGTTGGCAGGTTATCTGTGAGGCAGACCCAAAGAAAACAGGTATGGTAAGGATTATAGCAGTGGATTCAGATTTGGAAATATAAGAAGTTGAAGACTATTCAGCCATCTAAGCCGGAGCTTTCCAGACTTCTCAAGTTGGTGACATACTTTTTTGACATGCATCATTTTGCGACACAGTAATTCAGCTTTACTAGCAAACTGGAGGTACCCAGAGGCATATCTAGGGTGGGGAAAGGTGGCACCCCCAATCCTGGCCTGCTGCCATCTCTCTCATCAGGAAAGTTCCCCGTGAGAGCAATGGCAGAGGGAAAGGCACTTTGTCCTTGCCCACTGCCGTCGCTCTTGCTGGGGAAAGGCCCCAGCAAGAGCAACAGCCTGGACCAAGCTCAGGTTGGGGGTGGGCTTTCTCAGCCAGGGAGGCAACACACCAACATACTGGAGGTGACACACTAATGTGTTGCAACACGCCGTTTGGAAAGCCCTGATCTAACCCAATATTGTCTAGAGACAGACAGATCTGTCTGTTTCACTTCCTGTAATTTTCCATACTTTTCTTTGCTAAAGCCTTTTGTAAGAAGTCCTCATGAATATTTGTTAACATTGTACGCAATTTTCCCTAACATGTATGTATTCTGCAAGCAATTTCTCCTAATATATATCCTTCTATGCAAAGTTCCTAATGTATGTATTTATGTATGCAATCTTCTCTAGTGCCCACGTTTCTGCAGAAATTATTGACCTGAAAACTGCAGTACAACCTTTGGATATATGCACAGTCCAAAAGATTATTTCATTCAGGCTTGTCTGTTCATTTGAGAGGCATGAATTAAGTTGGTCCATGTTAATATGTGAACCAAACAAATTTCTTCCCTCATCTTTAGAACTGTCTACACTGAGTGGCAGATAACTCTTCAGCTCAGGTACAGAGATGTGCTTCCCATCACCTCCTTCAGATGGAGAAACTTACTCCTAGGGGACCTTATGCATGCAAAGCTTGTGATCTGATACTAAGCTGTTTCCATTGATCGCATTGATTGAAAGAAAGCAACATGGCATCTGGGCAAATGTGACTGAACATAGACTATGGTATTGTGCTTCAGACTGAGGGCCTGAGAATTCACAGAACTCTTTTAATGATGCTTGGGGATTTTGGGTGCCTTCGGCATGGAACGGTCCTGTGTATTTTTGGACAACCCTCGTGGATGATCAGGGTCTCTTGTTACTGGTGGGCTGATTTGTGTAAGCCTGAAGGTATAAAAAATGTTGTATGTAGTTTCAGGCTTTCACCGGATTTCTCTTTAATAGTGCTGTACTATTTGTTTCTTACCGACAAAGTTTATTATATTTCTACTTTAGTCAAAGTTTTCATCATCATCCCCGCTGTCCTATACTTGACTTTGTTCTCTTTCACCACTGGAACATTTGAGCAGTTACTGACAGGAGGGTGGAAAAGTGAAAGGGAAATTTCATAATCCCTTTCTATCACATTTATATTTTAAGGCCATCTGTAACAGAAAGGAGTCAACTAGAACAAACGTGCTTTTTCCAGAACCTTGAACTACTGCGGCTGAGAAGAGCCTCAGGCTTTTGCTTCTTGGTTCATATCCTATGGCAAGTGTGGCTGTCATATGACATCACCAGTATTCTTGGGGGTGGTTGTGTTTAGTACAGATTTCATCCAAATGTAAGTAGACACATTTTTAAAACATTAATCAGTTAAAAGCTAGACACTCCTTTAAAACTTCTTTAAGTAGTTGACAACTCCAGATTCCCCATGTAAAACTATGAGTAATAGTTGAGTTTATAAGTTCAATGAGTTCTCAATTTACTTTGCATTGTTGGGATGCAACAGATTGTCCTTTTTCATACTCTGGCTGTACATTTTTTTTGCCATGAGAAATTTAGCCCAGACTCTGCCTAAAGGCACTCAATCCTATGTGATCTTGGAAGCTAAACAGAGTCAGTTCTGGTTAGTACTTGGATGGGAGATCACCATAAATACCAGGTACTGTAGGCTGTATTTCAGAAGAAGAAATTTGCAAACCACCTCTGAGTTTTCCTTGCCTGAAAGAACCCTGTAAAATTGATGGAGCCGCCATAAGTCAACAGGTGACTTGGTGGTACGTATGCACACACAGTCTAGCCTAGACATTAAGCTTTGAGCAATGTTTCCTTTTTGGAGCAGGATTGACACCAGATCTCACCATGATTAAAAGATAAGAAGAAGAAGAATAGTAATAGGAAATGGAGATGTAAAGTAGAAGGAGATGGAACTTTGGGTTCAGTAATAGTAGGGTGTATTAGAGGCACAGAAATAGAAATGTATTGCATCCCTATTTTGGATCAGGTTATATGTCCAACTCATCCAGTATCGTTTAATCTGGCTTTATTAGCTCTCCAGGGTAACAGGCAGAAAAGAAAGTCCTCTGAACACTACTACCGGAGAAGGGTGGTCAGTCTTTGTCCCTTGAGGTTTTAGACTTCATCTTCCATTATCTCTTGTGATTATTGCCCATGCTAAGTTGGATCTGGTGAGATCTAAAGTCCAAAACATCTGAGGGACCCAAGATGCCCTGTCACTGTGCTGCAAGGTCTTTAAAAAAATACTGGAGCCAGGGGTCCACTCTTTTGAATGGAAACTGCTCTACCTTTCAACCATGGCTTTTTCCCTGAGAATGGAATTTTCTACACTTGAAATCTTTTTGCTTGAGAAGCTTTCTTTCTCATCACCTGCTCCTCTCTCCTCTCTTTTTCATCCAGCTTCCTTAGTATCCTTTGTGTCTTTGGACTTCCCCTCTCACTTTTGATTTTGCACTAAACTAGTTAGAACTTCATTTTCAGATCTCAATTTCAGGCGAAGCCAGATCCATAGTTTGCCTAGTTCAGATACAACACTATATCAGTTCTTTTTTATATATATATATATATATATATATATATAATTTTATTAAAGTTCCAACATATAATATAAACTTATATAATTGTACATTTCGTTGAATTATTTCTACTGTTCTTCCTCTCTTCGCTAGATTTCAATTTCTTCTATATATTCAGAATGCTAAAATTACCTGTAGCGCACATATATATCATCAGTTCTGGGGGGAGAAAGTAAGATATAAGATGATGAATCATGTGGTCCCAGGACTTGTTGTGTTTTATATTACACTTCGGTGCTGTAGTTAGAATCAAACTTGATCTTATATTAACTCCATCCTTCCTTTTAAATATGGCAGATGTGGAGGCAGGGTTGAGGATTTGTGAGATGGAATGTGTTGAAACTTTGCAGAACAGGCCTAATGAAAATTGCCCCTCCCCTTTAAAGCTGTAGTAATTGACAGTATGCACATGTGAAATGAAACAAGCAGATCAGCTAAGCAAAAACATGTTGAACCTTCTACAGACCATTTGAAGGGTCCTGCCCAAATTCATCCAGGAATGACTTTTTCTTTCAGCAGCTTCCGCTTTTGTTATGATTCCATGCTTTATGTTTTTGTAACATGGGAGTAGCTGGGGAGGCAGACTTATATACTGCTTTCCCCTTTTCTGTCTGTTGTGCTGTTCATACATGCTTATTAAGAGATTCTGGAGGGAGTTGCTGTTTACCTTGTCTGCTGTAATCAGGCACATGCAACTGCAATTTGATTAGTTACATTCAAACCCCACTCTTTCCAAGCTTAAGCTTTATTGCTTTCATTTACTGCAGACACACTGTCACAACTTGACACTGAAAGTATCCAGTCTCCTTTCATTACCATCCTAATGCCAATGCTGTTAAAAAAAGACAACTTCCAGCTAGACAGAGAATGAGGAGGAAGTGGGGCTAAGTAGGTGTACTAAGCCTCTGTAAAAAGTAGACTCATCTGTGAAAGGCTCTATTAATTGAAGTATGTCTGGCATACTTTTCACAGGTAGAGGCCAGGGAAAAAAACTTGTGGCTAGACTGTACCAATTCAGATTATAAATGAGGGCTCACGTGGTTACAAGCTCTTCTAATCCTTGTCATCTCCATCTTTGCACAATGGAGACTGACAAGGCAGGTGGAAGACTCCACTAAAATATTTTTGCTGATGTGAATAGTTTTCTATATGCAGGGAATTTTTGAACAGAGAATCATTAATCATGTAAGCCCCTACCTGAAATAGTTTTTTTGCCACTGCTTGCTTACCTTGTCATGTTCTGCCTGTGAAAACAAGGCCTGTGTTAATTGAATTAACAAGAAGTAAAGACTTGCCAGTAAGATTCAAATTATGAAAAGTATTATGTGGAACAAAATAGAATGTAATGTAAAAAAGGAAGCATAACAATGCCCAGCATGTTAAAGGCCCATTGGTCCAATAAAAGGTGGTATCGGGCTTGTTCTACAAACTTATCTCAACTAGTTGGCAAAGAGTTTGGTTTCAGCTTGTTACTGGACACCCCCATAATTAAAATGAGAGACACTTCATCTTAAGCCTGCTTCAAGTGACTCATTATTCTGATCACCTGGGTTAGCCCCATTGATATAGATGCAACTGTCCCAAACTCCGTAAATAATTAGTACTTCCCTCCTGTGAGTACTTTCCTCCCTTGTATGCTGCTGTCACGTTTGTCCCCTTTTTTGTTTTCTTTCTCCCCTTTTATACTGCTGTCACATCTGCAAAAACTCTTATTCATATATTTCACATTGTTTTATATAATTAGATATTATTTTTGGAAATCATCCGTGCATATGAGTTTGAAAGACAACAGCCTTTCGTATACTGTAAAAGAAAACAACAAGAAAGATTTGTTTGAGCTTTTGAAAACGACAGTAATAATCTGTTTCAGCAAAATCTGTTGTAGTTTTTAATAGTGGCAGAATTATTACAATCTGTCTTGCAATGTAGCACAAGCTTTATTTTGTATTTTCACATATAAAGAATGCTTTACAAGTTTACTGTTCTGTGACCAGAATTCAGAAACTAACAGGCAGGGCTACAGGTTAACGCAAGATTTTCTGATAGTTCATGCAAAACACTATAAATCTAATTGCTACCTTCTGTTGATTTTATTTCTGTAGAAGAAGTGAAATCTGATTGCAGATGCATCTCAGATCCTGTAACTTGTTTTTAATTACATTGCTTACAACTCTGACTCAACTCATTTGTCTCTTGGGTGCAGTTGAAGTGGAAGCATCCGCTGCATCATTTGCAGCGTTCTTGCAAAATTGCAAAGTTCAGAGGAAGTAAAGCATTCAGCTCTTTTTAACAAATTATAAAGTTTAATGGGGTCCAGATTCAAGCAAGATTGTGGCAGTCTAGAGTCATTAACGCAAAGAAGTACAGAGCCCTCGTACCGGCTCCTGTTCATTTCTGTTAGCGTGGGAGTCCTTACTTAATATACATCAAAAAGCATCGCCACACTGATGGCACTAGGCTCCACGTTTTTAACTTTTTATGACATCTGAGAGACTGAGGTGGTCTTGAACCTTCCTCTTACAGCTATGTGTAAGTGGATGAGGGTTTAAGGAGACATAGAAAGTGCCAATCACCTCAGAGCCATTCTCATCATGGTCAACCAAGAAAGAAGTTATTCATAAGCCAAAATAATAAGAAAAGGGACAGTTTTCCTTTTTGAGTGCTGCTTTTACTATAAATTTAACTATTTAAAAATTCTATGTTCCAGTCAGAAGGCCTGCAAATTTGAAACCCAAATGCACAGTAAACACCAAGTGTACTTTTAAAAATAGTAATAGAAAAACAAAAGCAATAATTTTAGACTGGCATGGGCAACTGCATAGGGACCCAGGGCCAATTTCTATCCCTTTGTGATGCACACGTGCAGCAAGTCTAAATATTTCCATTTTACTTGGTAGCCCCTTTCAAAATGGTGACAGGAAAGGGTGTCACATTACTTCCTGCTGCCATTTTGAGAGGGACTGCAGAGAAAAACTGAGGTACCTGGTGGTAGCCTGGGATGCTCATGGGGGTGAGTATTTTCATGTGTTTTCATATGTTTGGGGGGGCTTTCTGCATTGTTTGAGGACGATAATTGCCTGGAATTCATGACATTTTTTAAAAACAGGGAGCTTTGGTGGGTTACTGGGACCACAAAAGTGGGTTCTCAGGGCCATATGCAGTCTGCAGGCCACACTGTGTCCACAACTGTTTTGGATATTTGTTATGATGGTGGTGATTTGCCTTATAGTCAATTCTGAATTATAATGACCCTATCATAGGGTTTTCTTGACAAGTTTTATTCATAGGATGTTTTGGCGTTGCCTTTTTGTAAGACTGAGACAGTGCAACTTGCCCCAGTGGGTTTACATGACTGAGCAACGATTTAACCTTGGTCTTTCACAGCCTTGACCCAGTACTCAGGCACTGCACCTCACTGGTTCTTAGCTTTTGACGTAGGAGGCCACTATTTGTTTTTCCATGCTTGATATGGCAAATATTACAACAAGGGGGACAAGTTGTAGGGATTCCCACTACAGTTGCTCAGAGTGCAGCATAGCTGTGGAGATGGCCATTGCCCTCCATTCAGTGTTGGCTGGAGAGAAGTACTGGATTTTAGAGGCACTCAGAAGCACAATGCTCAAACAAAATAAACTTCAAGAGAAAATTCTTCCTCTAAACCTTAGAACCAGAGATGGCGGCAGAGATTTTCTTTGTGTGTGGCTTCCAAGTGTTGCTGGACTGCAACTCCTAACATCCCTCATCACTGGCTTTGTTAGTTAGGACTTGTAATCTGACAGTACCTGGAAGGCCACTTGATTGTGACCCCTGGTCAATAAGAACACTCTACCAAAATGTGAAATTCTTATACTTAAGTATTTCCCGCAGATTGTTGCGTGATAGTCCAATTATAAAATCCAGATTTGAACAGAGTAGTAAACTCAGCTCATGTAATTGACAAAATCTGCTCATATAATTGACCTAATTGTGCATATAAATATCTTCCCAGAGCTTGTTACAGGTAACTTGTTCTCTCATTGTTCTGTTATCATGTCTGAATTAATTTATTTTACAGCCAGTATGTACTTGCAAATGTTCCATGTTTAACAGTCAAACAAAGTGGAAATGAATCCAGGGTTGGGGAAAGATTGGCTGTTTTACCAAATGGTATGGACATTGGTCATTTGATATGCCTACTGAGTCCCTTTGGTCTACAGACGGGGCCTTTTATAATACAATATCTTACATCCCCAAAGTCATTTTAAATTTAAGTTGTGCTCTCTTGTTACAATAAAATTGTACTTTATACTCCCTTGTTAAGGTATACTGTGTGCTTTTATATATGCGCAATGAATTTGCCTAAATATGAAAGTGGTTTTTGTCTAAATAGCACAGGATCATGTTTGGTAATGCAAGCTGTATTTCCAAATGGCGTGTTGGCTTCCAGAGAAATAAGAGATACCATTGAGGACAGTGGTGGGAGTGGTAGTTCTTTATTTTTAATTGCTATCCCTGTAACACTGGTTTTAGATTTTAGAACGTACATAAATGCTTAATACTACTGAGTGTCTAATTGGTCAAACCTATGTCACCTATGAGACATTTCTTGCTTTACTTTTCTTTGGGGAGAATTGTAATTGAATAGGTTTGTTAGTGCATCAGACATATGATGTTCACAATTATGTGTGTCAAAAAACTTTTTTATTGTTTACAAATTAGGGCTGGCATTATTTTGGGTAGTTACATCGTCATAAACCAACTTACAATTGTGTAAAGTTGAATTTCACGATTGCACAACATGAATATTTTCATCAAGGGAGTGGAAACGTGACTATACCTTTGGGACCATTACACAAGTAAAGCCAGCAGGATGCAGTGGTCCTATTGCATTAAAGGAGCCCCTGTTACACAATGGGGACCCCACATTACACACTGCCCTACTGTGCATTGTTGCTGTTCACTGGCATGGTTGTATTTCATATCAATAACGTAACTCCATTATCATAAGGTTACATATTGTAGCCTCTGATGCAGGATTTCGGCCAATGATTGGTAACAGTGTCTGATCTCTTACCATCTTCCAACTTAGTCTCTTCTGAAGATAAAGACCATCTAGATACGAAAAGAATCATATCTAGAGAAAATATATAGAGGTAAGCCCTTTCCTAAAGACGTCTCTGAATCTGTGGCATTAGGTGCATGATGCTGTGGTTTGATCCAGAACTGAAAATCACTCACCAATTGCTAATGTAACTTTTCAGAGTGTTGTCCGTTGTCTCTGGCATCCTAAGCTGAATCAAATCATGGTTGGTACAGGGAATGGATTGGCTAAGGTATACTATGATCCCTCGAAGAGTCAAAGGTATTTAATTTTGTTTGTCTGAATCTTGTTTCTTCATATTGAGAAACATGCTAAAATCTTTGATTTTTGAACATTGCATTTACAATTTCATTTGAACAAAAAGCTGATAACCCTTGTATTTCAAAGGGCATACCTTTCTCCTTAAAATCTTTTCCATCAAGACAAGATATGCAGCTATGCTGTTCAGTCATGTTCAAGAAGAGGTTAAAGTAACAGAAGCAGATGTCTCATCTTCTCCAGTGTTTTGGAGCCCTTTTCTCATTAACTTTACATCAAAAGGGAATAATTGTGAAAGTGAAAAAAAATGCAAGTGACTGTTTCAGTTGATTTCTTCACTGCTTTTATCTCTTTTAGTGTCAATTTTTAATATCCTTTCTGATTCTGGACAGAGGGTCCATACTGTGTTGCTTGAAGTTGCTGATACCCCATTGTACTACAGCCCCTGGCAACTGGAAAAAAACACTTTATTATAGTTTCTCTTTGCTGATTTCCAAGCCCACTCTAAAAATATGGTTTCTCTAGCACAACTTGCTTGCTTGTCGAAAGAAATTAAAATACTTCCACAGTAAGCCTGATTGTCCCACCATTTCAGGGACAAATGTAAGTCAATTTTGCACATCCATGAGTGTGCACATAGAATTCCCATCATTTTATCAGAGAAATGTGATAAGTTTCTGTATTTTATCCTACCTGCTGCTAACATATATATAACAGGCTAATACAGATTTTTATTTTCACATTTTATACATTATTTATTTAAACATGGCATTGGATTATGTCAGGTGTAGTTGGAATACCTCATTGCAAGTATTGATTCAGATTTTTCAGTGCTTTGCTGTTCTCGCTCAGTGCTTCAACACAGAATGCAAAACATTTCCTATACATTGTAGGCCAGGGTGCTGGAGGTTTTTGTTTAAATAGACAAGAACAGCCTTCACAAACTTTGTGCCCTCCAGATGTGTTATACTATGTCTCCCATCGTCCCCAACAAGTATCTCCATTTGCTTGCTGGTTGGTGTGATAGAATTATAGTTTAACATATGTTGTAGGTAGGTTGGACAATATAATCACACACTTCTCAAAAATGCACGTGCTGGTTCATAATGTCATACATATTTATAGGGAGTTAATCCCCATGAACACAGCAGAGACTTTCTTCCACACACGTATGCATAGGATCACGCTATAAAAGTGGTTTTATAGTTATTTTCTGGAAAATCGTCTTTTGACCACTTTCTTTTTATTGTGTTAATCTTCCCCAGGGGAGCAAAATTATGTGTTGTGAAGACAAAAAGAAAAGAAAGACAAGCAGAGACACTCACACAGGATTATATTATCACGCGTAAGTAATTTTTCTTGTTTGTTCAATGCAAATTTTCTTTCTCTATCTGGTAAAGGACTATGTGAAACAGTTGGGTCGTTGGGAAGAGGAGAAGGAGACTTAATTTAGCAACATTCACCCCACTTGAAAATCCAGTTTTTAAATCTTCAGCCTTTATAAGAGGCTCTGTCCTGCAGTCTTCACTACAAGATCAAAAAGAGGAATCTTTTGTACAGTCCCTTGTTGTGTTTGCAACTCCCAGTCTAGTTAGAGCTGTCCTGCTGTGAACTGGATAATGGCTTATGTAATTATAGATCTTAAAATGTTTCATCCCCCAAGACAGTTGTAACTACAGGACAATGGTGGAGAACACCTAGTAGCAAGGCCTAATACCAGCCACCAGCGTTCCTAAATCTAACCTGTAGCACTTTCCCAGGTTAACTTGTGGTTTCCACTTCCCTACATGGAGGGTCAGTTGAAGCCAGGCGTGCTTGGAACTATTTGCATACCAGTGTGTGTGCACAAAGCGAGTGAAGCAGTGTCCCCTGCTATATATTTAGGCAGGGAGTAAAATGGGGTTCCCAGCTGAAACTCCATCAGCTGGCACTTTCACTAAGGACACAGTGCCATTATTGGTTAGTCTTTTGCCAGGCCTGATCAGTCTGTGGGGTGGCAGGGAATACTCTTGCCATAAATTTGTTTCCCACCTGTACTGTGGAACATTTTCAAATACTGGCAAGTTGATGAGCTGGTTCAGTCCTTGCTATAGTCCATTGTACATCTCTTTCTTCTGCTGCATATGTAAGATCATCTTCACAGTATTGATTATGCTGGAGTCCAGGAGAAGGCCTAATACAAGGATAACAAAGATGGAGTGCATAAAACCTGGAAGGACAGGCTAAATTCACAAGACTGCAGCCCTTTCGAACCTGGTCAGTCAATTTACAAGGGATTTTCTGTCTTCAGTTTCTCTGAGAGGAAATAGGGTAACAGTGTTCAGCAACTTTGTTTTTAGTGGGACTTAAAATAACTTTGTTACCTCTCAAGTGAAGTAGACCATAGGTGGGATCACAGTTTGCTTTCTCTGACAGCAGACCTAAGATGCAATATGTTCATTTGCAGGGATTAAGTGTTACTTTTAAAAAATGAGGTGTATTACTTAGATGACATTTCTTCAAGAAGGCTTGCCTCCACGTATAGGAACAGGTTGTTTTGATTATTTCAGATGTTCTATGCAAAATTGTGTAGCATACTGCTTGCCAGCAGAAGTTTGACTCTTCATGCTTCATATAACATCCAAGATGTAAGAAGTAACTGGTTATCCATAAAGTTCTGAAGCCATCTGCAACTAAAGGGTACTTTGATTGTTGGTAATAAATTAAAACAACCTCTACAGGATGGATTAGGCTGAATCTGCACTGCAGCACTTCAGCTTTGTGGTCATGTGTAACTGTGCTGAGCATGGCTTCAGGCTTGGGAATTCTGGTGACCTGTGAGTGCTTGATTGTAGAAGTAGTGGTGACAGCAGGTTGTCCTTTAGCATTCCAAGACATGCTTGTTTCGAAGATCCTTCAAATATCTTGCTATCTCTATTTTAATGCATTAGAATGACAAAAAGAATAAATATAGCTTAGGCCCTTTCTGCACTTGGAGGGGGAAACAGGGGAAACCACGCTGAAACGGAGCTTACCGGCAGCCAGGTAAGTCCGTTCCCATGCGGAGCAGTACGAGCTCGCTGTTCCACAGTCCCCAGCGTCCAAAATGGCGGCTTCCGGTTGGTGGAGGCTCTCCACCAACCGGAGAAGCTCGCCAACCGGAAGCCCGCCCCAGCAGATCTGCAGGCACGCACTGGTGCGCGCCTGCAAATCTGCACTGGAGTGCGGGAACAGGGTGGCATGGAGTGGCGCACTCCATGCTTTTGAAAAACCTGTAAAAACAGGTTTTTCAAAAGCACGCTGCGCGGCCACTTCAGGTCGCTCCAGAGTGGACTGAGGTGCGGAACTGCGACAAGTAGTCTGACCCAGTCCGCTCCCAAGGTGCGGACGACCTCCGTCAGAGGTCGCACCACACCGTGCTACTTACCCCGTGCGGAAAGGGCTTTAGACATCATTTCCTAAATCAGAGATAGGGGACCTATTTTGGTCCAAGGCCTAAGTTCCATTTTGGGAAGGGTCTGGGGTCCACGTTCCAGCAGTCAGCAGGGCATAAGGAAAGGACCAAAACAAAGTGGGCAGGACAAGAAATTCCTACTATTTACTGTTTTTCCCCCAAACCTACAATGCACGGCTGAATTCTATGTGTGGTCATTTCCGCACTACACTGTTATAGTGCTATTATTCTACTTTCAACATGCTGTGGAATTCTGGGGTTTGTAGT
Organism: Iguana delicatissima; assembly: GCA_948472985.1. NCBI lineage: Eukaryota > Metazoa > Chordata > Lepidosauria > Squamata > Iguanidae > Iguana > Iguana delicatissima. The sequence continues at coordinate 336,893 of CAOKZL010001244.1, forward strand.
TTGCTGAGGCCAAAGAGCTCTCTGGCTGAGAATTCTAAATGCCCCTCCCTAAACTGCAGATCCCAGCATTCTGTAGGATGTTGAAAGTGGAATAATAGCACTATAACAGTGTAGGGTGGAAATGGGCTTAGTCTGCTCAAGATTAAGCCCCAGTGGAACAAGTTTTCCAGAACTCAGTTCCATGCAGCAACTTCCCAGGCTTAAAATAGCTTCTGTGATCAGAGAACAGAGATAACAGCAAAAAAGATGGAACCCCCATGGGTGTCTCAGGGTCAAGTTGAATGATGATGTGCTCCATCTTCCTTTTGCTTGCCTTTGAGTTTCCTTCTGTTACACATGACATGATGGTTTAATTGGTATTATGACTAGCCATTGCTAACCATGGTTAGGGTAGGCTTCCACATTTTCACTCACAATAGACAATGTAATGCTGACATCTAGAAATCATGACAGATCCCAGCCTTCCCTTCAACCTTTGACATTTTTTTATGATGAGGTCGGATGGTCCTAATTATCCTCTTCTATTCCAGCATTCATCGGGGGATGGAGGTGTTACTGGGTTTGGTTTGACTGCAGTGTTGTTATTATTTTAACATTTCACATCCAAAACAATTCCTCCAAGTATCTGCCCAGCCCAGTAAGTTTGCTTATGGAGCCACATATGGTGGTTGGTTTGAATATTGGACCATGTTAATAAGTTTAAATCCTTCATCTCTAATTTTTTAATGTTGTTTTTTGCATCTTGCAGCACATGCACTTCCAATGTTTCGTGAACCACGCCAGCGAAGTACAAGAAAGCAGCTGGAAAAGGATAGATTGGATCCCATAAAATCTCATAAACCTGAACCCCCAGTAGCAGGACCAGGTAACCAGATTTGTTTTAAAGCTTTGGTAAGCAAAACATTGCTACAAGACTGAAGTTTGAATCTTGAAACCTTGAAAAAGCAAGCTGATGTACTAGGATGGTAGTTCTTGCTTGTGTGAATGCAGTTCTTCCTGATCTCTGTCTCTTCTGTTTGTTCTTACCATTTTCTACATCTGTTCATCCTCTCCTATATTAGGTCGCGGTGGTCGTGTCGGAACTCATGGTGGTACTTTGTCTTCATACATAGTCAAGAATATTGCGCTGGATAAAACTGATGATAGCAACCCGCGGGAGGCGATTTTACGACATGCAAAGGAAGCAGAGGAAAACCCATACTGGGTTGCTCCAGCATATTCTAAGTAAGAAAGCTTTCTTAAGAGGGAGTGGGAGAAACTCATATGTACTATTTCTTTAAAGCCCTGGTGAACTTGAATATAAGCAGGAGACATATTTAACAACACTATACTCTGCCTTTTTTGGATCATTGCCACTAATGTAGAAAACTGATAGGATGTCAGCAGTTCTTTTCCTTTTTTTAAGGAAACCAAGTTTGCCACATACTAGAATGACACATGAGTAAAGTAAAGTTAGAACTTCAAAAAAACCTTCCTTGAAATTAAGAAACCCTGTTGTATTGTGGTCTTAAAGTATAAGTATTTTATTTAATTAATAAATACACTTTTTTAAAAATTTGCCACTACATTTTTTTTTCAGACAGATGTTGGCATGTTTATGTTTTTCTAAAATAATTGTACTCTACAAAGCAGGTCACAGACCACAAAGATGGCTTTTATAGTAGCACGACTGAACAATGGCACAGATTCGCTGCTTGTAAATAATGTTCACTCACTATAAAAAGTCCAGTAATATCTTTGTTGGAAGAAACATTTTTACATTGTCAGCTTTCAGCAAGAATAGACATTGCTCACTGTTATAAAATGCTGAGTGCTTTGATAGTTCTGTATAAATAAATGATAAATGTTGGTGTTTACTCCGAAATTCCTCAGACTGTGGTGCCCCTTTAGACTTCAGTGCATGTGTGACAGAGTTACTTTCCCTTGGGTTCATTTCCCAGTACTGCTATAATGTTTAATAGCCTGTCATCACATGCCTAGCTATCCTTGCTGGCAGGGGATGATAGGAGCTTTAGTCCAAAACATCTGGAAGGCACTAGGTTGCAGAAAGCTGTCCCAGACCAGACAGACTGCTCATTATTGTGTGCTGTTGTACTCAGCTGAAATCAGAGACAATAATTGAGTAATTTGAGTATACACAACTGTCCCTGCCCACCTATGTTGGGCTTTTAACTTTAGAGGTTTGCAACATTGCTGTGGGCTGAATCTCCTGTTTCCTCTGTCATTTCTTAAGAGCATGTATGAAGATCATTGAAAACGAAGGGGCAAAACACCTCCAATTATAAACTCTTGTCTGGCTACCTGAGAGGAAGCCCCACTGAACTCAGTGAAGCTTGAACTCAAGTAGAAATGGAAAGGATTGCATTGTCAGTAAGAAGGAAGCAAAAACTAGGGAGCACCCAGTAAAATCCACTGAGGAACCTGGAGACGAAAGATGCCCAAAAAACACTTGCTTTATTGGTAAAAACGCCCAACGCATTTTGGCCTGTATATTTTTTAGGCTTTCTTTAGGGGGTTATTTAGAATCTAAGTTCAAAAATTCTTTGGATCAGAGACTCTTTGAAATTAGAGTCTTAACAGGCCCTAAAGAAGGCCATAAGGACACACACAGGCCGAAACACTTCAATAAAATAGCTGTCTTTTGAGCATCTTGAGAGATGTCTCCAGTTTCTTCTGCAGAATGTCAGTAAAACACTGAAAAGCCACTTGAGTGACAGTACCACTCAGTCTTTCATTCATTCATGTCCGGTATGTTTCCCAGCCCTGGAGCAGATGTCAGTAACAATTGACATCACTGCAGTATACAACAATTACAATATCATTAGACTGCCACTATGTTTCCATAATCCATATTTGTGACGTACAGTTATACTTTAAACAGTATTTCCCAGAAGTTAGTGAAAGCAATGGAATTGTTAAGTATGACTACCTTTTCTTTGGGAAGAGATAAAATTTCCCAACAGCTTACTTTTCTTCTCATTACGAATGAATTTTTCCCCCTTCTCAAAAGCCATTTCATTCAGTCAGGCTAGCAGGGATCCATGGTGTGTGGCTGACCTAATAGCCTCATTGATTAGTTCTTAGATTTCATCACCGACACCTGCAGTATAATGAACATGCACATTTTACAGCGGAGAAGGCTCACTATGCCCAGTGGGCAGTTCACATTACACTGGACTAAAAGTGGGCAGGAGGCAAGTGTACTCTGCTGTTCATGCATACATGAGGTGACAACGCTTAGGAAAGTGGTATTGGGGCAATAACCAGCAACATAGTGATGATGGCAAAACTGCTATTCTTGCATTGCATTGCATTGCATTGCTTGTTTGGGGAGGATTCTAATAATACTCTTCCCCTTCCAAACTGGAATACCACATCTCTGAACCAATATTATTGTAGAAATTACAAGGGAAGCAAACTATCTCATAGTCTGGTTTGCATTTTTCTTCCTATTCTTAGCAAAGCTGGGAAAAATGTACTTTTTGGAACCATATGTGTAGCCCATTTCTCTTTGCATAGTAATATCATTCACCTAAAGTAGGTTTTTGCTTTTTTTGAATGGATTCTGTCAAGTAAATAATAGCACCAATGGTCATTTGTCAAGGAGGAAGGCTATGACTTTGAAATTACAAATAAGATATTTCTGCTGATTAAGGAGGGAGGAGTCTTATTAGGAGCTCCCAATGGCCCTCTAGCTCATTTCCCAGAGGAAAGAGCGGAGGGAGAGCTGGGTCTGTGAAGACATCCTCGACCAGGTGTGTTTACAGGCTTGTGGGGCTGTGCTTGTTTGTCTGTTTGTTTGCTTCTTTTTGTTTAGTCTCCTTGTGCTGGCTGTGTGCTCTCCCTGAGTCCACGGTCTGACTAACGAGGGGGAGGAGCCAGCGAGGGGGAGGAGTCTTATTAGGAGCTCACAACGGCGCACGCCTTTGGCGCACGCCTTTGAAGTCCTCTACTTCAATCCTTCAAGTCCAACCCTTGCCAATCAGTAGAGCAGACATAGCTTATAAAGCTGAATTTGAGAAAGAAAGCCAGTTATTCTTTCTAGAACTACTTCCTGTACTACTCTCTGTAGTATCAAGGATGGAAGGTGAGGGAGCTGCTGTGGTCACCTGTAGCACTTGTGGTATGTTCCTTTTCTTGCCACAAGATGTTGTCGGGTACACCTGCACCAAATGCAAGCTGGTCACCTTCTTGGAAGAGAAGGTTTCCCAGCTGGAGGCACGAGTTTCTAATCTTCATCTTATTAGGGAAGGTGACGAGTTTTTGGATAGGGCGGAGAAGAACTTCTGGAAGACCGAATGCGCGGAGTTGCTGCCAGATCAGGAAGTTAGCACACTGTGCCAGGAAACAGAGGCTTGGAGAAATGTCATACGGAGGAGCAGAAGGTCCAAGAAGGTAACAGAGACTCTCAACCTACACAATCGTTTCAAAGTTCTTGGCCTTACGAACGATGAGGAGCACCAGGAGGAGGGAACAGAATGTCAACAAGAAGGAATCCAACTTGGGCAACAGGAACTAGATCAATGCTCCCAGCCTCAACAGAATGCCAAGGCAGTCCTAGAAGAACATGCGCGTTGAGGAGCCCTGGACAAGCCTCAGAGGAGGTGAGTTCTGGTTGTTGAGGACTACTTGCTCAGAGGAACTGAACCGGTAATTTGCAAACTGGACAAGCTCAGTCGAGAGGTCTGCTATCTTTCTGGAGCCAAGATCAATCACATAACAGAGAGACTAACCAGGCTGGTCAAGCCCACTGATCGTAAGCCCCTCATTTTGGTTCATGTTGGAACCAATGACACTGCAAGGAGCAGCTGTGACCACATCACAAAGGACTACGAGCTTATGGGGACAAAGCTTAAGGACCTTGGTGTGCAGGTGGTTATTTCATCTCTCCTCCCTGTTCAAGGATATGGCGCACCTAGGAAAAGGGCAATAGCAGAGGTCAACAACTGGCTCCGCACATGGTGCTGCTGGCAACGGTTTGGGTTTTTGGAACACGGCCTGAATTTCCATGAACATGGGCTTCTGGCAGGGGATGAGCTGCACCTCACGAAACTTGGCAGGTGTCAGGACCCTGGAACTCCAGGACACAAGCTCTGAGTCTGAGCCAGAGTCCTTGGAGCCTGCTGCACCAGCACAGCCCACTCCCGAGGCTACCCTAGGCACAGAGCCCTTGGCTCCAGTAGTCCCAGAAGCAGAGCCAGGGGCTGCCCCAGACTCAGCCAAGCCAGAAGAGTCGGATAGTGAGATTCAAGAGCGGGTGCCTACTTACCAGCAGCATCGGGAGCAAAAGAGTGCTCTCAGGAGGTCAGAACGTTTAAATAGAAAACGCCAGGCAATCAGGGTCCAGCTGCGATAACACCTGGAGGAGTGATCTGCCTATAAACGCAATCACTCAGCCTTGGGTCTTTTGTCGGCTCACGACCGTCCATTCTGGGGGGAGAGTGCTTGTTGTGGATCCCAGCTTGGCCTCCTGAAACGCTGCCCGACCTGCTGGAACGTCGCCACCTCTTGATCTCGGACCAGCTTTGGTAACTTTTCCATTCGAACAGACTTTGACTGTGTGCTCGCTTGGCTGTGACGTAACAGCCAGGGAGTCTCCCTGCTGCCGGTATTTACTGCTATTTTTCCTGTTCTGTTCTGCTGAAGTAAAGCCCTTTAATTTATTCCCTGCCTTATCTGCAAGAGACCTGTAGCCAGCTCCTTTGGCTGCTCGCCAGGCCTTGGCGTTGACAGCAGGAATGTTTTTGCAAACAGTCTCGCAAGGAGGATTAAGAGGTCTTTAAACTAAGTTCCGCTGGGGAGGGAGACAATATTATCCAGGGCAAGGACTCGGCGAGTGCAGGGGGAAAAGGCCCAAATGATATTGGACAAGTAGTACAAGCATCCAGTGGCGGGAGGAGTAGAAACTATAGTACAGGACTTGCAGGAAGGGCCCGGGGACTTAAGTGTCTCTACACTAATGCACGGAGTATGGGAAACAAGCAAGATGAACTTGAACTCCTAGTACAACAAAATAAATACGATTTGATAGGCATCACTGAGACCTGGTGGGATGAGTCTCATGACTGGAATATAGGAGTAGAAGGGTATAGCCTATTTTATAGAAATAGATCAAACAAGAAAGGAGGAGGAGTAGCCTTGTATGTCAAGGATGTTTTCACCTGTGAAGAGATCGGTGACTTAAATCCAGAAAGCCAGGTTGAGAGCATCTGGGTAAGAATTAAGGGAGCGAGAAACAATAGGGATATTGTGGTGGGGGTTTACTACAGACCTCCAACCCAGACTGAGGACTTTGATGATGCCTTCCTCAACCAAATGACTGCACATTCAAAAAGGAGAGATACAGTAATAATAGGAGATTTCAATTACCCGGATATATGTTGGCAGTCAAATTCTGCCAAGACAGCAAGGGCCAGCAAGTTTCTTGCTTGTCTTGCAGACAATTTCATGGTCCAGAAGGTGGAAGAGGTGACAAGGGGATCAAATATTCTAGATCTGATCCTGACCAACAGGGATGACCTTGTTAATGAGGTAGAAGTGGTTGGATCTTTAGGGGGGAGTGACCATGCCCTATTAGAATTTGGCATTCAGTGGGAAGGAGAAGATAAGTGTAACCAGACACTCATCTTAGATTTTAAAAAAGCGGACTTCTGTAGACTTAGGGAGCTGCTGGCTGGAATTCTGTGGTCAAGAATAGTGAAAGGGAAAGGAGTTCAGGAGGCATGGGAGTTCCTTAAAAGGGAGATACTGAGGGCACAGTCTAAAACTGTTCTAATAAGGAGGAAAAAGGGTAGGCATCTGAAGAAACCAGAATGGTTGACTAAAGAACTCTCAGCTGAGCTAAGTGTTAAGAGAAACATGTACACGAAATGGAAGAAGGGGGAACCACCAAAGGAGAATTTAAGCAAGTAGCCAGGAGATGTAGGGAGGAGGTCAGAAAGGCTAAAGCACAGAACAAACTTAGGCTGCCCAGAGACATTAAAAACAATAAAAAGGGCTTTTTTAAATATGTCCGCGGCAAAAGGAAAAAGAAGGAGACGATAGGGTCGCTGCACAGAGAAGATGGCAAATTACTCACAGGGGGAAGAGAAAAGGCAGAACTACTTAACACCTTCTTTGCCTCAGTTTTTTCCCAGAAGGATACAAGCACTCAACCTGGCGGTTGGGGAGCAGGTGAGGAAGCAGGGGAAATGAGGCACATAATAGGTAGAGGGGTGGTGTGGGAATACCTGGCCACACTGGATGAATTCAACTCTCCAGGGCCAGATGAATTGCATCCCAGGATATTAAAAGAACTGGCAGAGATCATTTAGGAACCGCTTGCTATAATCTTTGAGAAATCTTGGAGGACAGGAGAAGTTCCAGCAGACTGGAAGAGGGCAAATGTTGTCCCCATCTTCAAGAAGAGAAAAAAGAGGACCCAAATAATTACCGCACAGTCAGCCTGACATCAGTACCCGTAAGGATCCTGGAGCAGATCATTAAGCAGTCAGTTTCTAATCACTTAGAAAGCAACGCGGTAATCACGAGAAGTCAACATGGATTTCTCAAAAATAAGTCATGCCAGACTAATCTTACCTCTTTTTGTGATAGAGTTACTAGTTTGATAGACAAAGGGAATGCTGTGGATGTAGCATATCTCGATTTCAGTAAGGCCTTTGATAAAGTTCCCCATGACATTCTTGCAAAGAAGCTAGTAAAATGCGGGCTGGACAGGGTTACTGTTAGTTGGATTAGTAATTGGTTGACCGCCCGAACCCAAAGAGTGATCATGAATGGCTGCTTTTCATCCTGGAGAGAAGTGACTAGTGGGGTGCCACAGGGTTCTGTCCTGGGCCCAGTGCTGTTCAATATTTTTATCAATGACTTGGATGAAGGAGTAGAGGGCATGCTCATCAAATTTGCAGATGACGCCAAATTGGGAGGGGTTGCTAATACACCAGAGGACAGGATCAAAATTCAAAATGACCTGGATAGATTAGAGAACTGGGCCAAAGCTAACAAAATGAAATTCAACAGAGAGAAGTGTAAGGTCCTACACTTAGTTAGAAAAAAATGGAATACAGAAATATAGGATGGGGGACACGTGGCTGGATAGTATGTGTGAAAGGGATCTAGGAGTCTTCATAGACCACAAGCTGAACATGAGTCAGCAGTGTGATGCGGCAGCCAGGAAAGCCAATGCAATTCTTGGCTGCATCAATAGGAGTGTGGGGTCTACTCTGCTTTGGTTAGATCTCATCTTGAATACTGTGTCCAGTTCTGGGCACCCCAATTCAAGAAGGACATGGTCAAGCTGGAGCAAGTCCAGAGGATAGACTCAGAAAGCTGGGTATGTTTAGTCTGCAGAAGTGAAGGTTAAGAGGGGACATGATAGCCATGTTTAAATATTTGAAGGGATGCCATGTAGAGGAGGGGGAGGGCTTGTTTTCTGCTGCTCCAGAGACCAGGACAAGGAGCAATGGATTCAAGCTGCAGGAAAGGAGATTCCACCTGAACCTCAGGAAGAACTTCTTGACCGTCAGGGCTGTCCGGCAGTGGAATATGCTGCCTTAGAGTGTAGTGGAGTCTCCTTCTTTGGAGGTTTTTAAGCAGAGGCTAGATGGCCATCTGTCGGGAGTGCTTTGAGGGTGTTCGTGCATAGCAGGGGGTTGGACTGGATGGCCCGTGTGGTCTCTTCCAACTCTACATTTCTATGATTCTATGATTCTAATAACTGAATTGCTGCAGGAAATTGAAGGCACCTTTCTCTTTCTTGGTCTGATACTACCTTGTGGAACACTGCCCGCTCATTCTATCTATGGTGTGTGGTTGCTAGTATTATTGATGGAATGCCCAGGGAACAGGGGGTTGCTGTATCAAACAGTTGGCCCATCCATTTGAAGTAGTTCTTGGGATTGTGAATAGAAGAAGCGCAGCAAAGGTTACATACCTTCTACCCTGAGTAAGGGTTTGAAGATAATGACATCACTCATTTGTGAGGAATCTGCAAACAGTAGCCTGCTTCCATGCCTGAAATACCCTTGCAGTATCCAAGCAAGATAATTTATAATTTGGGATCAGGATGTCAAGTTACTCCAGGGTCGCCCCACCCCATTTTTTAATCACATCACTTAGAAGCTAGTTAGTTTGAAAGTTCAAATTGGTGAGTTCAGGTTGCAGTCCTCATCAAGTTCATTTAGCTAAAGCCATTCTTATCACAAGATTGTCGTTTTATCTCTGGCTCTTATAGACATAGGAGAATATGCCAAAAATAACTGTAATCCCACATAGTACTTTTTGTTCTTCGAATGTAAAAATATTTTTATTCGTAGGCCAAAACTTTGCTGCCTTGCCTTTTATAAATTACGCACGAGTTGTTGCTCAACAAAGTGCAGTTTTATAGCAAGTGCTTTATGGTTTCATTACCACTACATAGAGATTTGTGACCACCAATTTCTCAGCAAAGCTTTTAGAGGAAAATTGGCTGAGCCCAGACTGAAATGGAAAATGTCTCTAGAACTGAACACAGAAGTAGCTTGCTGAACATGTCTTGCTATAGATTTTTAATGTCTGAGGAGTAATTGGTGTAGACTTCATATTGTATACAGGTGACATCTTGGTCAGACTTCCCATGTGCAGACCATCTGTGCTTGATCCAGTATGTGTCCATGTGAAAATAATTATCAGGATATTGTATGGTCACATTCTTCTAATGGAGATTTTGCTCATTCATCATCAGAACCATGAGCCACGTTTCTGTTTTTGTATTTTGGCAGCTATCAAAATAGAGTGTACTAAAACTTTATTAACGAATGTCATGGGACACGCGCATTTTTTCAAAATGTGTATTTCCACGAGTCATCTTTGTTATATTCCAGCTGAAAAGTAAGCAGCATTCATCAGATTTGAAATAGAAATCCCTTATTCAACTGAGAGTATAACTAGGCAGGATGATGTGTATCTTGTAACGTCTTTGAGACTACTTGAGAGAAAGAAGTTTGTAGTATAAGCTTTTGCAGACTGGGCCTGCTTCATATGAACTACTCAGGGCCATGTACAAATTTTAGAATCACAATATCATAAAATAAAAAGTGCAAAAAATACTTTTACGAAGAGGTTGGTGTTATCACTGATAGCTTTGCTAGTAGCCTTCATTAATAATACAATTGTCACTTCTTGTACTTTCTTCATCTGATTTCTTTCAGAAGTCATAGTCTTCACCCTATCTCCAACTCCGTGTATTCTGTGTGTACTGGATCCTTTGAGATTGCATTTTTGACATCTCAAGAAGTAGTCTATGAAAACTTACGCCATATTAAATGTGTTAGTTCTAAAGGTGGTATACAACATATTGTTGTTTTGGTTCAACAGGCTAACACAACTATACTTTTGAAATTGCATCTTTGTTACAATAATTGACCTGCTGCACTCCCATAGCCTGAAAAAGCAGAAAGACATTTTACTCATAAATGTCACCCAACACCTTTAGGGGCTGCAGGGGGCATTTTTGCCATGTTTTTTAAAAAATCCCGAGCCCTTTCTGGCCCTAAAATGGTCTGGGGGCCAAAATGTGATGAAAATGCCCCCAAAACCCCCAGAGGACGTTTGGGGGACGTGGCAGGGGGTTGGACTGGATGGCCATTGTAATCTCTTCCAGCTCTATGATTCTGTAACCGTTGGTCATAGAAAAATGGCCCCTAGGAGTGGCATGTGGCTCACAGGCCATACTTTGTCCACCATGTTCAAGAAATAGACCAAGGATATTTTGAAGCAGCTGTTATACTAGCCTGAGTCACACTCATCTACCTGGAACTGACAAGGACTTCCTTCTGGGAGCAAGTGACCTGACACTAGGCAACAGCTTGGAAACTGATGTGTGGGGAGAGGGGGAATTACCCTACTATCAGTAGTGGATGTCTCAAGTGATCAAACAGCCTTCCATCAGCAGAGGGACATCAGTAGGGTATAACGTATTGAACACTTATGATTTTAACAGCTGTTAACTATTCAACAACAGTTCTTAGCCTGCACTGGTATATCTGTGTAAAATCTGGAATCTACTTGGAATGTAAAAACCATTTGTTACAGCACTACATTTAGCTGTGAATTCTTTTTTTTAAAATCTTATAGTATTTTATCATTTTACATTGAACTGAAAATTTCAAAAGTGATCATTTTTCATCTTTTTTGCCTTATTCCAAGCTCAAATATAAATTTGTTCACTTCTTGTTTGTTGTTGTTGTCATTGTTATTAATACTCCTTTAGGACCCAGCCAAAAACTGTGTTCGCAGAAGTAGAATCGGATGAAGATGAACCAGATGACAAGCCAGAGTGGAAAAAACGTAAAATTTGAAGAACTTGAATTGGAGTAGACTCTCAAAGGACTTGAGCTAAATTCTTTTGCCTTCTGCAAGAAAAATCACATTTCTGCAAGCGGAGTTGCATTCAGGCATGCAGCTATTTTCAACAATTTGAAAGATAATAAATTGCCATGAGAGGAAGAGGAATTTGTTTAGTATTAAAACCGTTTTTTAAGGAGCCTTTTGAAAAATCTCTTACACTAGATCATGCTTTGTTTAGGAAACATGCTATAAATTTTTCTTAATGTTGACACAGTTCATGGAGAATTTATGACATACCCTCTGAAGTTTTGGAGAAAAAAGGATACCTGCAGGTATTGATAGCATCAGCTGGGCCATTTTAAGCTCCCTATTTGTTTTCAATATTTCTGTCTTCAATAATTTGCTTTAATCATTCTGTTTCACACTTACGCCTACTGACTATGTTCAAATGTATATTTTATTGGGTGTTGTACAGAATGTTGTGTTTATTTTCATCTGTGTAAAAAAGTGAGTCTTTCTATATAAATATCTAACAAATTCATGGTCTCTTTTTGTAACTGTATATACAACAGGGTATTTCTTTCAGCCAAGTAATTGTTACTCTGTACCAGGAAGCAATAACATCTTGCTGTTTGTGCATTCTTTATCAGTAGACACATGACTTTGTCCATGACTTTGTATATATTTGTTGATAAAATTAAGCTTTGGAGTGTGGTAGCAACTTTCTATAATAGAACAATATCAGTTTTAACAGCAGGCTTATTGTTTCATGGAAGCGGGCTGGTGGTGGGAGTGAAGGGCATCTAAGAAAATCACCTTTAGAGCCCGCTGCTTACCTTTTATTCCACAGGAGAGCAGACAGTGCAAAAGTTCTTTTTTTTTTTTTTTTTGATGTTGATTCTGAGTATGGGATTCTGGGGTTTGTTGTAAAAAAAAATGAGCTTTTCCAGACTCTGGAAGAGTGCTTCTGTGGGTTTTTCTTGCTGTTGCTTCAGGGTCAAGAGGCCATCTTATCTGTCAGGCTTTACCACTGCCCTACAGACAAATTTAACATACAAGTAAAGCCTCCCAGAGGGATGAAGAAGTGGTGAATAAGTTTAATACAGTGGGCTAATTTTTCAAAATTCATATTGACTCCTTCTGTTCCGTATAGCATGCTCCTGCTCAGACTGGGAATTATTGGTGTATGATTGTCCTCAGCTCAACAAATACACAATTAGAGGAAAGAATAGAAAACTAGCACCAATACATGATACTCCAGAGTTTTTTTTTCCAGCCTGGATATTCATGAAGCTTATAGATTTGATAAGTCATTGCTTTGAACCAGGTGGATTCTTATTCTTAAGGACTTCTATTCAGTAAAAGCACTTGGAGGTCGTTTAAGGACTCTCTTTGATTATATTAGATGTGAAAGAGTGTCATTCAAGGTCCCTAATTATGATGCTGTCTCTTAGAATATTTACACTTAATTCAATTACTGTAATTAGTGGCTCACTAAGGGCACTTTGTTTTCACTTTTAGATTTAGGATAGTGTTTTTGGGTTGTTTTTTTCCCAGAGACCACCTTCCAGCTGGATGAGTCTTTGATTTAAAAGGCTGTATCGCTTAACCCAGCTTCTGTGTTGAGCTTTGGCAAGCAGGTCTTTTTAAAACCGAGAAAACAGGTTCCCTACAGCTAAAAAGACCTGAAAGATGAGTTCACTAAAAGTTCAAGTTTCCTTTTTACTTATTGATAAAGATCAGCTAGAGTGCAAAAGAAAGGGAAAGTCAGTGCCAGACAGACTCCTTCATATACATCTACTACCTTTGGAACTCTTAGCAGAGTATCTGATCCTGAAAAGAAGACCCAAAGGCCTCTTCATGTGCTCCAGAACAAGTATATGGCACCCCTTTCCATAAGCACATTGCTGACACATCTCAAGCTTGTGCTGTGCATGTCCACACTTTACTTGTGTCATCAGGAACCCAGGGGCCCCAGACTTACAGAGTTTATACATGTTGCAGATGTGTGAAAAGCTCCACTGTGATCTTCTGCCTCACCTACCTTGGACATCAGGAGAGCATTCAGGAACTGATTGTGCATAAATATAATGGCAGAGTTTCTTGTTGTGTTTTCTAGTTGACTATTATCTGTAGTCAAATGTGCTCAGTGCAAAAGTGTTGAATAGTGCAGAACTGTTACTACTCTTCTAAAAATGAGCATTTGTATATCTTAGTTTCAGAATACTGTATAGAACATATAGTAGAAGTGATACCTCCAAGCCAAGTTATGGTGGCCCTAAAGTGAACCTATTGCAAGATTTTCTTGGTAGAATTTGTTTGGAAGGGGTTTGCCCTTGTCTTTCTCTGAGGTTGAAAGTGACTTGCCCAGGGTCATCCACTGGGTGTTCATGACCGAATGGAGATTCGAATCCTGATCTCCAAGTGTCCTGGCTTAACATTCAAACTACTACAGCATACTGGCACCCTGAAAGAAGTGATACTTTATAGTATAGAAGATAATGATTTTGAAAAATGAATTAATCTGTACAGTAATGTAGTAATCCAATCCATATGTAGCTAATACGTATATCATAATGTCCAAGTCTGACCTTATCATGAAAACATACATTTGGCACACCAGCTTAAGCTGTGTAAAGGCAGGCCTGGCTGCAGTCACCATCTGATATCCCTCAGATATTTATGTGTGTGTTTAGGAGGTACCCAAGGTAGTGAATGGATCAGGTCCATATTGTTAGTTGACTACAGTCTTCCTTTTTGTAGCTTTAGATAACACATCAAGGCCTGAATCCTGTTGGTCAGCTCCAACAAGAGAAGCCCCATTGACTTGTTTGTTTAATACTGAGGCCCTTTTCACATGGCATTTCTGAAGTGAAAGGGCCCCTTGGAAGGTAGAATTTAGTAAATGTGAGGAGTGATCCACACAACGCACTCACATTTGCTCGACACTTAAGAGCCTGACGTGGACCGCGCACGCATTTTTTCATTTTCAGCTCAAAGCCAAAAATGCTGCCCGGTTGCACATCACTCCAGGGCCCCGCATGCACTTACCTTGTGTGCGGAGCCCCGGGAGCCAGGCTAGTCGCACGTCCTCTCCTCAGTGCAGCCTGGGAGGTCCCAGGCTGCACTGCGAATGGAAGAGGCAGGGCGCTCGCACAATCAGGAAGCAGCTGCGGCGCCCAAGCAGGAGGGATGCGGGAGCGTTCCTCCAAAAGTTTCCTGCACGAGCCTCCCACTCCAACACTGGGAAAAGGTAAGGTGCGAAAAAGCGGTGAGTCAACACATAGGTAAATCCTATTGATTTAATGAGTCTACTCTAATTAGAACTAATAATAGAATTTAGGCCCACATGTGTTCATGTGTTCATTGAAATAGTGTAACACAAACAAGCACTTTAGATAATATATACTTATACTCTGTTTTTCAGCCAAAGCTGGTGTTAGTTAAAATCCATATAAAGTTGCAGTGCAATTGGGCATTTAATGGCGTCTGTGAGTAAGGGCAGTCTTATGACTTTTGCTCATACAGCTCAGGCTTCAAGGAGACAAGAGAAGGAATTTTAGATTTGGACTTGTAAAGCCTGGAAAAGCTACATTTCTGGACTCCTAGAGTCTCCCAGTGGTTATACTGGTTGGAGGAATCTGCGAGTTGTACTCCAAATATATAAGGTTTCCAAACTGATGCTAAGACACAGAAGTAGCTCTTGCACTGAGAGAAAATCTATTCTCTTGCAACACATATGGAAGGATAATCCTAATCTTAATTTCCATGTACTAGAAGAGATTAAAGGCCAAATTTTGCAGCTAGAACTCTGACCAATATTAAATGAGTTGTTCCTGACACAGCTTTACTGGAATGTGAATAATGAGGAAAGGGGAAAACTAGGTGAGTCATGAAAGATATAGCTGCTTATTGACAAAATGCTAGGGGATTAATGGGGTGACATAGAAAGTGTTACATGGTTTAACACCACATCATCATCACGCTCTTGCTCCCCAGATCATTAAAACTAAAGAATAATGAAATTAGCAGATGGAAAGTGAGCACTGCTTATGCTGTTATAAGCTGGATCAGAGAGAGAACGAATCATTGGGTATCTCTGCATCTTCAGAAAAAAATAATTTGACACATACATAATGTTTTATTCTCCTTAAATGAAAAGATTCAGGATTGTCATTGTCAATAAAGGTTCACTGGCAGACAGCAGTTGATAAATCAGTGTGTCTTTAAGAATCATTTGTTCACCTGAGTTGACCTGGATCAATTCTACTCTTGGTTAATTCTTATAAGTTAATTTTCTGTCCCATCTCCTCTATAATTTGGCACACATCATGTTTACACAATTTTGAACTGGCTAAAATCCTTTTCCACTTCTCTCTCTGGCAGTAAAATATGTGGTTTTGACCCAACAGCTATACCGAGTGAAACGATTAACTTTCAGCCTGAACACATATTTTGATAACAAAACTGCGTTTCATTTCTGCAAAGGTGCATGCACACACGCACACACTGTGTAATTGCAACAAAACAGAGGTTCAGAGAACTTCTTGCAAACTGAGCTTAAACTAGTATCCACATTTCTAGGTCAGTGTTTTTTGTAATACTATTCATACATGTGTTATCTATTGTAGAACTTCCTATTGCTTTTTTTGAAGTGTCTTTTTTTGCACAGTTGGAATTGCAATAGATAAACAACTTCATGGATGTTTTAAACAAAATAATATGCAATCATTTTAAAAGGTAGGTCAAATACTTGGCTCGCCAACTGCACTAAAACTCTTGTACAATTTTATGGGAAAATACATTTTTAACAAAACAGTACGGAACTAGCAATGTTGATTGGCTGTCCTTGAGCTACGGATGTTGACACTATTTGTATTGTAACAATTTTCCGAGCCAGTTTTCCCAAACACCTTACTTCTTAGGTACACACACACACACACACACACACACCACTTGGTAAGCCAGACACAGTAGAAGTAAGCTGCTCAGAGAAGACAGTCTTCTTCTCTGGATGAGGCAGACAATTTTATCTTTCCTACCTGGTGGCTGCTATGTGACCAGAATGAAACTGCTGCTGGTGGTGTAACAGACATCTTTTCCCACGGCAGTGTTTCTGCAGTAGATGTGAACTAAAATGTGTATAGCTAGAGCATCAGACTTACTACTGCGGAGGGAACCTGAATTCATTTCCCACTTCTTCCATGAAATCACTGGGTGGCTCTGGGCCTTTATAAACCAGCCTCATTTTCTCCAAGTGTAAAATAGAAACGAGATTGATCAGCTTCACAAAGTTGTTCTGAACAACTGCGGCGACAACTTCTTAGATCTGCATCAGAGGCTTTCTCTACATTGTCTCATCATGGCTATTTGGGAGTCGCACTTTTCAATCGTGTCACCACAGTCATTTAGCTAGTTAGCTAATTAGGTGGTGATGGCAGTGATAGCCATAGTAGTAGCAGCAGCTGGGGGCAGTAGTATGTGGGAGAAATGGTAGTATAAATGGATATGCTATTGGACATAAAATATGCCACAGTGGTGTATAACATTAAAATCACAACAGTAAATTTTTTTGGGGGGAAAGTCACAATCAATAGAACCGGTATATACAATTGAGTCCCACTGCAGGGAAAGCCTGAGTATTTTAAGTGGAAAGTTAAAATACTAAACACTAGGTACCTGCTTCATATCAATGGGAAAGGAATTCCGCAGGGCAGGAACTGAATCATCAAAAGATGGTTGAAGTTGCCACAAAATGGACATCAAGAGCATATAGTGCCACCAAGAATACATCTTATGAGAATTATATTGTTCAAGCTGAGTGCATATGGGGTGATCCTCGGCCCTAAATTTTTTAGGACTCAAATAAGGAAGCCATGGCCCTGAATTTGCAAGATCTGAACAGTGTGGTTAATACCAGGATCTCTTCGAAATCTCCCATTCATAGGATCCCTGCAAGCTAACCTGATGGTATGTAACAAAAAAGTAACAACAAAACCTTGAACTATACCCTGTAGCATATTGAGAACTAGTGCAATGTTTCAGTTAAATGGTGTTGCATACTACAGTAAGAGAATCAGAAGAGACCATTTTGTTTGTGCCATCTTATAGAGAAGTTACGTATACTGAAATGAGAGGGCCTTTTTTGTGCAAGTGTGCCCAAAATTGGCATGTACTGCCATAGCAGGTCTGCCTGGCACTAAGGCTGTACAGTCAACCCTCCGTATCTGTGGATTCTGTATCCACAAATTCTACCAACCTCACCTTGAAAATATTTCCCTCCCCCCCCTGCAAAAAAGTCCAAAAAGCAAATGTTGATTTTGCTATTTTATATAAGGGGCACCATTTTACTGCATCATTGTACATAATGGGACTTCAACATCCATAAATTTTGATATCCATGGCGGGAAGGTTCTGAAACCAAACCCCAGTAGATATCAAGCACCAACTGTATTCTTTTTGGCACCTAATTAATTTTTTATTTTCAGGTATTTTAAAAGGCGGCATTTTCAACTGGTTGATGACTTTGAATTTTATGCACTGCTTAGTATTTTGTGTTGCTCTTCATGTTACCTGGAGATCCCCTCCTTCTGGGTTAATGTGTGGTTTTGTATTCTCAACAGAAATAAAATGAATGGTTAGAACATGCAGTTGGCAGATACATGTTCACGTATACACTCTGCTGGGATGTGGCTTTTGTGACTGTTGTTATCAGGTTTACGAATTTATACTGTTACAAACTGTACACCATCCAATGATTCTGTTCCCAATGGGCAGCTTATAAGATGAGCTTTAAATAAAGTGTATGAATGTGGAACACATCTACTGAAGTTTGTTGAAAGAGTTTGTGTGCCTCAGTTCATCCCTATTTTCATCTCTAAAATGTTGGAAGATAGGTTTGAACATGTAGAATTCTGCACTGGATTGTGGCCATTGATACACACATAGTAAATACAAACACTCCATATTTAGATATCTCTTCCACCTCCCACCTTTTATCCAAGAGACAGGAATAAATGTGTGGGCACACAGATATTGCTGGATGGATTCTGATTCCGTTCTTCCCTAAATAGTATTTTAAATTGGCCAAAGACTCATGAGGATAGCCAACAGTAAGAAAGAAGGAAGGGCAGCTTTTGATGACTTGTATGATCTTTGTTTTCAAAATGGCAAAGGGCAAGCCCACTGCTTTTATATAAATGAAAATAAAGTAGCATTCGAATTAGGAAACCAGAAGTTGGTCAGCTACATATGGCTTGCAGTGCATCATTCTATTGTATAATGATCACTCAGAGCCTAAAATTAGTGGGTTACATAAGGAGATCCACGGTGTTCATTTGAATAGCTGCTCTGTTGGGTTGCTGATGTCACCTATCTGGACTGAGCCTTTCTTTATTGTGGGGCTTAGTGCACAGGGCAGATTGAGGAGTCATGAAATCATAGCCAAATTAAGCATCCAAACAGAAGTCCAAGGCACAACAGGAGTGAGTGTGTGAGTGCACTGTAAGTAACACCATATCAGTGAGTCAAAGGTCACTCAGCCTGCCCATTACTGGAAGTGCTTGTCCACCAATGTAGTTTTATTTCATATTTAAAATTAAGTTCAGTGGGTTATTTTATATATTTTTTAAAAAATAAATTATTCAAAAATATGTATCCTGCCAAACTGTGGCAGTGTGTGTATGTGAAGACCTATTCCTCTGGTCCTAGTCACATACAAAAAATAACCATTATTGTCCATTTGTGTGGCCTCCAAACTCACCTGTATCCAAGGCAGCTAAATGTGTGTAATCTATTTACAGTGCAATCCTTGGTGTGTCAGCATAAGCTTGATGAAACTTTTCTTCAAGAAAGCATGTACAATTGTAGCAGTGATATTGATGTTTGCCCCGCTAGACTATTCACTCCTCTCTTTGTGTTCCTGACCATTCCTTACTTCCAACTTATCAATTGTCCACTTGTCTTACATTGTCTTCCTTTCCCCCGTCTCGCTAGATGAATCATCTAAAATTCTAAAGTCTTCTAATCCTTCTACCTGTCCCCTGGATCCTATTCCTTTCTGATTCTTAATATTTCCCCTGCTATTCTTTCTTTCTTGTGTGATGTTTTTAATTTGTCTCTTTCTTCGTGTTCATTTCCTTCTGTTTCTTGTTCACTTCCTTCTTCTAGTTAATTTCCTTCTGCCACTGTTTCACCAATTCTTAAGAAGCCTACGCTTGATTATTCTTCTCTTACTAACTATAACTGTATTTCTCTCCCACTTTTCCTCTCTAAAATGCTGGAACATGTTGTCCAGACACGTTGTCTTTCCTTTTTGTCTCGGGCTGCTATACTTGATCCTTTGCAGTCTGCATATTGTCCTTTACACTGTACGGAGACAGCTCTTACTAAAATAACCAATGATCTTCTCATAGCCAAGTCCCAGGGCCTATATTGTATCCTTATTCTTCTCGATCTTTTGGCTGCCTTTGATATGGTTGATCATGTGCTCTTGTTAGACTCACTTCATGCTTTAGGGTTCAATGGGTCTGTTCTTAGTTGGTTTTCATCCTGTCTTTCTGGCCACTCATTTAATGTGGTAGTTTGTAATCATAAATCCTTTCCTCAGTCAGTGAGGGTCCCTCAAGGTTCTGTTTTGAGCCCTCTCTTATTTTCTCTTTATATTCTCTCCCTGGGTAATCTTATTAGTTCTTTTGGATTTTCAAAGGATATTGAAATTTTTCAATTTTCAAAGGATATTGAAGATAATATTACAGATTGTCTTTCTGGTATTTCTTCATGGATGCTTCACTGCCATCTTAAACTTCATATGGCAAAAACAGAATTACTCATTTTTCTCCCCAAATCTTCTTTACCTTCCACTTTTTCTGTCACTGTCAACAACACATTTATCTATTCGGTGAAAGAAGCTCGCAGTCTTGGATTCTTTTTTCACTCCTCCTTGTCTTTTACTTCCTAAATTGAGATTGTTGCTAGGTCATGTCACTTCTTTCTTTATAACATCTCTAAAATCCAACCCTTCCTATCTCCCTCTTCTGCTAAGACTTTAATCCATGCTCTCATTATTTCTTGTCTCGATTACAGTGAACTTTTACTTACTGGTCTTCCTCAATCTCATCTTTCTCCTCTGGTCTCTGTTTTTCACCCTGCTGCTAAAATTATTTTCTTAGCCCACCATTTTTGATCACATTACCCCTCTCCTGATCTCTCTTCATTGGTTACCTATTCCTTGTAGGATCCTTTATAAACTCCTTGTTTTGACTTTTAAGGTCTTACATAATTTAGCTCCTCCTTATCTTGTTGCTCTCATCTCTCCTTACCAGCCCCCTGGAAGCCTACATTCTGCAAATACTCGTCTTCTTGCCCAGCTTAGAGTCTCTTCTTCTTTACCTCGTTTATGCCCTTTTCCTCTCACTGCCCCCTATGTATGGAATCGCCTTCCGGTGACCTTAGGAACTGCCCCTTCTCTTACTGTTTTTAAATCTAAACTGAAAATTTTTTTGTTTTGCGAAATTTTTGGAATGGTGGACTAGTTTTTATTGTTAATTAGATATGGTATTTTATCAGCATTAAAGTAACATTACACTGTATTGGTTGTAATTGTATATACCCTTGACCTTTTTCATTTTCTATATCTTCATTTTATTATGTATTTATCTGTGTCAGCTGTTGTATTTTAATTTTGTAAAGCGCCATGTACATGGATGGTGCTATATAAATAAAGGATGATGATGATGATAACAACAACAACAACAACAACAACAAGAATAATAATAGACCTTCGAACTACAAGTCCCAGTATCTCCCAGCCAGTACATATATGTCCTTGAATTGTATGTGTGCTTCTGAAGTGCAGCAGAATTTTGCATCCCTGGGTATCCATTTACATCCTCACATTTACATTTACACCAGACTTAAGCTGCATCAGTCTAATTACTCAGAGATTTAATTCTACCACAGGGCTGGGCAGATAGGAGGTGATAACCCAGTAGTAGACCTTTAGGTGATTTTCAGTGGATTTGGGATGGTTCTGTTTCCCAGTAATCCTTCTCCACCCATACACTTGAACATTATACAACTGAAAAAGAACGTTTGGCAATAAGTCAAGGGTGGATTTTTTTGTGAAAGGACTTGTGGGTTTGGTTCTGGCATCAATCACCAGTTCCTTACTGAATGTTTGGCAGCCTATGTCACTGTTTTGCACCTGGGTTCTGGTTAATAGGCCTCAGAACCCTAGTGAAAAAACAAAGTAAACCTTGTGAGCCTAAAGTCTGTCCAGGGCAGACCCAGGATAAATTGTGTGTATCCACTGTCAACACTTTCAGAAGTTTTCAAAGAGATAGCCATGTTGGTCCATTAACAGAGGTATGAACAGAGACAGTGGTTTCTTGGCATGCTACCTATATTAATGCATATGTTCTCATAACCAGGCATGTAACTAAAGAATTCTCCCCAGGAAAGCTTCTGACTTGAAGGCAATTGACTCTTAATGAGTAGATTTATTGCTTTCAAACCTCAGAACTACAGACCAGCCTGAGAGACCTGTATCATCTTACATGACTGTTTGAAGGTTTATGGCCAGTGTCACACATTGCATTTTATGTATCCTAGTATGCTCTGATCCCACCCCACAACTATGTAACTGTTAATATACCTTGGGGTTTGCTATTAACGCCATCAGTGCACCCAAAGAAGAGGACTGAAATTTGCACCAGTTCATGCTAAAATAAATCAGTCTTAAATGTGCTGCTAAATTCCACCCTTTCCTTCTGAATGCTGTAAGAAGCCATCTTCACTGTCTCTCAGAAGGAACAACAGGGAGATTTTGGCCTAGGGAGAGGTAGGCCAAAAGAGAACTCTGTAAGTAGAAGAACAGATATAGCATATACAGATCTGAAGTGAATGTTTAAACCAGCTTTTCATAAGCAGGCACCTTCCAGATGTGTTGGACTACAGCCCCCCCATCCTACACAGCTAACACATTGTAGGGTCTCAAACATCTGGAGGGTACATAGTTGGACAATGCTGTTTTACACCTACTTCAGTTTAAGATGCAGAATTGTCACTCTATTCCCCAGTATTTTAAAGTGCGAGAGGATTTTTTTTTTTTTAAATGAATGCATACACCGTTCATATTTCATGCACAGCATGGGCGTTGGGTCTGCTTAGGGTATTCATAGCTGACTATAAAAATGTCATAAGAAAGGGCTTTTAGTAAAACAACTGTAATGTGATTGTGAGTGCAGAAGGAGTGGGGGGAGGACACATCAGTGGTACCCAAGTAATGAACAGGGAATTGAAAATAAATAAAGCAGTTCTCCATTTCCTCAAGAATGACATTTGACAGTTTTAAAAGGGCTAGCAATAAAACACATGATTGAATGAGCATCAGAGAATGGACTTCGCCTTAAAACAACGAATTAGTGGTGTGTTAGTTAAGCCACAGCACTACTCAATGACTTTTGCTATAAGAGTGGAGGAATAAACTTCAATGGAGTCTACAGGATATGGGGAGGGGGCACTTTTACTTTCAAGGCAGGTGTCACTAGACACTGCATAAAAATCTTAATGGGTGGCTTTAAACTGTGCTTTGGGATTCATTCTTAAAATATCTGTTGAAGCAAGAGAAGCTCCAGTAAAAGCAATGGGTTTAAGATACTGTAACCCAAGGAAGTTTACAAAATAAAAATTTGCTGCCTCCTGTTGCCTCCCGCTTAAAACACTTACATCTCTCCAAAGCCTCATAGAATCATACCATTATAGAATCATAAAGCTGGAAGAGACCACAAGGGACATCAAGTCCAAGCCCAGCCATGCAAGAATGCATGACTACAGCACTCTCCCAAAATGGCCATCCAACCTCTTTTTTAAAGTCCTCTGAAGAAGGAGAACCCATCAACTTCTGAGGCTGTCTGTTCCACGAGGCTGAGACCCCTGAGTTTTAAACATTATGGGATAGAGTACAGAGGGTTGCTGTGGTAAGGAAGAATCTCCTCTAAATCAGATTTAAACTCAAATTTAAAAAAAAAATTCAGAAAAAACATTCCTGTCTTCTCTTTACCTGGATGTTCCCACATGGTTTTAAATCTAATAAGGGGAAATTTCTCAGAGGAGCTTAGAGAGGCATATATGATCCCCTATTTTATTATCACAGTACCTCTGTGAGGTAGGTCACGCTGATTATTCAATGAGATCTGCAGCTGAGAATCAATTTTAACTTGGATTTCCCAAGGGAAAGACCAATCCACTGCCCAGTCCCTTCTAACCAGTGGATGCATATGCCATGTGATGTAGGAGACAGCTTGGCGTTTCTAAACAGCAGGGAAGAATTGAATGGGAAAGGCAAACAAAATACAATAGTAATACATTGCAAGCCCTACAGCTACCTTTAATAATAGGAATATAATTTTAATGTAAACATTAATCAGCTAAAGCAAGTGGGCAACTGTGGTAGAGGCTGGTTTGGGCCCCTGAAGCACTCCACACCATCACATTTCTAGCTTAAAATTGTACAGAACAGTGACCCAGAAGTGACCAGAAGCCCCTTCTGGTTTGCAGTTCTGTTTTTGGGTGACAGGGTTTGGTTTTGGGACAGGGGCTGGTTTTAGTTATTAAGGCTTTACTTGGTCAGTTGGTAAAAGGCAAGTGGAAGGTTTGCTTATTTTTGAATGTATTTCAGTTCTGCAATAGGGAACAAAAAGGAAAATATGATGAGTCTGTTCTGTGCTGGAAAAACTGCAGTGGATAAGAAACAGTAATGTATAGCTAGTTAACTTGTCCTAAGGTGGCCAAATATTGGGACTGAGCAATCTAATACAGTTACAGTTACAGATCTCACAATTTCTAAACACGGAGTTTTATCACTGTTGTCATAATTTTAACATCAAAATACAACACTCCAGTGTAAAGACACAGAGCAGATGTTTCTTTACCTCTTGAATCACCTCTCCTAGTTCCTCTCATTGGCCAGTAAATGGCAGCAGCTTCCAGGGGTTAGATAGCTACCATGGCTGGGGGAAGATTTTGGACAGCATGGAGGAGGTTAGGACCTTATCACACCATATATTAATCCCATATTGTTCCACTGGAATCCTATTATAGCCATTTCTGTGATGGTATCAGGTCATTAATGCTCTCGATCACACTCTTTTGACACTTGCAGATTAATAGTGTCATTTTCACTGTTCTTCCCTCTGCATTACAACATCATTGCTGAGTTACTTTCCTCACCCCAGCCCTTTAATTTTTTTTCTTACATTGTACTTGTGCTGTAACGTTCTAATGTTATGATGCAAGGAGATATGAATCCATGATTGTGAAGCCCACACAAACACCTACTTCTGGATCAGCTATGGAAGGAAGCACTAACTGGATTGTTACGGCAAAGGGGTTCATTAATGGGTTATTTACAGTGTGAAAAAAAGAGCATTTCAAAGGGTTTACAGCACAATAGCTGCTGGTGAGCAACAATATTGTGCAATAGGACTGATCCCGAATCAGGAATAATGCATAGCTCTGGAGGCATGACGCCTTAGTGTGATAGATCTCTTAGTGAGTATCTCCTTGCATTTCAGCCTAAAGAAAATATACCTGTGTGTAACCAGAGTTACGCACCCCATGCAGGATACCAGCCTATGACTTTTGTTGCTTTTGTGACTAATATAATGTAAAGCAAAGTGGCCTACAACAAGAGAACTTCCTTCCTTTTCAAAAATTCACTCAGAAGATAGAGAGCATGAAAGAGCAATTGAAGTATGCTTTTGACAACAGTGGCAGCAATAATGAACAATTCCTAGGGCAATGGGTGTTGGAGAATGTTTTCTGTGTCTGTGGACATATTAATGCAGTAGTGCATTTACTTTTGATTTCTATTCATCCCCCCTTTCCCATTCAGATTTAGGCCCTTTCCACACAACATCGCTGTCTCATTGCTGCCACAGGATGGCAGTGGTCGGTAGGTCGCGCTTTCTCATGACATCGTCGCTGTCCCACTGCCATCCTGTCACAGAGCGTCACGCTTGCACAGTTTTCGCAGAACGGAAAAAATCTGTTTTGTGCCTGCGATCATGCGACACTCCCATCACTTCTGGCCTTGCAGAAGCTGTGAAAGTGCATTGGCGATGCTTCGTCTTGTAGCACAGCAATGGAAAAAGCCCAGCTGTGCTGTGGAAGGAAGACATGGCACCATTGCGTTCTCTTCCGCATGGACCGAGCGGGTGCAGAGGGAAGCATTGCTGACACGCTCCCTTCTGGATCCGGGTCTGCAGCAAGACGACACGGAAAAGCATCGTCATGTGGAAATGGCCAAAGAAATTAAGGTAGCTAACACAATACCAGGAAACTCCTAGTGAATCACCAAGTGGCTTCATATAGATATAAATCAGCACAGAGAATGAGACCCATGGGGCTGAACAAGAATGTTGGTGTGCCCTGGTACCAGCCCCACAGATAGGAATGGAATTGCTATACTACAATGCCTCCTGTTCCTAACCCACAAGACCAGTCCAGTAAGACACCATGAACAAAACCTGCTGAGAAATTCAGGAAGGTCAACAGGGAAACACTGCCTTGTTGTTCATCTGGAATAGGTGTGCCACCAACATACTTCATCTCTTTATTCTGCTTTGGTGAGATTCCATCTGGAATATTGTGTCCAGTTCTGGGCATCACAGTTCAGGAAGGATATTTACAAGATGGAATGTGTCCAGAGGAGGGCAACCAAAATGGTAAAAGGCCTGGAAACCATGCCCTATGAGAAATGGTTTAGGGAGGTGGGTGTGTTTAGCCTGGAAAAGAGACACGATAGCTATGTTTAAATATTTGAATGGATGTCATATGGAAGATGGAGCAAGCCTGTTTTCTGCTCTTGCAGAGACTAGGTCATGGAGCAGTGGCTTCAAACTTCAGGAAAAGAGATTCCATGTAAACATTAGGAAGAATTTCCTGATGGTAAGAATGGTTTGATAGTGGAATATGCTATCTCAGACTGTGGTGGAGCCTCCTTTTTTGAAGGTTTTTAAACAGAGGTTATCTGAAATGCTTTATTTATTCCTTCATGGCAGGGGGCTGGACTCAGTAGCCCTTGTGGTCTCTTCCAGCTCTGTGATTCTATTATTCTTTGGCTCAGCACAAAGTACAAATCCTCAGAAAGAATTCTAAGGGGAATGGATTTATTTGCAAAAGAGATGTAATCCTTACGGATAGCGTTTGGCATCCAGAGAGTTTGACATCCTAGATGCCACAAGTGAAAATATTCTCTTCACAGAAGCCACCTGGTTCTTATCTAGGAGAATCCTCTGAACCTCTCTTTAGCATTGGATGTGTAGATGAGCGGCTGGAGAGTCTGCTGTGGAATAAGGAATCATGTGCATCTGCTCCTATTATCCCAGTTCCACACACTTAAATCTGAATCCAATCTACTGTGAGCAAAGAGCAAAGTCTGGTTTGTGCCAGCATCAGCACTTTGGGGAAAAACAACTCATATACTCAACCATCTTCTGTCTCCAGCCTGGCAGAATGGCATAGAAGGGGGTGGTTGAGAACAACAACTGAAAGTTTGAAGTTAATTTGGAAATCTTTCATTCGGAGCCTTTTATGTAATTGAAGGGTGGTTGCTGTCATCTCCAACTAAGGACAAATGCAGCTACATTTGGCATTGACCTAATCCCATCCCCATCTTCTGAAGGACAGAACAAGGTAGCACTTGATGAAGGTCACTGATTTCATAATAATAGAATCCAAGGGTGGAAATGCTATCCTAACTCCATCCCCCATCCAGAACTTCGGAGACAGAAAAAGTTCTTCTGTTAATTTCAGAGTTGTCAGTGGTCTGCTTTCCTGCCAAACAAGCTCACTGAGTAACTTTCTTCCAGCCTTCTCTGAATACAGGAGAATTTAGGAAGTAGTTTATTGAGTGTGACTGCACTTTATGTTCCAGAAGTCCTCATCTCTTTCCTCTCTCTCTCTCTCTCACACACACACACACACATACACACACAAACCACATCATTGCTCTTTGCCAAATGAAAACCAGAGCAAAGATATACATCATGTCAATACGAAAATCGCAAGAGACACATGTAGCTTTTGAATTGGCTATTTCAACCCTATCTTGACTTCTGCTAAGGAAGGGGTTCACACTGATGCCTCATTTGCATCCTGCTGTGCAAAACACTCCTCTTTGGGACTCAAGGCCTCAAGAAAGATAGTTTTGGGGTAGAACATGATTAATTGCTGTGTTAATTTTGTGTGTGTGCGTGTGCGTGTGCGTGTGTTTGTGTGGTGACAGGCCTATCTGTTAGACATTTCATCTTGAAGTAGGTATTGTATATACTCTTCAGCATTAATTTGAAAAATCTAGTTGGGCAAATCATGCATATGTTTGTAGGCACTGTTACCTGAAACACTGGCGAATTGTTCTCCAAATTGGTTGGCTCGTGAGTAGAACTTGGAATTGCTACTTTTTAGATAACTGCTGACCATGCTAGCTGCTGTATTCTGGAAGGTGTAGACCGAAAAAGTTGTTTAAAAGCTGTGACAAAAACCTAAGGATTTTGCCTGGTGCCTAGTATATATGGGAGATTTTTTGAGGGGGGCAATCTCTGAACTGACCTTAAAGATGTGGCTCTATGAAGCTTAAGGTAATTGTTCCTACTTTCAACAGATCTATATCGAGAAGATAGGGCTGGCCCAAGCCATTTTACTACCTGAAGCAAAGGGTAAATATAGTGTCCCTCTTCGTGCTGAAATAAGGAAGCCAAAAGGTGTTAATTCAGCATTGGCAATGAGACAGCCTCCATCATATTTGAGGATAGTAGGCTAGTTCAAGGAGGAAAGACAGGCTGTGTGGTGTAGCTCTGCCCTGCAGAAGAGGGCAGGGAAGCCCAGGAGGAACGGTGAATGAAGCTGTGCTAGTGCTTAATGAAAGTATGAGTTTCAGTTTTGCCAAGTTTTTTTATTTCCCTGACTATGAATTAGTTTCAAACAACATTTGGATCATTTTTTTCACACAGCAAAATTAGGCTGCACAAAGAATGGCATGCTTTTCCTTCACATTTTTTTCCTATGCACTTTTCCTATCCTAATCCTATCTTCTTAAGACAATGCAGTTCTGTGCGTATTTTCTCCCTGATATATGGATCTTGGTATGCACTTTTAACATATGCATTTTCCTATGCAGGTTTGGATCACAGAATTCTGCAGAATTTGTACTTTGGTTCACAAGTACACTCCAGCTTACTTACGTGTTCGAGTGTTCAAAATGTGATGTCTGTACAAACATCTAAACTTTATTTCTCCTCCATTCCTAACTGTTGCTGCCTTCTCATTCTCTCAGCAGCCTGTGCCCCCAGTGACCACCTCACTCTGCAAAGTGATAGGGCCTCTACCCCTGTCAAACAGAGAGATCTTAATGTGCTAATCATGTTGCACATTTTTCAGTGTATGTGATTCCCCTTTCTGTTTGGATCTTATTTGCACCACTAATTAGGAGCTTCTACATTACTAAACAGGGAAACTAGCTTTTAAAAAGGAGTTATAAATAGACTTTTAAGTAATGTCCTAGTGCACTTGTGTGCTTGTGATGCTGCTTAGAACTATACTGTGACTGAGCACGGGTAGGCACCAATGTATGGCCAGACTCTGGTTTATCATACTCTGTGAGTCCAGTAGCAGGTATCTTCTGGAAGTCCTCAAATGTCCTTTAGAAGTACCCAAGGGCATCTCAGTGCTGTCATTGCTGTGTATACAGCTAGAGGAACATAGTGGAGTGCTCTTCCACTGTCCCTCCCCTCTTCACCAGCCAGTAAATGGCCATATCATAGTAGAGAACCTGCAGTAGCTAAAAGCTGGTTTTTTTGGGGAGAGGGGCAAAGGGAGAACTGTGTTCTTGCATGCTCAGTAGAGGGTTTGGACATCTGTAGTAACCAAAATAGTGAGTCACACAAATATTCATTGGATTTACATATGTGTAACTCACTAGCAGGATGCCACCCACAGTTTACACAGCTAACACTCATTTGATTACAGGTTAATCCTCTTTGGCACTTAACATCTGTAACAGAAGGAAGAAAGTAACTGAAGCAGACTGTAGAGATGGCCTTTTATTATGCAGAGTTAGGCAACAACCTCTGGCAGCAGATTTTGGATGTTATGAATGATCAACTAATTGATACTTTGTCACTTTCCAGTTATTGTATATTTACTTTTATGTTACTACCAGGAAGAAGTGGGGAGCCAAAATAATTTTACTGGCTTTGGCCAGAATACCTGGCTATACTAGCACAAGTACTTTGACAGACAATGTACAAAGAGGCATCTAGTACCACTCTCCCAGGTGGGCAAAGGGCAACCAGAGATTCCTGGCCACAACTCTGGCCCCCGCTAAGTCCTTGATTGGCCACAGGGGTGTGTCCAGGGGCTCTCTGGCTGCCTTTGTACTTCTGAGGTGGAAAAAGTATCCTTCAGCCCTCAGACAAAATAGACAGCTACTTCTTTCTCATGTGAGGAAGGGTACCTGGAGAGCATCTAGGTGCACTTCTGCAACCAATCAGTGGCTGGGAAGGGACAGAGCTGGGAGTCTCCTAGGCCCTTATACTTGTGGGAAGGAAGAGGCACCTCAACGTATCTCCGTGAGTGTGAGAGGTTTAGACTCCACTAGCAGTCCTATTGGATCTTGGCATTTGGTCGGTGAGCACCTTGATATAGGTACAGGAGGCACTATTTTCTGCTTGACCAGAGGCACCAAAATATCTTGAGCTAGAACTGGTGACAGAGAGATCAGAAATATATCTGTATGTGATATTCTTCTTCTTGTCGTTATGTGTCTTCAAGTCAATTCTGACTTAACAGCAATCTTATTAGAGAGTTTTCTTGGCAAGATTATTTTTAGAAGAGGTTTGCCATTGCCTTCCTCTAAGGCTGAGAGAATCTAAGTTAATGAATTTCCACAGCTAAGTATGGATTTAAACCCTGATCTTCTGGAGTCCCCCAACCACTACCCCACACTAACTGTCTCATATTCTTATCAGATCTGAGATTTTGTTTTTTGTTTTTTAAAGGAAGAAAAGAAAAAGCAATCCGCAAGACAGTGCAAGAATGAAGACTGGCATCCATGTAACAATAGAAATGAGCTTTATTTCATAAAAAGTTTATAAAATGCATATTGTACAAAAATAAAGTCTGTAGAGAACTTTGGTTGGTTAACACAAATGTCTGAGACGTAAAATTGTAGGTGAATACAATCCCCAAAGAAAGATGCTCTCCTGGTTTGGATTATTTATTTTTCATACAGGAAAAAAAAAATCACAAACTTTACCTTTTTTGTCCGTTTTGAATGTTAGCATTAGAGGCTGATATTGTCTGGAAAAAAGCTCAGAGCAAACTATCAACCATTAATGCTCACAGTAAATGCTGAACTGACTCCTGTTAAGGTGCTGGAAGTTAATCTAAGCAAACAGTATTACTAGGAGATCATGTTTTATGCAGTCAGGACCATGCTAAGAGATAAAGGTATAGTACAGGACAGTGCAGCATAAGCATATGAACCCGTGTTCTTACACAGTGTTGCCTAAAGAACTGTTACTAATGGCAGAGGTGAGAATTTCAAATGGGATTCTAATAATCTGAGTCGGGCTGGGTTGCAACTTTCTATAGTGACTGTTTTGGAGAAGTCATGAAAGCACAACACATCCTAAATGTGTCAGCTAAATTGTCAAGAAAACACATTCACTGAATTTAAATTTCCCTACTGATTGACTTCAACTAGCAAGGCACAGAGGACTTCAGATGTTAGAAACTTTTTTCATGCAATCTGCTCATATTTTGGCAGGAATCATCAGGATGCGATCCCAAAATCTTGTATACTGTTGAAAGGGCAAAATGCTTTTGTATGGCTAGGGCAAGAATCTGATGTGCTGTCCAACTGAAGGGTCACTATGACTTTACCATCTTCAGGTTCTTGTATTTGGACACAACCCAGCCAAATTAAACCACCCTGATTTCAATTAGAATATTAAGGTCTGAAATCTCACCCACTGCATACAGTGAATCTTCAATAGGAATCATTAAAGAAGTGACCTACAGTAAAAGAGTTGTGAAACGGATAAGAAACAAAACGTGGGAAGAATACTAGAGTGGACACACTTTTAAGATGCAACCCTGTAACTCTTTATCTGGGACAAAGTCTCAACTCAATGGGACTTACAGAAAATATATACAGTTGTGCTATTAGTTCCTTGTTATAATAGACCTAAGACTCTTCTCAAGCAAAGTATAAAGTGTGTTCTTTTTCAGTGTTCTTACAATGCAGCCCTCACATATCAAAGAATGGTGGCTGCAGTCAACAGAGGGAATCATGCTTGAATTATTTCATGAAATGTTTCACTCCCCTTTACTTTATATCTAGTCAAGGCTATGGCCATTTCTGCCCTAGACTGATATAGTGCTATTATTCCACTTTCAACATCCAATGGAATCCTGAGGCTTGCAGTTTAGGGAATGGCCTTTGAGGGCTCTCCCTAAACTGCAAACCCCAGGATTCCATAGGATGTTGAAAGTTGAATAATAGCACTATAACAATCTAGGGTGGAAATGGCCTATGCTTGCAATCCTGTGCATCCCGGTGTGGTGGTGGGGAGGACATTAAAAGTAATGGGAAATATATCCAATAGAATGGGTTGGGACATAAGCATCTGGGGCAATATAGGAAGAAATAATTTAAAAGAACAGCATATGACTAAATGGTAAATATATAGAATGCCATGCACAAGTTTAAATGTTTTGTTGTAAGCCTTAAAATGCTTTTTCCTATGTAAGATTTAAATCACAGCTCAGTAGTTACCAGAATCAGGTAGTCCTTGTGGATGTATTTCCTCGTAAGTTAAATTTGCAATGATAGACATTAACAATCCACTTGATGTGGATTCCCTGCAAGTAAGTTTGGAATCTCCATAGGTAATTTCTTCTTCTTTTTAAAAAACATGCCTGGCATCAAGTTTTCCTCCTCTTTCCCTCCTAGAATATCAGTTGCATTTCAGTCACATTAGCTTCAAGGCAAAGGGAAATGAAACTTTGTGTTGGATTCAATGGAATAAGTCCCACTGAATTCAATGAGAGGTACCATCAGGTTAATAAGTATGCATAAGATTATAGCCTCAGGTACGGTAACCTGTTTGTATACTGTAGATGGCTAGTTTACAGACTAGCTTACATTTTTAAAAAAGGGAGAATCAAAAAAAATCAAGATTGCACTTAAATATATCACTTCTGTTTATATTATTATTATTATTATTATTATTATTATTATTATTTTTCCCTACCTCCAAGAATAAACAAATAAATTGCAGGCCCAGTTCTAACGCACTTCTGAAAGGTTAACAGTAATACATGAGGGGAAATGAGCTGAACATAGAAGCATGATTCCTAACACATTGTACTATTAGTTTTTTTTTTTAAAGGCATGTTTGCATCTTTCATCATGGGATTAATTGGTGTTGAATCTGTTTTTTAGACTTAGTGCTAAATTTAGTAACTCATATCTCTTGTATTATTTTTACCAAAATGACTATGTCCTGGCTTTCTGCTGCTGTGGCTCCTAATCTCATTAAAAACTGGGGAAGCTTTTAAATACTCTATAGGAATGGTTTTCTCCACAATGGTGTGATTGCTAATAAGTAAATGCTCTAGACAAACAAAAGGAGCAATCTAATTGTGAATTTATGCCCAATGAATAGAACAAATTAGTCTCTACCAGGACTGGCCCAAAGATAAAAAGTGTTGTGGGCAAGGACTTCTTTCAGTACCCCCTCTGTCAGTTTCTAATTTTATTTTAAAACCTTATTTACAGTGTGTTTATTGTCTATAAGATCTTTAGTGCTTACAGTGCTTGGCAATGTCCTCTAGGAACCGCACATTTTGCTGACTTTTATCCTTAACATATAACAATACAGAGCCTGGCAAAGTTCTTTTTGTGGCTGAGGGATTCTGGGAATTGAAATCTGCAAAGGGAACTTTCCCAAACTCTGCGACCGTATCAGATTAGAACCTGAAAAGGAAACTTAGGCCATTTCCGCAGTACACTCTTCGAGTGCTATTATTCCACTTTCAACGTCCTATGGAATCCTGAGGTTTACAGTTTGGGGAGGGGCCAGGCCTCTCCCTAAACTGCAAACCCCAAGACTTCATAGGACATTGAATGTGGAATAATAGCACTATAAGAGTGTACTGCGGAAATGACCTTACTTTGATGCTAATCAGTGGAATATGCTGCCTCCGAGTGCGGTGGAGTCTCCTTCCTTGGAGGTTTTTAAGCAAAGGCTGGATGGCCATCCAATCGGGAGTGCTTCGATGTGGGTTCGTACATGGCAGGGGGTTGGACTGGATGGCCCCTGTGGTCTTCCCAATTCTTATGATTCTATGCTTCTGCTCACTCTCAACAACCTGTAGAACTCCAGATAGGAATAACAGATAGTTACTTATGTTCTTTCCCAACCTAGCTAGTTTCATATAGGGGCGCTTTCACACTAGACAATCACAGAGTTATGTGTCCACTTGAACTGCCATGGCAGAATCATAAAGAATCCTGGGATGTGCAGTTTAGGGACAAGTATTTAGAATTTTACCAAGAGAGCCCTAGTGCCTCACCAAGCTACACAACCCAAGATTCCATGGGATGAGGCCATGGCAGTCAAAGTGACATATTAGTGCTATAATTGTGTAGTTTGAAGGAGTCCCTGAAGCCAGCTATGTAAAGTCACTGGGCATCCTCCAGGGATAGTGTTGTTATTCCACTTTCATCCTCCTGTGAAATTCTGGGGTTTGTAGTTTACTGAGGCCAACGAGTTCTCTGGCTGAGCATTCTAAATGCCCCTCCCTAAGCTGCAAACTCCAGGATCCCATAGGATGTTGAAGATGGAATTACAGCACTATAACAGTGTAGGGCAGAAATGGCCTCAGTCTTGGTGCTATAATCCACCCTGGCTTTCTAGTGATGTGAACATTGAGAAGCTGGAATATCCTCAGTATTAGGCAACTCAGATGATTTATTTTTTCAGGAAAGATCACTGAACTCTGACACAATAGGGCCTTTTCGGCTTCACTGGACAGGGCCAGGACAGATTTTTTTTTTTAAAGAGACTTTGGGCTACAACAAAGAACTGAAATTTTGCAACTTTTTACAATAGCTTTTATCCTTTTTGCTCTTCAACCTCTCATGGGAGGTGGGGTAGGGCTGGAGACACAGTTCTTTGACTCCATGAAAACCCTCTCACTGTAACATCCAAAACTATGGCCATTTCCGCACTAGCCAGTTATAGCGCTACGATTCCACTTTCAACATCCTATGGAATCCTGGGGTTTGCAGTTGAGGGAGGGGCCAGCCGGCCCCTCCCTAAATGTCCCATAAGATGCAGCCCTGTAGGCTTCTGTGACTCCAATGATGTCACTTCTGTTCCCCTGCATGGTGTTTTTTTTTAATAAAAACATCTTTGCCTGACAAAGAAGCCAGTAAGCTTTAAAAACTAGGACAATTTTTTGTTTGTTTCCCTCTGGCTGGCTTAATCAAAGTATTCCCAATGTATATTTTGGATTTTGTTTTCTCTTTCAGGCTGTATTTACACAGCAGTTTTAACTCGGGAGACTATGCACGCATGTACCTGCACACTTGTCAACACATGCTGGCAAAGTGAATGTCGCAGTGTTTTGGTCTCCCCTTGGCATGAACCTTGCTCTCAGAGTGAGGCAGCCACCTCAAGTGACAGATTTTCAATGTCATGACAAGGCAGCCAATTTTTAATCATTTAATTGCATACACACACACACACACACACACACACACACACATGGCGGGGGAGCAGGGTTAAGGATACATGTGGAATTTTGTGGGGAGGGGGCTCAGAGACCAAAATGATTTGGCTGATATTGATTACTGTACAAGTCATGTCGGGGGTACGATGCCCCTTCCTGCTCTGCTTCAGGCAGCAGAATACCTTGGGCTTGCCCCCTCTCACATGCTTACTACATATATCAATACTTTGAGGATGAGGAGCAGCAATTAACTA
The DNA here is from genome assembly GCA_948472985.1 of Iguana delicatissima. NCBI lineage: Eukaryota > Metazoa > Chordata > Lepidosauria > Squamata > Iguanidae > Iguana > Iguana delicatissima. The sequence continues at coordinate 372,274 of CAOKZL010001244.1, forward strand.
CCATTCTAGATCCTGCAAAAAGAGGTATGGGACAAAATGTGCTTGCTTGCTTTCATTTCCTAGTTAGTGCAAAAAGTCTTGTGAAACTAATTTGTGAACATGTTGTAAGACACAGCATTAAATGGGTATGTGTGTGTCAGAAAGTAAAGGCTCATTAAAAAATAAATCCAAGTAATTTGCTGCTGTTCTTAAGGAGTGTCCACAGACAAACAGACTTTGCATACAGGAGTTGCAAGGCTCAATCCTTGCCTTCTCTAGTTAAAGGATCATAAATATGAATACTTAAACCTGTGAACTTAAGAGGGTTCCCGTCAGTTAGTATAGTCAACACTGGACAAAATGGACCAATGGTCTGACTTGTTATAAAGTAGTTTCAGATGAGTGCTAAAGTCTGTACCGCAAAGATAATGTTAAAAAAGAAACACTCAGAAGAAAAAAGAAATAGCAGCAATGCATGTTACAAAATGCTCTGTCATAAAAGGGGCCTCATACACTGAGTTTTCTTTGTCTAAGAAAACCCTATGAAATTTATGGGGTTGCCATAAGTTGACAGATGACTTGAAGGCACATATCCACACACACGGGGTCAAAATGAAAAGAGAGAGAGAGAGGGAGAAAAATGTATTATGTTACTTGGTGTCTTAGAATAACATTTTTAGCAGCTAACACCAACTCATAAGACCTGGGCCTTTTGCAGGACTCTAGAAATGTGTCAGATTTTTTTAGCACAAGTGTAAAATATTGAAGCATGCTGGGATTTTTACAGTGATATTATGTGGCCTTTGATGCAACCCTACACAGACACATCAGTTTGTGGCTCTGGATGGGAATCTACATTCAATATATTCTAAATTTATTTATATCCTGCATTTCTACTAGTGTAGGACCCAAGGCAGCATCTAAGTCTTCTGATATACAGATATAGATACATGTATTAGAAGACCTAAATGAAAATAATTGAAAAAGAATCTACATGACTACATTTTAATCTAGAGCAGCATCATATATGTAAGTCTACATTCCTTCATAAACCTGGCAATAACTAATTCATCTTGCCCAACTGTGTGCCCTCCAGATGTGTTTTATTACAACCTACTAGCCATGTTGGCAGGAGAGGATAACAGCTGTAGCCAAACACACATGAAGGTTCCAAGTTGGAGAAGATGGGGTTAAATCAATGTATCCCAAAGCTTTTCAGCAGTGCAGGGACCTAAGGCTGCCATTTGCCTCAGTGCAACTTGAAATTGCTTCCTTAAGCAGAATGAGGCTGCATGGATATGGAACAAGGCGTTTATAGAAGCCTCCTCAAAGACTGATTTCATTTTGCAGCCATCACAATATTTTGTTGTTTTTGGCCATTCAGATACCTTGCTTCTTAGCCAAGGCAATATGGTAGTGTTTACTTGTCTGGGTACTACAATACCTCTCCTTCCCTATCAAACAGCATTTACCAGAGAGTGGAGACCACTAGAACTTGCAATTGGTTAAATGACTTCAATAGAGCAGATCAGTGTCTGTAGCATCTGGAATCCTGTTGACTAGTCCCAGCTATAGCAGACTCAGTGAACTGTTGAGTAGTGAGTCTCCATGCAGGTTAGTAAACATGCAGGTGCATTCACAGGGCATTTTAAAAGAAATTATTACTAGTGTCCATTCTCCTATTGAAAAAGTTTGTGTGGAAGTTTCTAGTGTTGATTTGGATGCATAACTATTACTTCAAAAATGCCTTGTGAATCCACCTGTTCAATGACTACACTCTGGTCAAGGTCAAAAACGGAGTGTAGTCCTGTGTGTGTGTGTGTGTGTGTGTGTGTGTGTGTAGAGAAATACTATAGAACTAAGCTATAATTTGAGGTCCTTCTGTAATCCTTGTTCAAAAGGTAAAGTAAGTGACTTTTTTTAAAGTTTGCATTCCTGTTATTAATTCTTAATACTTAATAATAACAACCAAGAATCTTTGTTCCCAGCATCACTGTCTCATTGTAACTTTGGCACCTGTTTTGAAGAAAGAAGCTTTAATAAATAAAGGAAAGGAAAACTCATGACTGAACTGTAATAAATAATAATCATCATAATAACTTAAATCTCAATAAATATTTTCTTTAGATTTGTCTCTGACTGGATGCATTGCATCAAGTAGTCTCTGTTCACTCACGACGACCCCAAATAGAAATGTAGTTAATTAAGTAAGTGATCTTAGTCCTTTTGTAAACCAAAAAAAGAAGAAGAAAAAAGATCCACATATTTTTCTCATGGTGTAGTCCAGGCAGGAACAAGTGATTAAAAACACAACTCATTTTCACAAAGAGCAGAAAAGGAGAACAGAACTTAACTCTCTTTCCCCCACGGAGTAATCACATTAAAGTTCAATTCTATGCGCGGCAGAACTAACAAACCAGCCCCCTTTGGTACAGTTTGCTTGGGATTGGTTTTCCAGTCTGTGTGGAACTTTAGCTATCTTATTGAAACCCCTGCTTGACTTGTGCCCAATATACTAAAAATATTTTTGCTAGCATCTTGGGCCTGATACTCATGTTACTCCAGTGGTGTGAGAGCTTCAGAAGTGCCACTGCTTCCTGCCCCACCAGGTAACACGAGACACTCCAAACCATGTGGGAGACATCTGTGCTTGGCACCTCTCCAAGCCAGCGTTAACCCAATTTTCTGAAAGTTTTCCCATGTGAAGAGAAGCTACAGCAAGGGTTTCTTCTGCATGGTCTGGGGCTTCTCTCACTCCTCTGATGGTGCAAAAAGGAGAGACTTTCATGTTATCCTTATAGTACAGAAAGCAGGGGTGCTCCAGTGAATCCTCCACTACCAGAGTAAGCTGAATATGGAGTCTAAATTATGTATTCCAACACAGACCCTTTAAACTACTAGTTTTCAAGCCCTGGGGTTCCTTAGAATTTTATTACATTCCTCAGTGAGAAAATTAACAACTGACATGAGTGACAGTTTGCCCAGCGTTACTAGCTTTACATACACAGCTATAAGAGAATGCTGATTGACTTCTAAGTTGCATTCTCAGTTTGCATGGAGTAGTCCAAATAAACACAAGAGGCCTGGTCACTGGTCTCTATGAACCAGGAATACTTCCTCTCTTATTCATTACACTGTTTTGCATCAGAGCTTGGAGTTCTCCCAGTATCCCTTTCATTTATAGTTTAAAATAGTCAAATTTCTAAAATCTGGCTTGCATATCTCACTCGTGACCCAAATGGGACTCTCATGATGTCCTGCAGCATCAGCTCAACAGAGAAACTAAATAATTGCTTGGCAGACAAATTGATAGGGGAGAGTTGCCTGAGGTTAGTAAATTTGAAACACCATAAACAACCACAACCCAGTGGTGAATTGCATGTACATGTATTCTGGTGTTCAGCAGCCTCAATGGAACCAATCTTTTCATCTTCCCTATCCATACATTATTGATATTTTCCAAATATACTACTTTTGTAACAGCTAGTCCCTTTTCTGCTACCTTGTCACTTAATTTCTCTCCATGTTCCTGCCTGCTCTGTCCTCAGGATCTTCATCTGTACCCAGCGCTAAATGCCCTAGTGATAAATGCTAGATATTGCATCTGTTCAGACTACAATTCTCATGAATAGACTTCATTGGGAGAAAGCCATGTGCCTTGGTGGGACAGATTGCTGGTAAAGATTATTCTACTGGGAATAGTGGGAAAGAAGGCTATTATGCCCACAGGTTCTCGCATTTCACCAGTCATATTCTCTTTTTCAAGGATGTTAATTGGCACATTATGGCTTAGCCACCCATAAATAATGACCTCCTTAAATTACCACCATTTGCCATCCTCTTAAATGGAGAGGACTACATTTTGAAGTTAAGGCTAGCAGTAGGTGACTGTTAATTCTAATTTGGTAATTCATAAAGCCACTTATCAAACACACGTTGTTTTATTAAGCACCTGCTAAGCCAATATCTGCTCATGGTGGATCACCTCAATGCAAATGGTGGAAATCACCTTCATCCATCCTGGATGTCTGCCCCTGAGCATTGATGTCTATTTGCTTTCCTGTAGAAAGAAAGACCTCCAATGCTTGCATCTTATCCAATCTTCCTGTACTGGATTTCAATCAACCAGGCTCCCCACAACTGCTGTTCTCCTGTACGCTTGGTCCTCTTCCTTCATTCAGAGCCACCATTCCATCTCCTGGGGAGCCTTGGTCCCTTCTTTGCCATTTTTAGCAGGAATGCAATATCATAGCGGTGTCCAAACACTGTAGGACGTCAGACGCATCCACATTTTTTAGCGGAATGTTTTCTCAGTATATGGTAAGTCGATAGGTCATCGTCCAAAAATGAAAGGTCATCATCAAAAGCAATGGGTCTGCAACAAGGCTGAGGTCTGATTTTGTCACTGACCAACTTTCTGTTTTGGGTTAAATTGTTTAAAATTTGGTCATACAGGGTTACGGCAGACTCGCACGAACCACTACAATATCGAAAAATCAGCTCTTCTTTGGTTGTGTATCCCAACCCCAAGTCAGTTACATTTAAGTGTATCTCAGTTAAGACACAATCCCGATTTTTGACCCTTTGACCTCTCCGTCCCTTTCTGCTGCTGGAATTATTACTGTTCTTGGCTGCATTTTGCCGGTTTCGTTCCCGTTTAGAGAAAAATGGAGTTGGTTTATCTGGTGATCGCTTCAGTCTTTTTATAGCGGCTTGAATAAAATCCACGACATCACCAAACTGGTTGGGATAATCTTCAGGCATCTTAGCTGTTTTAAAAAGAGAGAGAGAAGAAATTTTTGTTTATTCATTTGCACAATCCATTTCTTTGCCATTTTCCTTATCTAACAGTGTTCGAGATCCTGGATTGGGACACATATTACAAAGTACTGCACAGGTAGAACTAGGAAATTTCTCTTTCTCACACACACACTCCAAGCCCTACCTTTCAGCTGCTCCAGCCCTCTCCTTCAGAACATCAGCTTACTGGCTGATGGAAATCACAAGAACACCAGAGAAGTCTAGCTACATTCTTATAGGTGGATGCACAGTGATAAAGCACCTTTGGGACTTCTCAGTTATCCTGTGGAGCTCTTATAGGCTGACACCAGGTGTTCTGTGTCCAGCTATAGGAACACAGCCGGATGCTTTTCTGCCATTTGCCTGCTCTCCACCATCCAGTAAAATGGCATTGTGGGGAGCAGGGCTGCAGCAACTAAAAGATGTGTTGAGGGGGAGTTTGCTTATTGGAAGAGGTCACTAGAGAAGTCAATGTGAGCCAATGTCTCAAAGATGTAAAGTATCACCCCACCCCAAGTATTTTTTAATATATTTAAAATAGGCTTAAATTACCAGTGCATTGCAAAGTTTTGGAATGACAATGATTTCAGCTTTAAATGAAGATATACTATGAACAAAGCTAAGGCCAAAATCATGCATCAGAGGTTATGATGTATAAATTTCCAGTAACAGAGCTACATTACTGACATGATACACAGGCATGCCAATGAATTTTGACAATACACAGTGGGCTCCCACTGTGCAAGATGTCCTGTTGTACAGTGGGGGTTTTTCACTGTGGAAGATGTCACGTTGCGCAATGGGGGTTCCCACTGCACATTGGGACACACAACTGGCTCTGTTTGTTCAATGGTCCTAATGGAGTAGTAATGTCTCCCCTCCCCTTCTGTGAATATGGACATTGCACAACAACACAATTCAACTATACGTGATCATACTTTGCTTTATGATGACGCTAGCTTCCCAACAGGATCCCAGCTTAAGTTACCCTATTAACGTTACAGCCATTTGAGAGTTTAGGCTTACTGATGTTCTTTTATAAATAAATGATCAAATTTACAGGGGCCAAAGGCATTTTTTTCTTTATTTCAAAGCTGGAAATGATTTTGCATTTTTTTGCCAAGGTTGCAAAGGTTATGAAAGGGTCTGCAAAGAAGTAAGATTTACCGCTGAAATTAAAGGTGTGCATCAATCTGGCTGAACTGGCTCTATTCAACACTTATCTGTTGAGTTACTAAAGTACCAGTTGAAGTGATCCCATCTAGTATTTTTGTGAAAATGACTGGTCTCTGTATATCCTGCATCCCAGCGAACACAGAAATGTAGAGTGACTCACTCCTGAACAGGTCTGGATAAAGCTGTTTAGTTCTGGTATATAATACATTCATATTCTTGCCCATCATTCCATTCCATTTCCACAGCAATCTTTTAAAAATATGGACATATACAGAGAGAGAGAGTGAGCAAGCATGTATTTAAATGTTCACCCTTTTTTCAAAATATCTATTCCAATTTACACATATTTTGCTCAAAGTTAGCATTTGAAAGTGAAGAGTGGGATGTTACCTCTACCAATACCCCACATTCCCAGAGAGTAGATACACCCCTTTGGCTTCTAGAAGTTTCCTGATCCAGGATTACATGGAGAGGAACTGCTTCACAGAAGCACAAAATCTGACTGACAGCTTACTAGTCCTCAAAGTGAGTCTCAACTCATTTCAAATGATAAATGGTAAAGAGCAAATTTCTAAAGCAATCTTATTTCTGAAAAGAATGAAAATGCTAATAATGATTTATGAAGAGGACAAGCTTGGATCCCCCCCTCACTTTCCCTCTCTCAACATGCAATTGCTAAAGTGATCTTAGGTATCTCTCATTTCTTTCAGGAGGGCTTGTGAGGGAGGTCTTCATGGTGGATTGTACCCTAAAAAAAATCCCCCCTCCTCACGCAAGATGTTTTTCAACCATTTGTCTGTGAAGATGTGTCCAGTCATTTTGAACCGTTCTTGTCATTTGATCATTCCACAGGCCACAATATGAAAGAAGAACACTAAGTTATAGATAGATAGCTATAGGTATAGATACGAAATTCATACCTTGCTCATCCACTAAATAAAAAGAAACGGTGCCCAATTGGTTAATAATACTAAAACACACAATTAAAAATAAAAGCCAAAAGGAAGGAAGGAAGGAAGGAAGGAAGGAAGGAAGGAAGGAAGGAAGGAAGGAAAAAGAAAGAAAGGAAAGAAAGAAAGAAAGAAAGAAAGAAAGAAAGAAAGAAAGAAAGAACATGTCACAAGACAGAGGCAGTACCCAAACAGTCATGGGAAAACCCAATTCTACAACAGACTAGCTGAGATGCCAAAGGCCTGACTGTATAGAAACCTCTTGCCAGCATAACACAAATACAGGGAGAAGATAGCCTCCTTTTTATGGAGAATTCCAGAATTTTATGGAATTAACATCACAGGACCTCTCTCAAGTACTCCAATAGGGAAAATACAGGCCAAGGTCCTGAATCATCAGGCATTGCTACAACAACATAGTTCCTTTGTCACAGTCAGTTCTACCAATGCCACCTGTTCCCAAAACCCTAACTCTTAAGCCAGGCAACATCTCAACTAAGGAGTTTCAATGGCACTGTCAATGGTGATGCTGAGAAATTATGTCTGCAGCACTGTCCTGCTTACCTCATCTCTTACAATTGGGAGAGCACCACAGTCATGACTTCTCAGCACCTTGATATGCAGTGCCTCAAAATCCCTTCAGCTGGGGCACTGCCTGGTTTAAGAGGTAGACTTTGGGGGTCATGTTTGGGCATTAATGACGATAAATGTGACTCCTAAAGTTATGAGATCATAAGTCCAGCTTACAATCTTATAAAGTGCCAGTCAATGTCTTTTAAATAACCTGGTATAAGTCTTTGAATTTCAAATTCATTGCATTTTGAATTACACTCTCAAATAGATTGGTAGAGAGTGAAGTTTTCTTACTGAAGAAGTCACAACGCTCTCTATAATTGACCTCAGTCTATTGTCTGGTCTCTACATTCTCAACCTCTTCAAGTTTCCAAAAACTAGGTGAACTACAAAGCAGATAATGCTGGGGCCAGACAGACCCCCCTTTTTTTCCTGTGGAGGTTATCAAAAAGGGCCCACAATTCTTCTGATAGCATGCCGAAACATTAGCAGGACCAACAATTAAAAGTAACATCTCCAACTAACTGCAGGCTTCACAGCAAAATGTACAAGGCTCTGGTGAAATGGAAACCCATTAGCAGCACTCATTAGTGAAATATAACATCAAAGATGCCAAGGCCAAATAATCTTTAAATGATTAATGCCTGTTCTGGTTCACTACTTTACTTGCTGCCTTTCCACGAACAATGAGAGAGATGCAGGAGGGCAGACTTTCCTAGGACTCAGAATTTCTGCAAAATCTGACACTCTCACCAGTGTTATCTCTCTCTCTCTCTCTCTTTCTTATCAAGGTGAAGTGTTAGATGTCCTGATACACTTACACATACTGGAAAAAAAACCCCCAGTACCGCTTAAGTTGTTTTTCCTATTGTTGTTTCAGACACCTCTCACTTCCTATGAAACCTCAAGCCTGGACTGATCAGATAAGAAGAGAAGAAACCAATAGGTTGGTTTAAAATTCCAAATATGCAGGGGACAAATTAATCTGAATTGCATTTTATTGTAAATTTCCCATTTCTGTACTTTCAAGTGGGTTTATTGACTGAAACCCAGGCATGCTTCAAATTTCACTCTTCTCCAAATGTTATGGAATTCTTCAAACTAGAAATGTACACAACAATTCACATTTTGGAGGGGATGATACAGATGAAGCTATGTATGTTAGTGAAAATGACATTACAATGCCTTATGTTAGGAATTTTGTGTGCAAATTTATGTGTGCTAGGCAAAAAAAAAATGCACACAAAATTTCACTTTGTCAGGACAGACATGCACAAAAATCCATACAACTTTTTACGTGTACTGAAAATGGTGCAGGTAGAGTAGGGAAGCTTAAAGACTAAACGATTTGTGTGCAACGCCAAAGATGTTGCTCAGCCTAAAATCTCTATCAGTGGATTAGTAGTAGCCATTTATGTGATGGGTATGATAAAGCCAGTATAGTCATCTGCACTGTTAGAACACTACATAAGTTAAACAAAACTTCACTATTCTGCACGATTGACTCTTATTTTAAACATAAATACTAACATGGTAAGAAAATTTACATTTTCATGATTCATGTTTAAACATCAGTTTACATCCAACACCAGCAGACTTTTTAAATCTGGATCTACTCCAAATGCATATGAAATGTGGTAACAGTGGAAGATTTCAATTTTTAAGAGGAAAAAAAAAGGAACGCATAAGTGAGGGAAGCTTCCCATTTACCTCCAGGTATCAGAGCTCAATTGAGTTAAAAAGTGAAGCCAGAACAGACAAGAATGTAAGAGAGCGGAGGGCAAAGCCAGCCCAATCCTCATTCCCTTTTGCTCTAAAAATGACTTTGGATGTAACTGGATTTAAACAAAAGTACATAAAGCATATTGAATGCGGATATTGGAAACTGAAGTTCAAATCCCCACTTTGAAGCTTACTCTTCCAAACATAAGTGGTATCTCACTCCGGAAGTAAGAAGGGTATTTATATCTGCCCGATCAAACAACTACGGGGTGTACCAATGTGGCAGAATATCCCTAGTTGGAAAAGGAATCACGGGGGCAAATGGGTGCTGCGCATGCAGTTCCTTCCCTTGATCCAGCTGCTGGGGCTGCGTGTCAGGAAATTGCCGAGAGTGTGCCAGTCAGCTATTTGGGGGAGTGGAAGCACTGGATTTAGTTCGGTGTCCACCTGCCAAACAGCTGATCAGTACCATCTCTGGCGGTCCTCCGCACATAGACCAGACTGCTGCACAAAGATGCACCTTTCACTGGCTGTACCTGTAATGCCATAAGCAGACGTTGACTACCACTGCTTCCCAGACTTGCTCCTTTATGTGGTTATACCCCTACTTTGGAGGCCAATGTTTTATTTCCCCACTAGCACATCTTTCAACGGCATGGGAGAGAAGGCAGATAAAGCACTCGAAGGAAATGCTGCCATCTGTCTGTCTCTTCTCCTCACAAGTCGCAAGATTCCATATACATTACAGTGCAAGAATGGTCCAATTAAATTTGTTTATACTCAGGGAAATAACCACATTTTGCAGTGGAACAACAATTCTGCAGTCAGGATTACGAACCCTAAATGGTATGCAGATGGGTTGCTTTTGTATAAGCAGGCTCAGCCTACAAATAATTTAGAACACACTCACACACAACAATCCAATAACTGATAGTTTGCAAAATCTGAGAAAGTTCAATGTTGCAAAAAATAGCGGTTTACTGGCAGAGGAGATGCTAACTATAAAAGATTCAAGCCATGTTGATGTAAGAATACAGGACTGGAGACCCTACATCTCTGTAAATTTTCAAGCATGATTATAGAAAGAAATGTTCAAGAGTACGCATTCTGAGAACAATACAATGGTCTGGGCAATCCTAGGACACCTAGTTTTAACAGAATGAGGTAATAGGACAACATCGGTATTACCTTGGAAGGGCTACAAATTGAGCATGTGTAATGTTTTAATACAATTTTCTTTCTTGTCTGGAAAAATCTGACATGTTCACTAGGAGAAGATGAAAAACAATGGGATCAGGGATCAGTAAGCTGTTTTGGCAGAATTGTACTCCTGTTATAACTCACAGGGTCTGAGTCTCATTGTGGGCACCATAATATATACTCAGCAGCTTGTGTAGGAAAGAGACAATTGGAGATACAGGACTGTCTGTGACCAGCTCTTACTGACTAGATAGTAGCAGCACCCTACAAAATGACAGAACACCTACTAAACTCACTCAGTGCAGAACAACAAGCGCCAGCAGAAATAACACTCTATCTGATTAAAAACAACAGCCATTTTCCACAGACATGCCCTTCAAAGTAGCAAACCAGTTTTTAGTTATCCCACACTGAGATAAATCCAGAATTCACTCCTTTTAAAAACATTTTGCCTATTTATACATGTGTGTCCAGGTCTATTATATGCATGTCTACACAGCCTTCTGGAAAGATCAGGTTCCAAAGGCCAAAAAACCAACGGGGACCTGGCTGGGTATAGGAAGTGGAGTGGAAAATTGGGAGCCTGCTCTGAGAAAGGAAGTTATAGCACCACATACAGGTTCAAATCTTTTCAAGTCATTTTTCCCCCCAAATCAAACCTTTGCAAGCCTTTCTTTTTAATCCTAACTTCCACCATCCAAGTTGATGTGTAAAGAAATAGAATAGCATGAGATAATAATAATAAAATCCCCCAATTATAATATGGCTGCATAACTTCAGCTATCAGGTGGGCAGTATAGAAATGAAATGAAATAAATAATATGCAATAATTAACTGGGCATAACACAACACAGTAAGAAGGGTCACAGTAAGAAGTGCTGTTCAGATATTATTAAAGGCCACAGTCCTGTTGGATAGTGTAACAGTGAAAGTGGGGTAAAATGGCTATGGATGCAGCAGAGAAAGCTGTTATAAATAACTCAAGAATGCCTCTAACTTATGTCAAAACTGTCCAGAAGTCAAAAGCCAATAAGTCAGTCTCAGTGAAACAAATCAGGTAGGCGGATGCACAGAATGAGATTCCAGAGAAGCCACCCCCAGAAGTCGCAAGAATGAAGGCCAACGGATCAGAACTGGATGGGATGTCTTCCACAAATGGTGCCCTGTGTTGCTTTGACCCTGTGCTCTAGCCTACCTTTTCTACACAAGCTGATAATGGAAGAGGAACAGCTGGGGCCATGTCTATTGCCCTGTCAAAGGGAGGTGCAACAGCTTTCTCTCTCAGGAGATGAAGCTGTCCTGCCAGTGCCGCAGCTGACCAGGAGCCAGAAAGGCAGATTTCTCTGATGAAAGAGATGACTTTCTCTACCGTCTCCCCCATGTCACTACATGCCATTGCAAAAAATGCACTACACAGACACAAGAGACACAGTGGCTGGCGTCCTGTTAGCAGCTTATGCAGGAGGAAATCCACCTTATGCCTGTGTGTGTCATTTCTGGGGGTTGTTATGGAAATTGATATGCCCTTCTGCCCTCTGCGATGACTGGATTTATCCCCAGACTCATACCAGGACCCTCCTGGACTTACAGTTGAGCCACTGCAGCTCTCCCATCAAGGTCATTCTGTGGCTGGTGGAAGGAGGGGATTGGAGAAGTCCCCATAGCCAGATGCAAAATGATTACAGCGTCCTCCAGAGGACCCCTGCAGATCTCAACACCTGGCTATAGAAACACAGCTAGATGCTTCTCCAGCCCCTCTCCTCCATCAGCTTTGGAATGCCCATGGCAAGGGGTTGCAATAGCTCAACGGTAAGTCTAGAGGCTTTGCATAGACAGCTGTAGTGTAGTTCCACATGCAGAACTACTAAGCTATGCTCTGCCATACAGGATTCAAGCCAAGGCCAGCATAAGCCCCCAAGAAAGAGAAACTTGGAAAATACATTTAACTTCCTTTTGTGTAAGAGTTTCTGCAGAAGACAGACAGGCAGACTCCAAGGACTCAACAGTGTATTATACACTGGGCAGAGGCTGAATGGGGTGGAAGGAGAAAGGAATAGCGAAAGTTAAATCTTTGGCCAACTTTCATCATTCCTGGAAGAAAAAGTGGCTTCCTTCCAAAATATGAAGAGGGAAGCCCAGGAAAGATTCCAGTGGGAAGAGAAAGAAAGAAGAGCAGACGAAGCAGAAGAAAGAAGAATGCAAAATGTGGTTTTGCATCTGCTGGGAAGATGCTGAAGAGGCGAAAGCAGCCTGAGAATCCATCTCTCACAGGAAAGCAACAGTGGAGACTACTGTGTATACTTTGCAACAACAACAAAACCACACTGGGAGCGCAGTGCCCTATATGCTACAAAGGCCATGGGTGGCCTACAGAACAAGGAGTGGGTGTACATGGTACTTCTGGACACGGACATGAAGATGCTTGAGATTCTGACTCACTCAAATTTGTGCTCCTACCTGCTTCCTTCCTTTCCTTATGCTGTGTATAGGTCTTCTTGCTGACTTACCAGCCCTGAAGCAAAACTGGTCCAGGAGACAGTAGTCTGTGTATCTTCCTGTACTCCTCACTAGAATGACACACTTTGAACCTGACTTTTGACTAGATCTTGGAAAATTTATTTTTTGGGCTATAACTCCCCAGACTTTACTGCTACTACGGGCACTGCAACATTCTGAGAGCTGTGAACCATCACCACCTCCACCCACCAAAAAGCAGAACTTTTCCAAGCTCTGCTTGTGATATCACTCTCCCCATTCTTGTATGGCTTAGGAGTAGACTACTTGTCATTGAGGCCCCTTCCAAGTTTGCTATGAATACAGCACAGTTAATGCTCATGTTAAAAAGTACTGAACTGTTTTCTCTGGTGGTACCTAATTAAGGCAATGGTTGGCTGTAATAAGAGAGGGAGCAGGCACAAAAACTGTTGCCGTACCAGTGAAACAGGGCAGAGGAACATGTAAGATTAAACAGTGAGGCTTGCAGGGATACTATATGTAGCAGGGATTTCTTGGTGATGGCAGACCAGTTGTAGAATTCCTTTCCGTTAGAGATCTCGCTCTCCCCTACACTTTAATCTTCCAGATTGCCAGTTAATAACATATTGGCTCGTATTCTGTTGAGAAGTTACATCTTCATGTACCAACTTATGATTGTCTAAAGCTGAATTGCACATTGCACAACATCTATATTCTTAGGAGGGGAATGGAGACATAGCTGCATCAACAAGACCACTGGGCATGCTGAGCCAGCAGCGTGGCCACTGTGCAATGTGTCCTGATGAGCTATACATCTTGATGTACAATGCATCCCACTGTGCAGTGGGACATTTTTCACAGTGCCCCATTTTGTACTTCACACTTCACCAGCGTGGTTCTGTATTGTTTCAGTGATGTAGCTCCCTTACTGTAAAGTTACACCTTTGATGCAGGAGCTTAGCCACGGATTTGTAAAGATTGTGGGGACATAATGTAACCAATTGATTTATCTTTGATTGCTGCTGTTTGTATTGGTCTAATGGTATTTATAATATGTATTTTGCAATTTATTCTATGTAATTTGAACTATGTTCTTATCGTAAGACTGTCAGCCACTCGAGCTCTTATATATAAGGGAGGAGTGACTCAAGCAAGCAAACAAACAAACAAAAATCAGCAAAGTTTTTGATCCCAAAGCTGAAATATGTAGCCAACTCTCTGCCATCTATATGTTTTGTAGAACTAGTGAAAGGGATCTCCATTGCACCAAGTCTCCATGGTATTGCAAGCTTTGGGAAGATCAGGATACTTGGCTTACATGTATGAACCAGAGCTTGAAAAAGATATCCTTTGAACTACATTTCCCAGAATCCCCCAGGCAGCTTGGCCAGTTGCAGTCCAAACGATTAACCTTTTCAAACTAAAAGATGAGCTACACACGTGTTTCACGGTATTCACAGACTTTGGGACCAGAGTCAATAGGCTTTATCCTACTACCCTCTCTATGCATTTGGTGTATATAGAGAAGGGGAAGGTGTGAACAGCTCAGCTATAGTCTAGTCAGAGAAAATGACACTGCTCATTCAAATACAGAACTCATCATTAAAATCCCAGTGATTTTCGTGGGATTAAGTTGCAAGGAAATGTGACTCAGACTGCAGTCAAGGCTGCAATTTTATACTCAGTTCCTTAGGACTGTGCCTGATTGAACTCAGCAGGATTTATATCAAAGTAAACATGCATAGACCCCAACTATGATACATAACCCCTTAATCAGAAGCAGTCCCATCTCTGCACTGAGTGGTTTGTGGATCACGACCTCTGTCCAATGACAGTGTTTTCAGCAACCTGGCCCTCTGCAGAATTAACATCAAGCTAGACTGCCACTCTCAGTCAATTACTTGCAAAATGAAGTTTTGATAAACTCCAATTTGGTGCACTGTAATATACTTTAGCACTAGACTTGTCAGCTTACAAAAACATCAAAATAAATGGCATTATGGCTAAAATCCATAAACTACTTAAACCATCTGTCAGCTCAATAAACAGCCCAGTTAAAAGTGAAGTTATTGGATTTCTTCCCAGTTAAGTCTAACAAAGTCAGTAGGGCTTTGATAAACTATATCCAGTCCAAAGCATGAACAAAAGAGTTGCAGGATTGTATCACTAAGCTAAAATGCAATTTTCCACCCTTAGCAGTTATGGAATCATGCAATAAACTATCTTTCCGTTCAAACTGCAATTGTTTTCTGCAGGAGATATCTGGAAAGAATAGTATAAGTTTCAACAGTCTTGTAGTCAAAAATTGTACAAAATATGTGGGTTTTAGACTTGGCTAAAACTCCACAAATTTTACATTAGAGGACAGATGAATCTTTGGTTGGGGCTAGAGCAACATCAAGACATGTGAAGACCAGGGAGAGGGGCTGATTTTTTCTAAAAATATCTGGGGAAAAAAGAGTGAAAAAAATCCAGGCTGCGATTCTATGCCCATTTCCACACTAGACTGTTATACTGCTATTATTCCACTTTCAACATCCTATGGAATCCCGGGGTTTGCAGTTTAGGAGGGGCCTTTGAGGCCGCTCTCTAAACTGCAAACCCCAAGATTCCATAGGATGTTGAAAGTGGAATAATAGCACTATAACAGTCTAGTGTGGGAATGGCCTGTATCATCTACTTATCTATGTAACTACACTAGTTGCATAGCTAAAGTAATGTATCCCAGCCTGATCTCCGTAACCCCCACTTACAGAGCAGCACTTACTATGGACAACAGAGGTCTGCCCCCCGTCAACTGGGAGGCAGCTGACTGACATTTCTACCCCCATGAGCAAACTCTGGTACAACAGTCAGAAGCAGGATCCCTGTCCCCATTCCTTGTCACAACAGAGATTGCTGGCTAGTGTGTGTGTGTGTTTGTGTGAGTGGCAACATTAATCCACTGCTTCCTGATCAACAGGAGAACAGATCCCTATCATTCACAGTGACTGCTGTGTGATAAG
This sequence comes from Iguana delicatissima, assembly GCA_948472985.1. Classification (NCBI taxonomy): domain Eukaryota; kingdom Metazoa; phylum Chordata; class Lepidosauria; order Squamata; family Iguanidae; genus Iguana; species Iguana delicatissima. The sequence continues at coordinate 388,154 of CAOKZL010001244.1, forward strand.
TGAGGATAGGGGAACTTTTAGAGTCTCTACAGATTTCTTAAACTAGTGAATACATAGGGATTGTGAATATGAACCAGTCACAACTACACAACTCAAAGCTGCACATTTGTAACTGTGATAATGAATTTCTGTGGAGGTTGGGAAAATATTCCCTCCACATTTATTTTTCAGTTTTTCTCCTGGGCCTTCACATCTCTGTTCCCATTCCAAGTTCTATCTCTTCATGTTTTTACTCAGCACACAAGAAGAACTACAGTTCCCAGAGCTCACTGAGGAGGCAAACTACAATTAAACCAATTTAGGTCTGTGGTACAGAGATGTCTCATACAATGGCAGAGCCTGGAGTGTGTGGTGGTGGAAGGGGGTGGGGCTACGGTGCACGGTGCATGGTTGCGGTGCATGAGGGTGCGGCCAGGGCACATGGGGTTGTGGCCAGGGCGTGCAGGGGCATGGCTACAGGCCAGGATGCCCCAAAAACATTGCCGCCCGGGGCGAGCCACATCCCTATGTGACTGGTCTCATTTTTATATCTTGCTCTTCAGATGCTCAGAATCCTTGATCCTGTAGAACATGAAGTACAACCACATAGAACTATGGGCAACTGTTATAGTGCTATTATTCCATTTTCAACATCCTATGGAATCCTGGGGTTTGCAGCTCAGGGAAGGGCCTTTAGAATTCTTAGCCATAGAGTTCTTTGACCTCAGTAAACTACAAACTCTAGAATTCCTCAGGATGTTGAAAGTGGAATAATAGCACTATAACAATGTAGTGTGGAAATGGTCTACATGTCTACAAAAGATACTTGTCATAGTGAGATAGCAAGGACCAACTGATGTTAGCCCCTCTTGTCTTGCTCAGTCCATTTCTTCCTTACCTAGAGAACTGACATTTCCAGGTTAACTAAACTTCCTCCCAGTCTTGATCTGAAACATTCTCTCTCTTAGCCATATAGCTTCCGGCAGCTTCTGGGTTCTATCTACCCCTTCTCTCTCATTCCAGACAAAGTTCCTACAATAAGCATCTTTTCTTCTACTTAAAATGGCCTTTGCACTCATTTCAACCACCGGCCTCCATGCATATTCTACAGGTTCTATGGGTGCCAGAAGGATGATAATGCCATTGTGAATGAACGAGTCAGCCTAGTCTTCTTGATTCTCGATGGCTTCTGCATAATCAGGACTGTGGGAGAAGGCACTGGTGATGTTGGTTGTTTATCTGCCTTTAATGTTAGCACATGGTTTGCCTTTGGGCTGGGAAAGAAGAAAACATTGCAGAGGAGCTGCCTCTTTGGACTTGAGTGGTGCTACGGCAGCAGAAAGTGTTCTCACTGGAAAGATGACAAGCAAGCAGCAATGAGGAAAGGGAACCTTATTTCCTTACAGTTCATTTGGCCAGCGTAGGGAGTCAGCAGCCTGTTGGAGGTGTGTTCCTCTTCAGTCCTCTTTAGCACTGAGTTGGCCTTCTCGGGAGGTGTCTTACCAATGGGAAGAGGAAAGGTTGAGATTGTGTTGAGTAGCACCACGCAGACAGCCACCACATCCCATAACTTCATCTTAGATTCCCTTCCAGCGCAGGACCCTGGCAAAGGGGAGACATGACATTAGTGTTTTTCCTCTCCCCTCTGACCTCCACACATACTAACTATGCTCCAGTCTTCTCTCCCAGCTCCATCTTGCTAGACTTTTGTAAACTTCCAACTTCTCTGTGCCAGAGGAACCCTTCCATTTTCACACTCTGCCCAATAACAAACAAAGCACGCGGGTTGTGTTTATCAGTAGAGGATAATAATTTGTCTTGCTGGCTGTCTCTCAGTGACTCAGCTGCTGGTCACGGAAGTACTGAAGGGGCCTTTGCAGATTCTGGAGAAGATAATTTAAGATGCAGTACAGAAATGAGGGCCAGGACCAGTGTTAGAACACGGCACTCTCAGGTGGCTACTATGGCCTATTACATTCCCTCCCACGAGCAAATTTGGGTGCATCAGTCAGAAGGAGGATCCCTGTCATAGTTCCCCACCACAACTGAGGCCATTTCCACATTTACACTCTTACAGTGCTATTATTCCACTTTCAACATCGTGTGGAATTCTGGGGTTTGTAGTTTACTGAGGCCAAAGAGCAATGTGGCTGAGAATTCCAAATGCCCCCCCCGCAACACCCAGGATTCTTTAGGATGTTGAAAGTGGAATAATAGCACTATAACAGTGCAGTGCAGAAATGGCCAGAGATCACTGACAGAGGAGGGATGGCAACACTGGGCTAACTGGTAGCTGGATATACCTACAGCTTGGAAAATTTACTTTGAAGACTAGAACTCCCACTGGACCCTGGACAGGAGATACTAGCATCTGTAGTTTCAAAATGCAACACTGCCAAGTTGGGGTTCTATCAAAACATTTAAAGTGGTGACAACGGCCTCTCCCAGTGTGGTATCTAAAGTGGCTATGTAAGCTACTTTACCAAGGACAATCCTCTGTTGAAAGACCTGCCCAACCCAAGTCTTGTTTTAAAGATGAAGAGCCCTAAGAATTTGGGGAGTCACTGTGATGTAGTAGTTTGAGTTTAGGACTAGAACTCTGGAGATCTGGGTTTGAATCCCTGATCATCCATGGAAACCCATTGGGTGACCTTGGGCAAGTCACGCACTCTCAGTCTCAGAAGAAACGATGGCAAATCTCCTCTGAATAAATCTTGCCAAGAAAACCCCCTGACAGGGTTGCCATAAGTCAGAAATAACTTGAAGGAGCACATCAACAACAACAAAGAAGATTGACATCTGCCCACCAACGCTAAGCAGACACAGTGGTTACAGAGGCAGTCTTTCCTATGTGTGTGAAGTGTAGTGCATTTATATTTGATACAATATATCAATCAGATATATCAATCAGCACATGCAAACTGTATGCATATCTGCGCTGCACACCCATGCATTTAGATTGACAGTTTAACGGCCAGTCTAGCAGCATCAATCTGAATTACTGGGTAAATGAATTACTGGTAGTCTGAACAAACTTCTCAGTGCTGTTGGGATTACTGTTGCTGATGTAGCCCATTGACTTCTGTCTCCTTCCCACTATACAATAATAGCACTACCAGCCAACTTTAACTATAATGACTGCATCCTATGGAATAAAAAGATCTGTAGTTCCATATGGCACTTGAGCTCTCTGACAGAGAATTCTAAGCACCTTACAAAACCACAAATTCCATGTTGTCATAGGACAAAATTATGGCAGTTAAAGTTGTATAGAAGTGCTATAAGCATATAGTGTGTCAAGTAAACTTCAGGAAAAAACTTTGAGGTAGGTCAAACTGAGATGTTCTGAGTTTGCTACATAGTTCCATGCAGACTAGAACCTGGATTTCCTAGATCCTAGTCCAACATATTGAACACTACACTAGACTAGAGGATGTGAAGGGTATCTGTCTCGTATTATGGAGAATGACACTCCTCACTCTTAGTTGAGAAAATAGCTTATCCAGATCGGAAAGGACTGGTTCACAGAAAGCAAAGTTCAAACTTCTGTGTTGCTGTTTAGAAATTTAATGCTTATTTTGATTAGTGTTATTCTTTGGCTAATGAAAAGAGAATCCACACCTGGCAAACGTTTCGCCTCGCCTCATTTAGCCTCCAGCCTTAAATGTTTCGAGGCAAGGCTATGTGAAAGGCCATCTTCTTCCACACGAATCTGCTTATTTCAGAGTCCCTTGATTCCGAGAGAGGTTGAGTCTGGAGACAGGGCCTTCTCAGTAGCTCACCAAGTTGCAGAATGTCCTTCCTTGGGAAGTCCTTTCCATCTGAGCAAGGAGAACAAAGTGTGTCCTGCAGGCTACACATAGTGCTTGGAAACCTCCTAAACGCCCCCACTCCTTAATTTTTCCATTTCTTTCCCCTTGGCAATAATCAGGCAATTATTCACCCCTCAAAACAGCAAAATGAACTAACTGGCTGCAAATGTGGCAGTTTGCCTTCCACACTACCCTAGAGCCCCCTCAACCCCTGAACAAAACAAACAAACAAAAATTAAAAAATTTACTAAAAACAATGGTTGATTAATACTGATATGTGATGTGTGGCCATCTCAAAGCAAGAGTATCTGCACAGCCATCTTTTTTCCACATGAATCTGCCCCCCTTCTTCCATGAGCATTGTCAGAAGCCTTATTCCACACCTCACTTGCTTTCAGACAGAGGTTGAGTCATGAAACAGGACCTTCTCAGTAGCTGCACCAACATGTAGATGGCTCTCTCTCTTTCAGTTTGAGATAAGAAGTCAAGGCCAAGATATGGGCTTTCTTTTACTAGACTTGTAGGTTAAATTTTAAACCCACTCTGTTTGATTTCATATCATATGCATTTTGGTAGAGGGGAGCTGAGGGATGAAAATTGGTCCCATTCCCTCTAAACTTGTCCATCCCTAATTTAAAGTCATTTCATCTGCTGTTCTAGATTAGACCATGGGCATATCTACTTAGTTTAACTGATAGATTAGTCAACAAAATCTTTAGATAATAGATGAGGGAGGCAGCTCTAAATGCCGAGATGTCTTTTAAACCAGCATGGTAAGACAGAGTCAAGAAAACACTTAAATTCTACAATGCTGCTTTGGTTTTATTGTGCGATAAGGAATTTAAAAGAAATATCAACAATGCCCTTTTCCTCCATCAGTCAATACTAAATTGTGTTAAGTTACAGACCACTATTCCCAACCTTTGTCATTTTCTCCAGTCATCTATTATATAGAATCTTTGATGTTATGCACACTGCTTTTCATTTAATTAATTAAATGATTTCATTAACATGCTAAATAATCTTCAACCAGTTGGTGGCTCTGCTTCTGAGCCCTGTGCTTTGTATCCCCTGTTTGCAACGGGCTTTGAAAAGGGGCTGTCTTGCATTACAGTTCCCAGAACTCCTGATCATGGAACTTGGAATAGTTCATTTTGGGAGTATGATATCTCCTCAAATCACAGAGCCCAAAGTTCCTAATCACTGAGCTTAGGCTACATCTCCCAGAATCTCCCATCTAATATGGCTGGTGAGGGTGTTTCTGGGAGATGTGGTCTCAAAAAAAGTAACTTTCTTAAACTCTTTGTTTCATCATGCTTCCTGGCCTGCTCCATACATACTATAGATGTAGTAGGAAAAAGAGCAGCTACACTTTTAGGGAAGATCTGTAGCTCAGTGGCGGGACACAGACATTTTCTGCTAAAAGTCCCAGGTCTAATTTCTTGCCTCTCCAGGTAGGGTTGGGGGAAAAAAACTACCTGAAAACTTAGTGAAGACAGTCTTGGACCAATGAGTTGATTCAGTATAAGGCATATGTTCTTAAGCCATTTACTCAGGAGGAGACCCACAAACTTGATACTCTCAAGTTCTATCTGGGCATATGCCCAAATGTGATCAGATTTAGAAGACATTTAAACATACATTGAGAAAAGAGGTGAAGACTATGTGGACCTTCAAATGTGACTGAACTGCAGTTCCCATGTTCCCATACCATTGATGATGCTGGTTGAGACTGATAGGAGTTGTAGTCAGCCAACTTCTCATCCCTGTGCTAGAGTCCTCATTCTTGATCTAGATCTAGATTCCACTTTTGCACTAAAGGAAGTGAAATTTTAAGAATGAAATCAGAATACACAAGCATGGAAACTTGGAAACTCAACATCTTGTTTCAGTTTGATTGACAAGTAACAGTGCTTAGATTTAACCTCCCTGCTCCATGGCTAAATAAGCAGAGTTGTGAGACAGGCAAGTTATACAAGTGTGTTGCAACATATGGGTAAATCTGTCATATGTGGTTTCAGAGCTTTGGCCAAAGGCTTCTGAGCTTGTGGTGAACAAGAAAAAGAGAGAACTATGAATGGCACTGTGGAAAGAATCTGTGGAAAGGCTGTGAACTGCGTCTTCTTCTTCCTCCCAAAGAGAAGAGAAGCTGGTTTCAACATGGGAGACTACTAGGGAGAAAAGCAGACAGGACAAATTTCCCCAACTGTGTCCATTCCAGTCGTGTGGAATTTTGTTGTTGCTGTTGTTTCTGACTTATGGTGATTCTAATGTGACTTATGGCAATGCTAGTGCGACCCTATGATGGGGTTTCCTGAGGCTGAGAGAGTGTGATGAGTGGGTTTCCATGGCTGAACAGGAAATCGAATCCTGGTCTCCAGGGTTGAAGTTCAATGCTCAAACCACAACTCCACACTGGCTGGCTCTACAATCCCCCCAGATCTCTCAGTCACTAGGCTGGGGAGCTTTTGGAGCCAAAATCCACTATAGAGGGAGTTACAGATTTTAGTCTGAACCAGTGGTTCTTAACCTGGTGTTCTGGAATCCCAGGGGGTCCACAAACCCCTGCTGCTGGACACCAACAGTAGCAGTGATAGAGATGTGGCAGTGGAGTGTGTGTGCTGAAACTGCTCCTTTGTTTGTAAACAAGGGAGCAGTTTGGGCATGTACACACATACCTCCATTGCCGCGTCCCTGACAAAAGGGACATGGTGGATAGGAATGTGCGTGCATCCAAATTATGGCTCTGGAGATGAGGGTTTGAATCCTTACTTGGCCACTGAAACCCACTGGGTGACCTCAAGCATGTCACATTCTCTCAGCCTCAGAGAAAGACAAGGGCCATAAATCTTGCCAAGAAAACCCTCATGATAGGTTCACCTCAGGGTTGCCGTAAGTCAGGGCACTGTCATCCCACACTGAGAACGGGAAAAAGACGGGACCCAGATAATGGTTCTGCATGACATTGTCTGGGTCCTGTCCTTCTCCCATCCCCAGGTGGCATGATCGCACAATAAAACCCGTCAATGACCAGCAATCGTGCAGCCCTCCTGCAGCCCTTTCACACCTACCTGGTGTGCGGAGGTCCTGAGAGTGCAATGGCTGCACTTCCTCCATTCATGGAAGCAGTTGGGACCCACACCTTACCGGAATGCGGTAAGCTGCAGGAAGGGCCTCAGTTTTTGAAGGGGAGAGATATGATGTCTAGAAAGAACATCTCCTGTCAGCAGCACGTAGTTGTTGTGTGCCTTCAAGTCACTTCTGACTTATGGCAACCCTAAAGTGAACCTAAACAAGTTTTTTTTGGGGGGGGCAAAATTTGTTCACAGAAGGTTTGCTTTTGCCTTCCTCCCTGGCTGAGAATCCTGGTCTCCAGAAGCCTTAGATCAATCCATCCATCCATCCATCCATCCATCCATCCGTCCGTCCGTCCGTCCGTCCGTCCGTCCGTCCGTCAATCAAAATTTAAATATTTAAAGCTTGAGTTAAATGTTGGGGGTCCCTCACAAAGAAAAGGTTAAGAACCACTGGTCTGAACTTTTAAAGCTCTATCAAGGGGCTGAAGGAGCTTAGCTCCTTTAATGTTTCAACCACCCCACTGACACAGAAGCTATCAGCAGCCACTGGAGCAGAGTGTCATGTGGATGTGAAAAAACACTCTGCAAATATTACACATCTAGGAGGCTCTGTTCTCTTTTATAGTTGTTTACCAGGTAGGAAATAACTCCCAAAAAGAGAGGTTTCACGGCTAAAATGTACCTGGGCAGTGCCCATTCCATGATCTGGGAAGCAGATGTGCAGTTTCCCAGTGGACTCAGGCCCTTTGCCACAGTGTGGAAAGTGGCTTTTTGGGGCTACAACTCCCATTGGTCATGTTAGTGGGGGCTTCTGAGAGCTAAAGTCCATAAAAAGTAACATTTCCAAGCTCTGCCCTTTGCACATGATCATGGGGGCCTCTCTGAGCCCTTGTTATCAGCATTCAGAAAAGTTTCCATGGCTCAGATATAGCTTTCTGGTTTTGTACTTTCTAACATTTTTTTTAAAGGGGGAATTCAGATCGGGCTACAGCTAAACGGCCTTGATCCGTTTACATAAAGAGCGATCCTTTGGCTTTCACATCAAAGAACCAGTGATTTGGCAACTTTCAGTCATAAAACATTATATGGGTACCAGTCATGCCTGGTAAAATGGGAACAGGGATAGGGGGGCAGGGAGTCATCTGCAGAGCTGGAAGAACATGTAACTCTCCTTTGGCTGCATTTTCCTATCCGGGTTGAAACTATTATCCACCCTGCAAACAGGCAATCTGGGACCAATCAGCCATTTCCCATCCTTCCAGCTTGTTCACCAGAACAGGCTGGTGTGCAGACTGCATTAAATTCCACTGCAAATATTTCAAAGTGCAGTTTGTAGCTCTATCAGAGATGAATTTCTGACTCATTTGCTGTTGAGATAAGCCACCCTGATCAGAAATCACTGGAGAACAAAGCAGGAGTGCTGGCAGGTGGTTAATTAGGACCAGTACTTACCCACCCCTGCTGAGAACCAGCATGGTGTAGTGGTTTGAATGTTGCACCCTGGGAGGCCAGGGTTTAAATCCCCACTTAGCCACAGAAGCCCACTGAGTGATCCCGGGCTGGTCTTGCTCTCAGCTTAGGAAGGAGGCTGTCACAAACCTCCTCTGAGTAGATCTTCCCAAGGTAATCCTAGCATAGGGTTGTCATGGGTCAGAGTTGACTAGAAGGCACATAACAACAATGTAGTGCCCCCTTCCCAGTCTATTTCCACAGCCAACGCTTAGCCTTGTAATAATGGGAGAGTATACTTGTATGTGTGTGGAGTGTCTTTCTCCTCACCACTGAGCTAAGGTAAAGGGGTATTTTTTTTGGAAGGAGAAGCTCTGCAACCTCCCAGCCTTCCTCAGCCAGCCTAACTGGTGGCCATGTTTGCTTAGAGCATGCTAAAAATTATAAAGTAACTAGCATATATACCCAGCGTTGCCTGGAATTTTATTTTGTCATAGGTAATACTTGTTAGAAAGATTTGAGATCCCATGTCTCTAACTCCTCAGACTGTTTTGTCCAGTATCTGTAACTTTTCCCCATATTCCCCAATCCAATCCGTATTTAGAGTTATTAACATACAGAGGTTGGTTTCCTGAAGGAATACACTGTCCTCCTCCTTCTTGCTGCTAGGCCTTGTCTCCATAGCAACCTGCCTATTCTCTGGCTGAGAATTCTAAAGGCCCCTCCCTAAACTGCAAATCCCAGGATTCCATAGAATCTTCTCAGGCAGCCAATCATATGAGATCTTCTCACCTGACAGCCAATCATATGAGATCTTCTCTGCCTGACACAGACAAACCCATAAACTTTGACTTCTATATATTAGATTTTTAAAAATTTCTGCCACGGAATGACCACAATCAGTCTCCTCAAAGTGTGGATTGGGGCTTCTAAGGCAAAGGACACAAATTCTAAATGACCCAGAGATCCAACACCTCTTCCAGCACTTGGATTTCAACTGGATTTACAGCCTCATCCGCAACCCGTTGAAGATGAGACGTTTGGATTTAACCTGACTGGCAGCACATCCTGAACCAATTAGATTGGCCTAAACTCCACACAGCACACGTAGAGGGCAACTTTTCCCCTGCAGAGTTTCAAATGCCTGTTTACTCTTGTTAATTTTGGCAGAACACTGTACTACTTCCAAGTACTGGGTTAAAACCTGCTGTTTGCCCTGGCCTGGAGTCTTGAAGCATGTCACCAGAAACAGATGGCTTTAAATCCTTGGGAAGTACACTGGGACGCTTGTCTGCTTCATTTTATTGTTACTAAATCTATGCCATGCTTTTTCTGAAAGCCACCATATAGTAAAGCCACAGAAATCCAAGAAAACCATTGAATCCCTATTTGAAATGCTGAAAAGCATTTAGAGATTTAGATCCGGGATGAGAACGATACAGCCCATCAGATAGTGTTCAATAGCAACTCCTAGCATCCCTCATTGTTGGCTATATTGGTTAGAGCTTGTGGCCAAATATAACTTTTTAACAGCCTTCCCAAAGACAAGAGAGTAGAGACCAGAATTTGTAAACATTAGTATTTTCTAACTACAGCTCTGAGAAATCCTTGGACTCAGGGAGTCTAGGGGTTGTACTCTAAAAGCTAACTTTTAGAAGGTCTTCTCTTCACGCTCTGGCTATGCTGGCTTGGGGATTCTGGAAGCTGTAGCCCAGAACATCAACTTGCTATGCAAAGGTGCAGTAGAATTGTGTTTCTGGACAACTGGGGTATGAAACAGGAGAAAGCTCTTTTTCACATATCTGACAAAGATTGGTTCATAATAAGTCAGGCTGCACCTTTCATAACACCCATCATCAGCCAGTAAGGCCAACATCACACCTATGAATTGATTCCAGCTTATCTGACCACCATCCTGAATCCTTGAATATAAATTCAAATGTGAACCTGTACATCATTACTTAGAAGTAAATTCCATAATATCTTAGGAACTTTGTTGTTGTGTGCCTTTCAGTTGTTTGTGACTTACGGCAACTCTAATGCAACCCTATCACAGGGCTTTCTGGGGCTGAGAGTATGGGCCTTTCCACAGTATACTATTGTAGTGCTATTATTTCACTGTCAACATCCCGAGGAATTCTAGGGTTTGTAGTTTACTGAGGCCAAAGAGCTCTCTGGCTGAGAATTCTAAATGCCCCTCTGTAAACTGCAAACCCCAAGATTCCATAGGATGTTGTAAGTGGAATAATAGCACTATAACAGTGTAGAGCAGAAAGGCCTTATGTCACGCATCCAAAATCACCCAACGGGTTTCCGTGGCTGAGCAGGGAACTGAACCTTGGTCTCCAAAGTCATAGTCTAATGCTCAAACCATTACATCATGTTGGCTTTCCTTACAGAACTTGCACCTTAAGAATTATGCTTAGTTAATTATGCTATTGCTTATGCTAATTACGTTTAGCAGCCTCATTAGCAACACAGCTTGGAAAAATAACTTTTCTGGACAATAATTCTGCAAATCTCTCAGTCAGCACAGCCGCTGGTCAGGCTGGCAGAAGCATTCTGAGAACTGTCATTCAGACAAGTTACTTTCCCACGCTTTGGTTTCAAGGCCAAGCTACGTATTCGTTTTGCTACCTCAATTTACACCCCTGGATTGTTTCAGCCTCAGAAGAAGGAAAAGGCAAACTCCTTCTCAATAAAACTTGCAGGAAAACCTTGTGATAGGTTGGCCTTAGGATTTCCATAAGTGGGAAATGATTTGAAGGCACACAATAACAACTTGTTGTTGTTGTTACTATTACTATTATTATTGGACTGTGACTCCAATCAGCTGCACTCAGTGTAGCCTATAATGAGGGAGGATGGGAGCTACATTCCAACAACATCTTGAGGGTCACTTCACTACACAAAACTGCTCACATTGCCAAAGGGTTCAGCCTCTTAACCCTTTCCTCTCTAGCTGTTCTGCCAAAATGTCTCCTTATTTGCTTTTCCTTCGGAGGGAGGGTGTCTCAGTGGAGAACATTTTCACAGACCCATATATGGGTCTGTCCCTTGAGACCCAGCCTGAATTTTATAAAAGGAAATTGCAGGGCACAAAGTAAATGCAAGCAGACATCATTTGTACTTTTTGTCTTCAAAAGAGTAAACATTTGTCCCCAAAGAACAACGACAGCAGGTTTGTGGCATTTTAAAGGTTCACTGGTTTTATGACACATGGGCTATAGCCCACTTCTTCAGATGCATGAAATATTGGTGAACATTTTCCACTCACAAATATGTTCCGTGTTTGTGCTAGAACCTCTGGACAATCTTTCACACATTCTACCATTTGAAGTCTAAAATGGCACAGTCTAGATACTGGGGCCCTTTCTGCAGCTTATGTTTTTTTGGCGCTGGGGTGTGAGGATCCTGCAAGCAGCCTCCAGCGAGAGGCTCTCGCATCCCCACTGCTTCAGCTCCACACAAGCTGCCTGCCCCTGAGCCTGCCCCTGAGCAGGCAGCATGAGAGCCCTGCCTCTTCCTTCTGCAGTGCAGCTTGGGACTTTCCCAGGCTGCGCTGGAGCAGGAAGCACAACCGCCATGGCTCCGGAGGCTCCGCACGTACGGCAAGTGCGCGTGGGGCTCTGGAGCGATGTGCAATCGTGCACCATTTTCGGCTGAAAGCCGAAAATGAAAAGTGTGCAAGACGCGCCTGCCCTACCCTGGAGCGTAGTGCAATTGTGAGTGCATTGTGCAGATCGCTCCTCACAATCATGCGACGCTCCAGGCGCCCTTTCACATGGCAAATACCATGTGAAAAGGGCCTGGCTCTGGACACTGATTCAGTTTCAGCTGTCAATAGAATCACTTCTCAGACAGTTATGTCTCTCCCTCAAGCATCATGTATGTCACCCAGCCCGTAGAAAAGGAAGAAGACAAGAGAACAATTTTCCCAAGCTGCATGTTGCGCTGTTGGATACACACAGAATGAATAGCATGCTAATACCCTTTAACCAGAGAAGCTAGCCTGGTGGCAACTGTACCAAACACAAGGCCCATGGACTGAATCTGGCCCGCTAGGTCATTTCATGTGGCCCTCGCAGCTCTCCTGCAGCTATGGCGCTTGCTCCACCTGGTGAGCCTGATCCTCACATTGTGGGCCCCTGGCTGCTGGTATTCTGAAGACGGGCCCAACAGCCAGCACTCGTGATCTACTTCTATTTCTGACTGCTCCTCTCTCCAAGTCTCGCCGTCAGAGCATTGCCGCAGGTTCCCATGACAACACTCTGCACGGCTCACGAGTCTTACAGATACAATCGGCCCTTTGAGGGCAACCATAATGCTGATGCAGCCCAAGATGAAATTGAATTTGACACCCCTGGTAGCAGTTAAAGTGTTGGACTAGGAATCCAGGGGCCTAGATTCAAATACCAGCTCAGCCACATAAGCCCACTTGCTGTACTCTCTTAACTTTAGGGGAAGGCAATGCCAAACCTCCTCTGAATAAATCTTGACAAGTAAACCCTATGAGAGAGTCACCATGAATCAGATTCAACTTGAAGCCATATAACAGCAACAAAAGCAACAATGTTTGAAGCAAGATCTAGGGATGTGATACCTCATTGATTTAAGTAAGGGAGCAGAATTTGGATTGATTCAATAAGGTCTATCTAGCCTTAGAGCTTTTCTAAGTGAATTTTAATTCCCAGCTTTGTTTAACTAGCAAATTGCATGGATTAAAAATACACAAAGTAATCTGGAGATCAGGGTTTGATTCCTCGCTTGGCCATGGAAACCCACTGGGTGACCTTGGGTGGATCACACACTCTCAGCCCCCAAAAAACTCTGTGATAGGTTCACCTTAGGGTCTCCATAAGTTGGAAATGACTTGAAGGCACACAACAATAACCAACAATCTAGTAACACCTTTGAGACTAAATGGGGAAAAAAAATTTAGCCAAAACTTTCAAAGGTGTTACTAGATTCTTTTTTACCTTTTTATGCTAAAACAGATTAAAACAGCTATCTCCTTGAATACTACTATAGTGGGATGGATTTTGAGACTAAGAACATGTGTGTACATTGCAAAGATGAAATTGAGTCAAGTGTACCTTCCTTCAGAATGAATGTGCACTGAGAGAAGATGACACATCTACTGATTTTTTACCCCACCCCCAGTTTACTTTGTGGTTGTCAGATTGTACCTCTAAGCAGTCCCAGGGCAACATACTGAAAAATGTTCCAAGCCATGTTCCAAGATGGTCCATCTAACCTAGTGCTTTGAAACATAGAGGTTCCCCAAGATTTCTAGCAAAGATAGAAAAAACACACTGTTTTCCCCCCCATTCAATTTCCCTCCTGTTAATTTGAAAATTGTATTTAACTCAGGGCTTCCAGGTGTTATTATAACGGATGTTCCCTATATAAGGGTTGGGAAGCTTTTCCTTTTATATGTACTAAATAAGATCCCATTCCAAATCCCATATGTTTGGGTGTTGGCTCTTTGGGTGCCTTATATAAATTATGAATGTGGGCAGTATGTTAATTTTACAGAGAAACAGGGGGCTAAGTGAATTGAATACTTTTATTTGGAAGTTAGGCAGAACACAATCCTCCTAATAAGTACTTCCTAATTGTCAACCCTGCATGTCATGAATTCCAACTGTCCCTTATTGCTGCTTTGAAAACCTCACATTACTAATTTAAATGCATTTTTATGTGGAGAGGTTTCATATGCAAAACTATTTTCTCTTCCTTTCCTTTCTCCAAGCTTGGAAATGTTACTTTTGGAACTACAGCTTGCAGACTTCCCATGAGCATGACCTTGGGCCATGGTTGTTGGGGTATTCTGGATGCTATAGTTAAAAAATAACTATCCCAAGCTCTGTGAAGCCTCTTTGAATCTCAGCACACTCAGGCACATTTTCCCTAACCCACATCACAGAAGACATACAAATATACACAAAGTCTTCACATTGTACACATCTCAGCACGCATACATGCACAAACACACACTTTCTGCACTAACGTCTCAGTGAACAAAAAACAGAGACCCCCCACTAACTTCTGTCCAGCTCTTCCTCCACCTCCACCTCCACCTCCACCTGGCCTTTTGACTGTACTGATTATACAGTTATTGAATATTTTAATACTTTACAGTATAAATAATAAACTCTTTCTGTACTGTTGTTCATCACTGCCCTGGAGTCCATTGAATGCACTGCAGCATACAAACGTTTTCAACAAGATAAATAATTAGGATTCTAGAAGCTGAATTTGGGACCTTCTGCATGCAAGAGTGTAGGCTATCTATCAAATCCTGCATCTTTAGTTCTATCTTGTTTTAACTTTGTCCATTACGGCTGCCTGTAATCATATTTGGATTGAGAGGCCAGGCATCCCAAAAGCTAAATAAGTCCATCATATCCACATCATGTACTTAGGTTCCAGAAGGAAGAAAAACACATCCTCAAATCTTTTATGTAAGAGGTTCTGATGAAACCAGTTAATTTGTCTTAGAATTAATAACTGGGATAATTATGTCATGTAGGATATGTAAAGTCACATTAACACATTGCATGTTAATTAGGAGCTCTTTCACATTGCACAATTATAGCAACTTGATGCCACTTACACTACTTTGGCTCTGTTCTATGGAATCTTGAGATTTGTAGCACTAGAGCTCTCTGGCAAAAATTTAAACATCTCATAAAACAAATCCTTGGAATCCGCAAGTTGGAGCCATGGAAACCGAAGTAGTACCAAAGCGCCACAAGTGTGTAGTGTGAAATATGCCTATGCTGAACAACCACTTGCCCCCTGATCTGTATTTAAAATGAACATTGTAAATTAGAAGGGAGAAAAAAAGACTTGTGGACAGAAGTGTGCAGCTTTGTGATCCTCCAGGTCTTGTTGGACTGTAACTCCCATCATTTCATGCCAGCATAGCCAATGGTGAAGAATTCCGAGTGTTACAGTCCAATGTGATTCTGAGCCTGTTACAGGATTGTATTTTTAGTCCTACCACTAAAACAGGGAAGCTATGAAGATACATTGTAATATGCACTTATTCACAACACACAGGACATTCATTCTACTGAAGTACCTGAACCCTAAAATAGTGTTAAAGCATTTAACATAAGGATATATCACAGCTTGTCTAAGTACTAAGTAAATGCAACCATTCAGGCCATGTCAAGAAATAACAGAATCACAGAGTTGGAAGGGACCACAAGGGCCATTGGACCATTAGTCCAGCGGCCATGCTGGAATATACAACTAAAGCATTCCTGAAAGATAGCTATCCAATCTCTGCTCATAAACTCCCAAAGAAGGAGTATCTATCGTCCTCCAAGGCAATGTATTCCACTGTCAAATAGCAATTACAGTAAAGAACTTCTCCTCAAAGTTTAGATTTTGTAATTTGAACTCAACGGTTCATGTTCTAATATCTGGAGCATCAGAAAACACACTTGCTCCACTTTCTACATGACATCCCTTCAGATATTTAAAGATGGCTATCATCTCTCAGTCTTCTGTTCTTCAAGTTAAACATACCCAGCTCTGTAGGTTGTTCCTCATAGGGCTTGCTTCCCAGACCTTCTTTTCATAAGTGATTTGAAAAATTAGAAGACATCTACGGAACAAGCTAGCCTACTTCTTTTGCATTGCCCAGATTTTCTTTGCCTGAAATGTCAGTTGAATGTAATGCCATAACTTTCCTGGGCAACTGTTCCTTTATTCAATAGTTTGCATACTTAGGATTCCGCTGTGGAGCCCATGGACAAGTGTTGACATGGCGAACATTTGACCAATGCTCTCTGGCACAAGCGTGCATAGGAGAACTTCCTGGCAAAGAGCACATTTTCCCTGGTATACTTGGGGTTTTTCTGGGCACGGGGAGCAAATTATATAGTAGAACAAGGTTATTGCTAGACACTGGGCAGAAATAATGAGCTTCAGTTAATTCTGCTAGATGCATTGGTGTGTGTGCGTGGAAAAGCCAGAAGGGGAGAGCGCCACAGGCTTCAGGAAATGGCTATGAGCCACATATGGTCCACTCCATGGCCATTTCTGCACTACACTGTTATAGTGTTATTATTCCACTTTCAACATCCTGTAGAACAGTGGTTCTCAACCTGTGGGTCCCCAGATGTTTTTGGACTTCAGCTCCCAGAAGCCCCAGCCACTATGGTCAATGCTCAGGGCTTCTGGGAGCTGAAGTCCAAAAACATCTGGGGACCCACAGGTTGAGAACCACTGCTGTAGAATTCTGGGGTTTGTCGTTTATTAAGGCCAAAGAGCTCTATGGCTGAGAATTCTAAATGCCCCTGCCTAAACTGCAAAACCCAGGATTCCATAGGATGTTGAAAGTGGAATAATAGCACTATAACAGTGTAGCACAGAAATGGCCTGAGTTAGATATTTGTAAGTTGCTTCTTGACACACTCTACTTGCAAGAGCAAAGTACTGCCATGTACTATGTGCATCACACAGTGAGTGTGCAGCCATGACTATGAGAACTGTGATTCCTATGATTTTGTGTGTGCATCGCTTGGTGTATATGGGTACACAGGTACATATGCACATACTCATACATACACAGTGGTTTCCAGCGCATGGCATACAAGCTTTCTTTAAGCAGTTCAAACTAAGGGAGTAGAAGCAACCTTACTAGCAAAGAAACATATAAAGGGTTTCTGTGTCTGTTTCTACAAGTAGGGTTCCTGTGTTTCTAGTACACCCTACTAACGGATCCTGCCCTTGCAGCTTCCAAGAGCAGCACAGGTGGGAAAGGGAAGCCAAGAGATCCCAAATCTGTCTGATTCCCCAGATTTAAAAAGGTCAGCCAATTTTATGCCTCAAAAGTGTCCCAAAGCATGCCCATTTCCTTTATTGCAGCCCCTACAATCCCCACCCCAAATGGCATAAATAATAGTAATAATAGTAGCCCAGAACAAAAATCTGAACTGACGTGACATCACATATAGGCTGCCAGCAATGTGCTAGTGTTGTGAAAATAGCTCTCTGATCAATTTTCAGTGACAGGCCTTCAGGTTTTAATTGACTGGGGCAGAAGGATTTTTTAAATGGGGCATGCTACACTTTTTTTTACGCTTAAATACTTTTAAAGCATAAAAAAACTGTTTTAACTTAATGTTTTATTTGGGTTGTTCAATTTTTGTAAAATGTTCCTATTATATATTTGCATTAGATAACTTTTCTATTACAGCCACTATAGTGTAGTGGTTTGAGTACTGGACTACTACCCTGGAGACCAGAGTTTGAGTTTCAGCTTGGCCATGGAAACCCACTGGGTGACCTTGGGCCAGTCACACACTCTCAGCCCCAGAAAACCTGAGGGTTAACTTGAAAGCATACAACAATAACAACAACTTCTATATTATTGGAGGTCTTTAAATAGAGACGGGATTTTTCAGGCGTAGTATGGTTACGTATTCCTGCAGAGCAGGGGTTTGGACTTAACAGCCTCTGTACTATTTTAGCCATATTTTGTTTTAACTTATATCGTAAGCAGCCTTGGGCCCCATAGTGGGTGATTAGCAGGATATAAAACAAATAAACACATGCACAAGAGCACCACCTACCAGACACTGTGACCCACACTGTGAACATTAGGTACCTGCTTACTTGGACAATACCCGAGTAAGCAGGTAGCTAATAGGAACAGATACCCAGGCATCTAGGGGCATTTCCACACCACACTGTTATGGTGCTATTATTCCACTTTCAACATCTTCTGGAATCCTGGGGTTTGCAGTTTAGGGAGAGGCCTTTGGAATTCTCAGCCAGAGAGCTCTTGGGCCTCGGTGAACTACAAACCCCAGAATTCCACAAGATGTTGAAGGTGGAATACTAGCAACATAACAGTGTAGTGTGGAAAGGCCCTAGGAGTCAACTCACAGCACAGGGTTCAGCTCCCAAAGTGAAGGGATGGGGGACAAACAGAAACTGGTAGGACAAGACCATTAACTGAGGGGCCAGGTTGCGCCTTCCCCTCTGCTACAAGGTAGTAAGGGGCGGAGACCATGGAAAGAAGCACTCTTCAGTACCAGCACTGGCAAATTTCCCACCATCAAAAGTGCTGCCCTCTACCTGGAAAACAAGCTTTTTGATCAATTAACTTCTATTTTCTTTTTCTTTTTATCCAAAAGATGGAAGAACAGCTGGCTGTATTCATTCAGTGGTGAGCCAGTGCATACTCTGAGCAGCATCACAATCTCCTCATTCATAGCTGTGACAATACAGCCCAGCGCTGGGACTCATTTTAACTGAAGCCTCAAGCAATGCACAAGCAAAGGATGGATTAGTTTCTGTGCTAGCCCAAAACATTCTGCTTCCTGAAATGGAACCCCGTGCTTTTCAACTATCCCAATTTGGCAGCCCACTTTTTCAGCTGCTTTTTAAATGTCTCAAATGCTCTTTCCACCTCCCATTTTCTCCCTTTGTCTTCAGCTTACTGCAGTTGCTGCAGTTGTGTTGGTTTGCACTCAGCTCAGCAGGGGGTGGAATCTTGCCCTTCCCAGCAGACTTGGGCGAAAGCAAACCGCTGCAGCCTCTCCTAGCTTATGGCTTCTTCCTCATTAAAACTTTACCAATTTGGCCACACTCTGATGTTGCTTGGCCATCCCAATCCTGGTTTTCATCTGTCAAATGCTGGAGGGTACGGAACCCAAATAGTGCCTCCACAACACACCTGGGGCCAGCACTCTGAAAGCCCTACTGCACAAAACAGACACCAAATACTGATCGCAAATTGATCCTCCCCATCCCCATTCTACATGGAAGAAGCGGTCACAAGGAGCTCTTCGAATTGGCTTGTGACTCATCACCATTTCTTGCAATTTGCCTGGAAGGCCTCCATGCACGAGCTGGCAAGCTGCCTTTTTTCCTTGGTGTGTACAAAGTGCGTAGCCCTGGCCATTTCTGCACTACAGTTATAGTGTATTATTCCACTTTCAACATCCCGGGGAATTTTGGGGTTTGTAGTTTACTGAGGTCAAAGAGCTCTCTGGCTGAGAATTCTAAATGCCCCTCCCTAAACTGCAAATCCAAGGATTCCATAAGATGTTGAAAGTGGAATAACAACACTAGAACAGAGTAGTGCAGAAATGGCCCCCGTTTCAGAATTATTATTTACCCTGGTAAAACCGCTATTTTGAACCTGTCGCTAGAGGGCAGTAGAGACCAACCTCTCACTTCTGGCGCGGCGTCGGCTTCCTCCTCCTCTCTTCTTCCCCGCTACTTTTTGCTTTTAAAAAGAAAGTGGATGCTCAGTCTGTGCCATTGTGGGAAGCCCGACAGCCATGCCATAGCCACAGACACCTTCCAAATAGTCACCAAATCATTTCCCGGGCTCTTTTGCGCAGGCGAATATCACCAAAGTAAGGCGAGAAAGACCAGCGTTCCGGCTCAAAAAGCATCACACAGGCAGAAAGGCTCTAACACACCAGAGCCTGGGGAAGTTAGGAGGGCTTTTTTTGGATGGAGATTTATGCTCTCTGGGGGATTCTGGGAGTTGCAGTCTCAAAATTTTTTTCCAAGCTTCCCGCAAGGATCTCACGAACGACCATGTGTGTGAATGGCTTTTAATCCAGCCCAAACCTGGGGCCGGTTAATTCTGCAACTGGCTGCACTAACGACGCAGAGCCTTTGAATTGTAGTGCGGGTGGTTTGTGTCTAAGCAAAGGTTTACGTGTTCTGTCCCGCCTCCAAAGACGAAACACAGGCTGGTAAGGCCAGGAAAGCCGCCTCTCCTTCTCCCTCCAAACGTCCCTGGTTGAAATCAATGGGATCTCCCCGGAAGTCAGTCCAATTCCAGCACCAGAGCTCGGGAAATTTGTTGCTTTGGGACTGCAACTCCTAGAATCCCCTAGCCAGCAGGACCTGTGCTTATTCTCACTTGTAAGAGGATCTGAGACAGACAGTCTAAGGAACGCTGTCATTTTGTTGAGAGGGACCATTTCCTCACTAGCCTGTTGTAGTGCTATTATTCCGCTTTCAACATCCTCTGGAATCCTGGGGTTTGCAGTTTAGGGAGGGGCCTTTGAAGGGCCTCAAAGCCCCCCCAACTGCAAACCCCAGGATTCCATAGGATGTTGAAAGCGGAATAATAGCACTACAACAGGCTACTGCGGAAATGGCCAGAATCTTTTCTTTCTTCTCCTCCGCGGCAAACGAGACCTCCGCCTTGCGCAGATTAAAAGGAGACGGGCGCGATTCTGATAGCTTTTGATCCTCTCGCCTCGGAGAACTTCTATCCTATTTTATTCCTTTATTTATGCATCTGGGTGTGTCAAGTCGCTCGTTGACCTATGGCGACTCCACGAATTTCATCGGGTTTTCAAAGGCAGAGGTGCTTTTGCCAGTTCCTTCCTCTGAAATTTGGCCCAGGGCACCTAGTATTAACGGTGGCGGTCTCCCACCCAGTTACTAACCAGGGCTGACCCTGCTTAGCGCCCCGCCTTTTCCTGGAAGCTGATTCCTGCCACCTACAAATCCCACAGAAGCATGACGAGAAAGGGGGTGGGTGGGGGGATGAGAGCCTGACCGATAGTCGCAGCCCGTGGCCACTCGAATTTCTTTGCCTCCGGCTTCTCACGATCACAAGCGCCCTCCCAGCATTTGCTCGGTCGAGGAGGACGGAGCGTGTCTGAAAGAGCCTCTGTGTTGTTTTCGGATGGCGGGTACATTTCTCAAGATGACATATCGGTTTTAAGGAAGACCGGAGGAGAGGGTCAGGTTTCTTGCAACCCGGGTAATCGAAAAGGGATCTGTTCAGACGACTCTCACTGGACGCGTGATTTGCCTTCGCTCCATACGCCCGGGGGCCAGGCGCAACTGGCTCTTCCAGGCCGAGAAGAAGGCCATTTCCGCACTAGACTGTTATAGCGCTATTATTCCGCTTCCAACATCCTGTGGAATCCTGGGGTTTGCAGTTTAAGGAGAGGCCTTTGAGGCCAAAGAGCTCTCTGACTGAGAATTGTAACGGCCCCTCCCTCAGCTGCAAACCCCAGAATTCCATAGGATGTTGAATGTGGAATAATCGCGCTATAACAGTCTAGTGAGGAAATGGCCGAAGAAAACCAGGATTCAGACTCGAAGGCACTCAAGGCGGTCACGTCTCATGGAACCCCCCAGGCACTGGTAAACATTCTGGTTTAACGGCTGGCATTCGCGGGAGGCTGCCAGTTACTGAAGGACCCATCATCCCCGACAAAGTTTGGCAGCAGCAAGGGGAAAGTTTCGTCGCCCTTCTCGCAAAACCTCTCGCTCGCGTTTCAAACTCTCTTTGGTGGGCTTGGTTATTTCTGCAGTACACTGTTATAGTGCTATTATTCCACTTTCAACATCCTGTAGAATTCTGGGGCTTGTAGTTTACTGAGACGTAAGAACTCTCTGGCTGAGAATTCTCCATGTCCCTTCCTAAACTGCAAACCCCAGGATTCCATAGGAGGTTGGAAGTAGAATAATAGCACTATGACGGTGTAGTGCGGAAAGGCCCCGACTTAGCTGGCGGTTGAAAGACTTTTGCAGGAATCCTCCGCTTTCTTGGTGCCCCGATTCTCGGCTTCAGCCTTGATCCTGTACCAAACAATGGCCCGGAGCGTAATTTTGAAACAGAAAGTGCGATTTGGCAGAGGTCTCCGCGGAAACCTCCGTCGCCTTAATAGCGGAGAGTGTGACGGTCTGCACATTGCACATGCTCGATCACATTATTACATACGCCTCCAAGATCAAGTCTCTGGGCCAGCATGCGATTTAGGGACTCGGTGGAAGGAGCGAGGATGGGAGGACCTGGCACACGAAGAAGAGAGACTGTCGCTTTCTGGCCGCTGTTGAGTCTATAGTGATTTGCCTGCGCCTAAGTTGATGGGCCTCGCTCCACAGGGTTGCACATTCACCAAAGTTGAGAGGAGGAGAGGAAGGCAGTGCCTCTTGAACCCAAGGAAGTCAGTCCTAGCAAAGTGATCAGAATGGCTGACAAGGACCGGGCCCGAGGTTCGAATCCGCCACCAGTCTGTGTAGTTAGCGGTTGATCTCGGGCCTGGCACTGTCTCCCCGTCTAAAACCCCTTGATGGGGCCGTTGGGAGGGAGAAAGTGGGAACAGAAGGACCATGCCCGGAACCACAGATGGGATATATGCCAAATAAATAAGCACCATGCCCACTCTTTCCCTCTTTCGACGCTATGCCCTGCTATATCCGGGATCTCGACTTCGGAGACACTGGCTGGAATCTTATTAGGGAGATTCACACGCAGTTTACGTGCAGTATGTTTCTTTCGGGACGCTCCGCAAAGTGCTATTCTGTAGCCCTGTAAAGGCCTGAGAGACCCCTCCCTAAACTGCAAACCCCAGGATTCCACAGGATGTTGAAAGTGAAATAACAACACTATTTAACAGTCTAGCGGGGAAAGGGCCCAGAATTCCCCCCTCCCCGCAGCTGTCAATCCTTTGGAGGGGCCGCCGCCGCTGCTGCAGATTAGGAGCGGGGAGGAGACCGCGGGGAGACCATTCAACCGGTATAGCTCCGAAGGGAAGGGATGGGAAGGTGCATTCCCTCTGTGACCACCCTTTCATTTCTTTCCCCCTCCGAGCCAAGGCCAGCCGGTTCCTCTACTTCTGAATTGACTCTCTCTCTTCCCCACCAGCAAGAAGCAGAAGTAGCAGGGAGTCTGGACAGGACCCAAAAGGGCAAGAGGACAGCCCCTTGTGCCCCGTCCAAAAAAAGACCTGGGGCGGGGGTGCACACAGAAATGCGCGGGCGGAGTTTTGCTCCGCCTGCTTAATGTAGGATCGCGGTCATTCTGGGCAAAACAGTCAAAGGATTTGGGTACTTGGCGGAGGGGGGGAATGAACCCTTATTAGTAATAGTTTGAATTTGAGACCATAATAATTTGCATTTAAGGACTGGTTCTTTCATTTCCAGCAATCACACTCCATCTCCGTCGGAATGTAAACTAACGTTGTTGTACTGACTCTGAGAGGGCTGGATTTTCCTTTCCTGGAGGGGTTTAAACCGAGGTCTTGGGGGGCCCAGTGGCTACACCTATCAGGATTGTTCTAGCTGTGGATCGCTCGCAACAGCGAAGGGGCTGGACTAGATGGTCTCTGGACTTCCTCCCAAGTCTACCTTTCCATGATTCTAACCGCTGGGCAACACTATCAGTGAACCACCAGAAGGAACAGACCAGGGCCTCGCAGAGCAGGGATTTAATTCTAGGGCGCGCCATCCTTTCCCCGCCAGATCCCCCGGAGGCGAAGTAAAGGACTCTTCCACCCTTCGTCGGAACGCACCCATCACCTCGGCTGCGGAAAGCTGAGGAGTCCAAACTTCCCGCACTAGAGTGTTATAGCGCTGTCATTCCGCTTTCAACATCCTATGGAATCCAGGGGTTTGCAGTCGACGGAGGGGCCTTAGAGACCTTAGAGGCCCCTCCCTAAACTGCAAACCCCAGGATTCCATAGGAAGTTGAAAGCGGAATAATAGCGCTATAACATTCCAGTGAGGAAAAATGGCCTCGGCTACCAGGAGCAGAAGCGGCGGCGGAGCGCCGAGGCTGGAAGGGCCCCGGCTCCCCGCCAAGGCGCCCTTCCCCGATCAAACCCAAGCGAAGCGTCCGGTTTAATGCGACGAGGGGGATCCAAACGGGAGACGGGACTTGGTAGACGGAGAGAGACCTAACTCCCCACGTTCTTGTTCGACGGTCGGAGGCCGAGTCTCGGCAGCGTTTCCGACCCAACTCCGCAGCCCTCCTTGCCACAGATCCCGAAGACGCGAAGGAGGAATTCATCCCTGCCGGCTCTCAGATCCAAAGTACTTAAGGGAGGAGGGGAAATTTGGGGGAAGGTATCGATTCCCAAACTCCTGTTCTAGCGACGAAGTACTCTCTCCTCCTCCTCATCCACCAGCCAACTGGCCAGACTGCCAACCGGGACCTCCCTCCCGTCCCCTCTCACTTCCACCGATCCCACTCTCCCAGTAAAAAAAATCTCCCCCTTACCTTAGCTCTGGTCTCTTCAGACCCCGGGGTGACATGAACGCCCAGCTCCCCGCCTCCGAGGTGCGCGACTGGCGGAGCGATCCCGGGGCGCCGACGAGCTTCCCAGTGGGTGGGCGCGCGGGCGGTCGGGGTTGCCTGGGGCCGACTCCGGAGTTCCCAATCCAGGCGGGGGAGGGAGGGAGGGGGCCGCGCCGCCGCCGCCGCTCCTCCGCGCCCTCCTCCCCCAGCAAGGGCCCCGCAGGTGCAGAGCCGGGGGGCTCCGCAGGGGCTGCTCCTGGTGCCGCTCCTCGTCCCGCCTCCCCGGGAGCCCTCGAGGATCCCCACGCCCCGTAAGGCTTAAGGGAGGAGACGTCCGGAGAGGAGGAAGAGCGGGGAGGAGAAGGATCCGCCGGCCTGGCCGTAGGGGGCACCGCCTCCCACCCGGGGGAACTGCCTCTGGAGTCTCCGAGCAGCGGGGCGACGACGCGGCGGGTTGGAAGCAGCAGCAGCCGGAGAGAAAGGACGGCAACGACGACACCCCATCAACCGCGCCGGCGGGGAGTCCGATGAAGGCATCAGGGGGGCTCCTGCGACGCCAGCTGCCGGGTCCAGGGAGGGGAGGACCGGGCGGGCGGAGGAGGAGGAGGAAGGCGGATCGCCGCCGGGCTCAAGGCAGAGGGCTGCGAGGGAGGGTCCGAGGAAAGCCGAGGGGCTGGGCGGCGGAGCGGGGCTGCGACCTCCCCGAGGGCAGCGCTGGGAGAGGGGTCCGAGATATAGATCCACGTGGGTGCGTCTCTCCGAGGCGGCGATCGGCGGCTCTTTGCAAATCCACCCGGCTGCTCACCGAGTTTTCCAGTTGTTCCCCCCTACCCCTTCCGCAGGTAACTCGGTAAAATTCACAGAAATTAAAGAACGGGGAGGAAATAAAAGAGAGAGAGGGACAGAAAGCGGGAGAAAGAAAGAAGGTCTGCCTTCCTCTGCCAGGGAATTCTATAGCCGAAGGATCACACCAGGGGCAGAGGTGGGCGGCTCGTCAACCGCCCCGAAAGGCCAGCGCGCACCCGGGCTCCCGGCGGGGTCTCTTTGCCGGGGAAAAGGGCTGCCGGAGGTGCCTTTATAGGGTTCGGCCGGTGACGCGCCTTCGCTCGCGGCCTCTGATTCGCCGGCGGACCCAAACAGAGGCGCGGGCGCGCGCGCACACGCGGTCGCTGAGGTTTCCCGCTGTCTCTCTGCGCGCCTCGCCCACCCCCGCTGGCCATCAAACAACACTCCAAGATCCAGCAAATATCTCTCGCCTGAAGTCAGTGGCTCGACATGTATCATGCATTACAGGGCAGAGCAATGGAGAAGGCTTCTGAAGTTGGCCCGGCATCTTAGGCTTACATTTTCTTGCTGGTGTAACCTAATACCGCGCTTTGGTGCAAGCCGCCCGCAGGGCGTTCTGAAGCGCACCCGTCGCAGCCGCCCCCCCGCACCGTCCGCACCCGCCGCCTCTGCCCCCAATTCCACAGCGCTCGCATCATTTCTAAAGGGGCAGGTCGCAGGAGGCTGGCGCGGCGGGAGGCCGGCTGCGACCGTCGCTGGCCACTCCGATCGCCGGCTCCCCCTTGCCAAAGCGGTCGCGCTTCTCTCGCCCCGTTGAAAGTTTCCCGATGCGTCGGTAGAGTGAAGCAGATCGGGGAGAAGCAACAGGCATCCAGGGACAGGTGCCTTGTACAAGGAGGAGCTATGCCGTGAAAACCTTCAAGGAAAACTGTCCCCACTGGTTACGAAGCCCCGTCCCTCCTCCTCTAAGGTGCGCGAAAGTTCTAGTTGGGTGGTGGAAGCCGATGTGTTTGTTAGATGCTCGGAAGCAGCACTACAACGACCTCCTATGTGCTAATGTATGTAGGGGAGGGGGATCTAAGAGAAATAAAAGCTAGCAGTAACTAATATTGTGTGCCTTCGAGGAGTTTCTGGCTTCGGGTTTGAGTGTTCGACCAGGACCTTGAAGGCCAGGGTTCAATTCCCTGCTGGGCCACGGAAACCCGCTGGGTGACATCACACACTCTCAGCCTTAGGGTTTCCGTAAGTCAGAGGAGACTTGGAGGTACGCAACAACAATAACACATCATGTGGTTTTCTTGACAAGATTTGTTCAAGCGGGGTTGGTATTGCTTTCCTCTGAGAGTGAGAGAGTGTTCCTTTCCCAAGATCATCCAGTAAGTTTCCATGTCTGAGTGGGGATTTGAACGCTGGTCTCCCAGAGTCCAACATTTAAACCACTACATCATGCTGTCTTCCTTAACCAGTCACATAGGGATGGGGGGCAATGGGGGTGGTTTGTCCTCAGCAGTAATGCTTTTGGGATGTCCCGGCTCATGGCCTCACCCCTGTGTGCTGTGGCCACATCCCCATACACTGCAGCCGTGCACTGTGGCTACGCCCCTGTGCACTGTGACCATGTTCCCCTTCCTCCCCCTTCCACACACTCCAAGCTCTGCTGCTGTCCGTAACAATTATATGGGGGCACTAAAAGCCATAGTAGCCTTAGGACAAATTCTAGAGGATGGGGATGCCATTACTAAGCCAATAGGCAAGAGACAACAGGCAATATTTCCAACTTATGGCAACCTTAAGGGGGATATTTCATGAGGATTTCTTGGCAAGATTTGTTTCTCCCAGGCTGAGAGAATATGGCTTACCTTCAGAAAAGGAAAAAAGAGGACCCAAACAATTACTGCCCAGTCAGCCTGACATCAATACCTGGAAAGATTCTAGAGCAGATCAGTAAACAGACCATTATGTAATTACTTAGAAAGCAATGGTATGATCATTCAAAGTCAACGTGGGTTTCTCAAAAACAAGTCATGCCAGCCTAATCTTATCTCTTTTTATGATACAGTTATGAGCTTCATAGATGAAGGGAATGCTATGGATGTAGCATCTGGACTTCAGTAAGGCCTTTGACAAAGTTCCCCATGATATTCTTGCAAAGAAGCTAGTAAAATGTGGACTGGATGGTGCTACTGCTAGATGGATTTTTAATTGGTTGACTGACTGAACCCAGAGGGTGCTCACCAATGGCTGCTTTTCATCCTGGAGAGAAGTGACTAGTGGGGTGCCACAGGGTTCTTTCCTGGGCCCAGTGCTATTCAACACCCCTATCAATGACTTGGATGGTGAAATAGAGGACAAATCTTATCAAGTTTGCAGATGACACCAAATTAGGAAGAACAGCTAAAACCCCAAAGGACAAATTCAAAATGACCTTAACAGATTAGAAATCTGGGCCAAAACTAGCAAAATGAATTTCAATAGGGAGAAATGTAAGATACGACACTTAGGCAGGAAAAATGAAATGCACAAATATAGGATGGGAGACACCTGGCGGGACAACAGTACTTGTGAAAGGGATCTAGGAGTCTTAGTAGACCACAAGCTGAACATGAGTCCACAGTGTGATGCAGCCGCGAAGAAAGCCAACATGATTCTTCAGAATATTACCACTCTATTCTGCTATGGTCAGACTTCATCTGGAATACTGTGTCCAGTTCTGGGTACTTCATTTCAAGAAATATATTGACAAGCTGGAATGTGTCTACAATGGTGAAGGGTCTGGAAGTCATGCCCTATGAAGAGTGCTTTAGGGAGTTATGTTTCGTCTGCAAAAGAGAAGATTAAGAGGGGATGTGATAGCCATGTTTAAATATTTGAAAAGATGTCACATCAAAGAGGGAACAGGCTTGTTTTCTGCTGCTCCAGAGACTAGGACAAGGAGCAATGGATTCAAACTACGGGAAAAAAGATTCCACCTAAATCTCAGGAAGAACTTTGAGCTGTCCGACAGTGGATTATGCTGCCTCGGAGAGCGGTGGAGTCTCCTTCTTTGGAGGTTTTTAAACAGAGGCTGAATGGCCATCTGTTGGAAGTGCTTGATGTGTGTTCTTCCATGGCAGGGGGTTGGACTAGATGACCCCTGTGGTATCTTCCAAGTCTATCAGTTGGAAGGCAGATCAGGGAACAGAGATTGAGCCTGTATTAGGTGGGATTATACTCCCCTTAAAGACATAGATTTCCAGTTTGGGTGTATTTCTGGTTTGAGGTTTGCACCTGGAGGTGCAGATTTCTGTAGTGTCCAGGAGTATTTTTGCACATTTAAAGCTTGTGTGCCAACCACTCCCATTCCTTGAGACATCAGATCTTCCCACAGTGGTACGTGCCTTAGTTGCATCTCATTTGGACTACTGTAACAAGCTCTGCTTGGGGATGTCTTTGAAGATTGTTCAGAAACCTCAGCTGGTCCAAGGAACTGCAACTGGACTGTAATCAGAGCACCTTACAGAGACCATACCACCGTGCCACCGTGCCGTTGAGACAGCTCCACTGGTTGCCTGTTAGTTTCTGGGTACAAAGTTCTGGTTATGACCTATAGAGCCCTATATGGTACAGGTACAGGCTATTTGGCAGACCGTATCTTCCTCTATGAACTGGCCCAGGCTCTGAGATAATCAGGAAAGACCCTTTTCTTGGTCCTACCATCATTGCAAGCACAGTTAGTGGGGATGTGAGAGAGAGTCTTCTCAGTGGCTGCCCCTAGACTGTGGAACTCCCTTCTCACGTAGGCCAGAGTGGCTCTCCTTGTTGTCCTCCCATTAGCAGGCTAAAACCATTTGTATTCTGACAGGCTTTTAAAACCAAAAGTCTTTAAAGAATGGGCTAAGGGGGGCTGTATTGTTTTAACTGGATTGTTTTAAAGAACTTTTTGTTTAATCTTTTTCATTCCATTTTATTCCTTTAACTTGAGGTGTGAATTGATTCAGTACTGTCAATAGTATAATTCTGTTTTAATGTTAACTTTTTGTATTGTTTGAATTGTGTTATTCTTTTAAATTGTAAATTGAGTCTTAATTTTGGAAAAAAGCAGAATATAAATAAAAAGTCTGCAAACCCCACAGTTCCACGGGAAGGAACCGTGGCAGTCAGAGTGGAATCTTTTAGTGCTGTAGTTGTGTAGTGTGATAGGGGCCCTTGGCTGCAGTCCAAGAAAGTGTGTGCCAAATAAAATGTGTTAGTCTTTAAGATGCCACAACATTCTTCATTGTTCCTTATATTTCAGTACTCTTTCCACATTTGTGTACAGTCGAACAGTTTTATGTAGGGATGAGCAAGTCATTCGACAGGGCAAGTGTAGATGTTATAGACACAGGCGGCCTATTGTGACAGCGCACTTCAAAGAATGCCCTACTAAAAGAGTGTTTAAAAGTGGCTAATTGAGTACAATTGTGAACAGCTGCTGCATGCTGTTACTGTTCTAATTGACATTTGCCTCTGTTACGGCTTTTTGCCTTTTCCTCTGCCACAAAAGTTTACTGGGGTACTGAGTATAATCTCTCAATTTGCCTCCACCTGTCATACAGAGAGATCCAGAGAGAAGGGAAGCTGTTATGATACCGTTATGCAGAAAGTCTGTGGAGAATGTATTTCTTGCTAGTCAGAATTCTCAAAAGGGCCAGGATGTGTACAGAGGCACAATGGAAACCTGTGAATCAGTTTACAAAATTAGTTGATTGTTGTAGAATAATATCTCTTAAAGAAAGCCTCTCAGAAGTTTTATATTGATTGGTTAAGCAGATGGAAGAGCACTCAAGATTTGTCAGGCAGAGTCACTCCATTGAATAAGGAATGCTTTACACCTTCAAAGTATACTTTTAAATATAGGCTGGCTAATTCTGTTTAGCCGTCAGTGGTTTACTGCAGGTGAAGACATAGGCCATTTCCGCACTAGGCTGTTATAGCGCTATTATTCCACTTGCAACATCCTACGGAATCCTGAGGTTTGCAGTTTCGGGAGGGGCCAGCGGGCCCCTCCCGAAACTGCAAACCCCAGGATTCCATAGGATGTTGCAAGTCGAATAGTAGCGCTATAACAGTCTAGTGTGGAAATGGCCATAGAGAGGGCTTTTCCAGAGCAGAAGTCATGATGTTATCTGCCAGGTGCTGCTGGTGGCATCCTTATCAGTGTAGGAATGAATCTGCTTAGGGGTTTAAAGAAGATATCCAAGGTGCTGAGAAACAGTGCAGTTTATTCCAGTGCTACTCAAAGCAGTGATTGCTGGACTGTTGCTAGTCCCAAGCCATTGGCTGCCGGTGCCTAGAGATTTTCCAGGAAAGAAAAAAAAGAGTTGCAGTCAATGGGCAAAAATACTGGGGAAAAATATTTTCTGGTCTCCTACTTCAGAGATGAGTTAACTTGTCTGATAAAATCATAATGCTTGGTAAAGTTGTTACCATGCCATACACCCCCATTCCATGATATGGTATAATTGGCTATGAAATCATATATTTATGGCTGAAAAGCCATGCTGGCAAAGAGGACTGACCGTACACATGCAGAATTAGGTCAGGGGGACCTCAAGGCATGGCCAGGTCATAAGTTCACTGAAGATTAGTCAGAGAAGATGATCCTCTCAGTGCTCCAAACCTAGAAAACAAAAGCCATTAAAACTCCTAGACAAAGCCACAATGACCAATATCTTGCAACCTCCTTCCTGCTAAACTTCCCTTTTTGTTTCCTTACCTGCCCAGACATTAAGAAGCTATCAAGCCTCCCATCACTGCTTTGTCACTAATGCTAAGACCATTAGCCAGCTCTGGGTGTGTGCTTGGCCAGAACACCAATGAACACTTTCTCCCTTTAGGACAGAAAAAACAATATTTAAACCCTAGCTCCAGCCCTGGTAATTTTTGCAATATGCAACTGGGGTGTCACTCTGCGCCCCAGACTCTTGTTCTTCCATGCTGCCCTCACAACTCTTGTGTTTGACCCATTTTGCCACAACTTTCTTTTCTTCAGGATTGGTAAATATCGCCCACTTCACCCTAACCCTTTGCTATTCAATTTTTCCTTCTTTTTCTTCTGTTAGCCTTGTATGGTCGCAAGACTGCTTGAATCCTGTGTGTGCTTGTGTTTTTCCCTCAATAAAACATTCTTTTAATCGCCAACTGGTGTCTCTGCATGAGTAATAGTAGACACTGGTGAAAAAATCTCAAAATTACCCCCTTTGCAGGCCTCTCGTTTTGAGCTATAATTCCCCACCTTTCTACAGAGGCATTGGCATTGTGGGTAGACCCCTGAGTCATCCACCTTTTGGGCGTATCAAAGGGGAGGTAACAGGGAAAGAGGAGACCGCATGATAGGTGGCTTGATTTAATCAAGAAAGCCATGGTCCTGAATTTGCAAGACCTGAGCAGGGCTGTGGATGAATGGGGTCTTAGAGGATTCCCATTCACAGGGTCAACATAAGTTGAAGTCAGCCTGAAGGCAAATAAGAACATTAACATTAAGGACATTAACGTTATCAGACAGCCTGAGAAACAGTAGTGAAGCGGATTGAATGTTGGACCAGGACTTTCAGAGACCAGTTTCATATCCCTGCTCAGGCATCAAAACCCACTGACTGATCTTGGACAAGTCATACTTTTCGAGCCTTAGAGGAAGTCAATGGGAAATCC
This sequence comes from Iguana delicatissima, assembly GCA_948472985.1. NCBI lineage: Eukaryota > Metazoa > Chordata > Lepidosauria > Squamata > Iguanidae > Iguana > Iguana delicatissima. Next base: position 419,956 of record CAOKZL010001244.1, read on the forward strand.
TCTCTGAACAAATCTTGCCAAGAAAGCCCAGCGAGAGGGTTTCCATGCATTGGAACGGACTTGAAGGCACAAAACACCACACCAAGGAGCTGAAACCTATCTCCAAAACAGGTTCATCAACATCGCTACCTCCTTAAAAATCTGGATTAAGTCTAAGGTAGCTTTCTGTCTCATTCACATGGGAGCCACCAGATATCACTCATCAGCCAGAGCAGCAGAGTAAATGGCAAGCTGTCCTTCAGTGACATAGGGACGTGGGGTTGGGGCGGGACAATTTGCCTGGGCGGCAAGGTTTTTGGGGCATTCAGGCCTGTAGCCAAGCCCCCGTGTGCCCTGGCCATGCCCCCCACGCACTGCAGCCACGCTCCCACTCACAGTGGCCACGCCCCTTGCCCCATAGCCCTGCCCCACGCCCCACCTCCACACACTCTAAGCTCTGCCACTGCTGTCCTTGCTTTGGCAGCAAATAAATCATGCTACTGTTTACTAATTAAATGATGCCGAGGCTGTAGTTAGTGACCTAAATACCCTAAATTCTCCACCTTTCCGACCTTGGAAGCTAAGCAGGGTCAGCTCTGGTTAGTACTTGAATGGCAGACTGCCAAGGAATACCAACTACTGTAGGCTATATTTCAGAGGAACGAATTGACAAAACCACCTCTTAGTATTTCCTGACTAAGAAAATCCTATGAAATTCATAGGCTTGCCATAAGTCAACAGGTGACTTGAAGGCACATACATACATGCAGAGTCATTGTTATTGATGGTGATTTATCACAATGAAAATGAGACTTTTGGGAAAACAATAAAGCAGAATCTTGATATTTATTTTCTTCCTTTTGATGGAATTCTTACTCCATTCTAGTGGTTTAAATTCCTTATGACATGCATTTGTTATTGAGGTCTAGCCTACTTTTCTCCCACAATGAATCTCAAGGGTGGCTCAAAGAATACAATTAAAATACAATGTATGATGTATAATTAAACTAAAGGCACAGCTGAAAAAAAATTAAATATATGGTTTAAAACATATCACTCTTTTTTAAAAAAGGTACAACACTGCACTGGTGACAAGCCCATCCTCAGCAGATGGTCATTTATCAAAAGCTGGTATTTCATTATTAGTCTTTACTGGCTTGTGGGTTGGGGTTGGGCTTACCTAGTTTCGATGTTAAGACATTCCAGAGTCCTTGGAACAGATTAGCTAAAAAACTGCATTTGAGCTTGCTGTATATCTACTCATGGGCTGCAGGGTAAGCCTCAAAGATTAGAAAAGTTACTTTTTGAACTACAACTCCCAGCCAGCACATTGTTTCACAAGGGAACCTTTTGGCAGACAGAAGTAAGCATCACTGTGTACACTGGAGCTTCTGCAGTCATTAGTAGAGGTAAGAACAAACACAGTGGCTTCATGGCACACTACAGATATTAACATACGAATCCTTGCTACTGCACATATCACACAAGGAATCTTCTCAGAGAGAGTCTTGAACCCTGGGCAACTGACTTTTGGTAACCAGATGTATTGCTTTCACGCATCAACATAACAAACCACTCTACAGATCTGAAAGACCTGAATCATCTTATGCAGACCTTTGAAAATGCAGGGCAAGGGTTATAAGTTGCATCTTTCTGGATCTTATTTCATTCCATCCCCCTCCCACAACTGTATAAATATGTGTTATGCTTCAAGCTTTAATACCACTTGGTACTGCACCCAAAGAAGCAGGCTTGTATCCATGAAAGCTCATGTGAAAATAAAGACCAGTTAGACTTAAAGATGCTGCCACAATTCGTTTTTTTCTCTCCTCCTTCTTCCTTCCTCTATTTTATTAGCAGTTTGCTTATTTATTGGTTTTGGATGTCTGTGTTTTATGATGGAATCTTTAACCAGATTATAAATAATGGAAAAGCAGGATACAAAGTACATGGGCTATTGATTCTCCTTAGGGACATGAATATGGGGTGGTCATAATGAACTCCTGCACTTCCTCCTACGCCACTGTTGGCATCTGGATATTATCTGGCTGCAGAGAATATATAATATGGCCATCCTGCCTGGAGGATTCTGGAAAATGTAGTCCAAAAGGCAACTTTTCAAAGCTTTGGAGCCAGGATAGAAATTGGTTGATTTTAGGAAGGACGAGAATGGAATCTCACAAGAGCAGACTCTGAAGAAAAGTTTGTGTACAAACAAGGGATCTTGGATAGAAATTTGGGAAAAACCTGACAGAACATTGAGACACTGAAACTTAATATAGTAGCTATATAAGCTTTAGTGCTTATATAAGCCACTAGCCGTGTTGACTGGGGAATTCTCTGAGTTTTAGTTCAAAGAAGTAAATACTGCTATTTGAAGCAGTCTATGGAGAAGATGCTTATCTAAGGTACTTGTATGTTTGTATCTACTCCAAGAGAGCCACTGTGGTCTAGTGGTTCGAGCATTGGACTACAATCCTGGAGACCAGGGTTTGATTCTCCATTCAGCCATAGAAACCCACTGGGTGACCTTGGGCATGTCACACACTCTCAGTTCCAGAAAATCCCATGAGAGGTTTGCCTTAAGGTTGCCATAGGTCACAGACAACTTGAAGGCACACAACAACAACAAAGTTCCTACAATATGATGGAATTTACTTCTAAACAATGATGCAGAGGAGAACAATAGCAGCTATTGGAGGCTATGTTTTCCTTTGCCATCTGACACCATTGTAGCTTGTCATATCTTCCACCCCAGCCTTTTCAAAATTGGAAAAATCTAAACACCTCTTATGATGGAGTATGGCTCCAAGAACACCCCAATCCAGTGACTGGGAGATTTTGGGGACTGTAGGCCTAATGTCATGTAGTGGTTTGAGCACTGGACTACTACCCTGGAGACCAGGATTCGATACCTGACTTGGCCATGGAAACCCACTGGGTGTCCTTGAGCACATCACACACTCTCAGCCCCAGAAAATCCTGTGATAAGTTTACATTAGGATCACCGTAAGTTGGAAATGACTTGAAGGCACACAGCAGCAGCAGCAACAATAATCTACTCCATGTTTCTCACAGTCATTCTTTACATTTTAAAGCATATGCTTAAAACATCTTATGCACACCCTTCAAAATGATACTGTACGTAATGGCACCAGAGGAAAAGTATAAGGAAATGTGAACCTTGAACTAGGGCACTTTATTTGACCATAGACGACAACAAAGGGACAAAAGAAATGAATGTATAGACTATGAGCAATGTTGCCAGCATCATGCCACTTTCAGTGCTCTGAACAAAACTATTGTCTATTTCCAGACAGACCCTGGATGTGGTGAATTTTTGAAGGGCCAGCCTTTGAATAAACACAGCCTTCTTTGGATCCTTACTAAGGGAGAGTGCCAAAAAAACAGATGTTTACTGCATGGTAAGCTCTACGTACATCTCCCTTAAGCAAGTGTTTTAATGCTCCATAGACCTTTGGGAAAGCAGAGGTGGTAATGCTTACTTATCAGTGTTGCAGACATCTTCTTTGTCATGCAATATGCTTGGTAGAAGCTCCCATATCAGCTGAGTAGTAAATCCACTTTGGGTTTTAGTTTGAACATTAAGGGAGCTATCCAAGGTACAGAATTTATTCCAGGGGAATAGGATTCACCACTTTGGACAGTTCCTTTAAAGTTCATACTACAGCCCAGTGTCAATTCACTGCCGCATTCATTGATACAGAAGCCAACAGCCATCAAATAGTATACTTTCAAATGACCCCCTTGATCCCAGACAGTGGCAAGTGTCATTAAAAGGCAGAATACCAACATCATCTAGCCCACTGATCTTCACCAATATTAACAAGGTTTGACTGCTCACACTACAACTGTGGTAGCCCATTAAGGTCCCCATGCAGATCAGCTTGTTGCATTGCTACCATTTATTGTTGACTTTCCCTTGTTCTCCATTTTGTGTTTCTGTCACAGAGAAACAACCAAATCAGATCATATCATTGATAGTTCACTGGTAGTCTTCTACAAGAGATTTTGCTGCTTGCAGCAAAGGGCAAGGTGACGCTCCTCTCTCGTTCCGTATAGAGAAGCAAACTGGACTGGCAATCACGTTTTTACATCAACACTGGCAATGAGATTTGAGGACAGCAGTCTACTTTAGGGAGTGCAGGATAGGTCATGTGGCATGTGCACTCTATTCTCCAGCAGTGTTACCCCAAAATGTAGGTGCCACAAGAGCCACTCTGCAGTGCCAAACACCTCCTTGAAAAAGTGGGAATTAATTAGCTCAAAATCAGGAGGCTGCAGAGGGGGACAACTTAAGCGAGATCTTTCCTACCAGTGTTTACAGGCACACACAGGAAAAGAACCAGCCAAAGATTCAAGAGTAAACAAAAAATGTGTTTTGTTGAGGGAAATTCACTCATGTATGCACACAAGATACACAATCTCACATTCACACAAGAGCTAACTGAAAGAGAAAGGGAGGAAAAATCATAGAGAAGCTGAGGGGTTTGGGAGGATTTGTAATACCAGTCCCGAAGAGTAGTGAAGAGCAGAAATGTATTTTGGCTTAGGTAGGACCTAAGGACAGCTCTCATTCAGGAGCCAGACGGCCAGAGTGACAGGTAGACCTTTGAGAGATTGCACTGGGCATCCTGAAATCAGGGGTATTTGTACTCTGAAAATAGCCTGTGGCAGTGAAGTTTCCAGATGCAAGACAAAGAGAACCTGTTGTGGACAATGGATCTTTCACCTGTTGATGGGCTTAGTGCTTTGATTGACAAAAACATGATAGGTATTGTAATAGCTGTCTATTGTGGGTGCTGTGAGGAAAGAGGAAAGAATCCAGGAATACAAGGCATGGATATCTGTCAATCAGTGTCCTGGTGGGCTCCTCATAGTTGGATTCCCTGGAAAATTCCGGCTTCTATTTAAGCCTATTATCCATAGGAATAGTGTGTATTTGCCTGACAAATGACTCAGTCTTACCTGGAGGAAGTTCTGAGTTGACCTATCCTTCTCACATTTACAGTCAAATTCTTTCCCTTGCTTGGCCTGACTTCTCTGTCACCTCTCAGGTTTGCATTTGATATCAGAGATAGTGAAATGTGTTGCCAATTACATATGACGCCAATTAGGTATGGTGCCCATCCAAACCATACTAATATCAGGGACCCCCAAAGCGGGTCCTTACAGCAGAAAGGAATGGTTGGGAGACTCTGAGGAACTGTTGGGTAGCTGCCACTGCTGACTTTCCCAGTATGTGCTACCTGAAACATTTACCTCATTTTGCCTAAAATTAGGAAAGTCAACATTCTGTAATGGTTTGAATGCTGGACTATGACTCTGGGAGACAAGAATTCAAATTCCTGCTCAGCTATGGAAACCCACTGGTGACCTTGGGCAAGTCACACTCTCTCAGAGGAAGGCAATGGTAAATCTCCTTGAATAAATTTGCCAAGAAAACCTTAGGAGGTGTTCATCTTAAGTTAGAGTCTACATGAAGGCACATAACAAGGGCCAGTCTTGGTCCACTCTTAGTCTTGCAGGTTGGTAGTGAGAATGACGCTGGTTTGGAATATGACGTGTGTGGTTAAAGGAAAGGTATATTGCCTTACGTTGCTCGTATCAGTCCAGCTGCATGCAGAAGCTTTGTGCTCAGTGTCTTATATCCACTTGACACACTATATTTTTAGTTTGAAAAACTAGAAGTTGATAATTTTTCCATGTAAAATACAACCTGTGGTTCTCTTTGCTCCTCGTGTTTTACAAACTGGACGTGTTGCTTTCTAGTTGCCCTTATGCTAAACTTCTTGATTTCTCTGTTGTTTTCTGTGGGCAGCTTTGTCTTTTGCCTTTGGGGAAAGGGATAAACCAAAGGAATCCTGATGCTGGCCACCTGCATGAGTCTAGCTATCGAATATATGTCTTTTGCTTGTTGCATCTTCCAGATTTTTTCACTCTTTTTAAGCTTCCTTAAAATAACTGTCTTTATTTCTGGTTGTTCTTCCTATAACAGCTGCTTGTTCTCTCATCCCCTCTATGGACCACAGATCTCCAGTGTTCCCCATTTCATTTGAACTTGATATGTGCCTTCCTGAATATAATATGAATATAATTCCGAATATAATCCTTACCAGATCTTGAAAAAGTCCTGGTCTTGTTTCTTTCAGAAAGCAATACTGGAATGACAGAGGGAGACCTAGCTGAAACTTAATCTGGGGAAAATTCAAATTCTGTGGGCTGGAATGCTGGTTGATTGTGGATAGTGGTGTAAAATAATTGGTAATGGGGGCTTCACTCAGTTGGAAAAGTTTCTTTTTGGGACTACTGTTGGTCATGCTAGCTGGGGATTCTGTGAATTGGAGTCGTTAAAAAAGTAACTCTTGCAAGTTATGGTTTCACTTTCCTTGGAGGACTAGATGTGTAACTTTGATTCATAAATTCATCACTGTTTAGAATGACCCAGGTAGCAGTCGTGTCCAGGAGTGCTTTTTACAAGCTCCAGCTTGTACAACAAGTGCTCCATTATCTGAAGCTGTTGGACCTGGCATTGGTTTCTTTCAGCTGGATTATTGCAATGCTGGGTTTTATGGATCTGACCCTGAAGATTGCCTGGGAGCTAGGGCTTGTGTAAAATGAAGTCACCTGGATACTGATGGAAGCAGTCTAAACACATAATTCAGATTTGGACCCAATTACATTGACTAGCAATCAGTTTCTGTGCTCAGTTAAAAGTGCTGGTCTCACCCTCTAAGGCCATAATGACTTGGGGCCAGGTTGTCTGAAGGACTATCTTCACAGTCCTGCCACTCACATTTACCTGGAAGTCTATTTGAATGCTTGCTGTTATGGTAAAGTGAGTTGGCATATATAAAGTTTTTCTCAGGGGTGACCCCAAAATGGTGGAACTCCAGGAACATAGCTAGGGAAGGAGGAAAGAAAAGAATTCCTCCCCTCCCAACAAGAACTTTGCACTCCCAAATTAAATTTTCTTCAATCCCCAAATTTCTAGCATTGCAGTTATTTAAAACTTCAGTTGAGCATTTAGACACTCTGTTTAGGCACCCAAAGAAAAAGGGACAGACAAAGGTACCAAAGGAATGTGAACATTGTGAATATAAGAGTCCTAGGTGTTAACCATTTCCAGTACCTCACTCTCTACAGTACTAGAGAGTTAAGGAATGAAAGAAAACTTCATCTGGGGCTCAGGATTCTTATTGGGAAGGAAATGCCTTCATTTGGTTCCCCTCCTGCGTGATGACACCACACTGATATCCCATTGCAAGAGGCTAGTACATTTCCTCATCAGTTCAGGTCTTTAGATGAGGTCTGAAGATCCTTCTCATCTCTGCTACCTTTAATGCCTTTAATGAAGACCACAAAATAGCTTGGACATTCAGCCCAACTTTCTCAAATTAACCTTACTTTGAGAAAGCTGGACTGAATGTGCAAGCTATTTGACATTGTTTTCCTTCAAGTGTTGTATCCTATATTCATTTTGCTTTGCACTATGACTTTATTTGGGCTGTGGCTGAAAATACTACACCTGCTTTGTCGTAGTTATGATCATTCAAGCTTCTCCTTCCAGCCTTGACAACAGTGGTAGGTGGTCACATCTATGTCAGTCCTTCACGGATTGTCCATCAGGCTCCAGACCGTACTCTTGTCTTTAAAGGTGCTATCCAAGGTGCTGACAGCCAACATGGTGTAGTGGTTTGAACATTGAGCTATGACTCTAGAGACCAGGGTTTGAATCCCTGTTTGGCCATGGAAACCCACTGGTTGACCTTAGGCAGGTCACACTGTCTCAGCCTCAAAGGAAGGCAAAGATAACCCCTCTCTAAACAAGTCTTGCAAAAAAAAAGAAAAAAGTGACAGGTTTGCCTGTAAGTTGGAAATGACTCGAAGGCACATAAGAGCAGCAGCATCCAAGGTGCTGAACATCACCCCTGAATAGATCCAGCACCTTAGATAGCCTCTTTAAAATCTGGACTAAAGCCCAGAGCAGATTTAGCACTCCACTGCCATGGGAGCCACCAGCCGCCTCTGGTTGACAACAATGAGGCTTCAGCCCTTAGTCTGCAAGTCATTTTCTTCTTCTGTTTAAGAGGACAGTAAAAAGCATTTAATAGATCTAAATCCTGGAACAAGAAGCCATCTAACAGTTGCAGTTCTGCAAGTGTCAACCACAGCAATGTGAAAAATGGCATTTGGTTTTGTAGAAAGACCTCACACAAATCCCCAGTATCCCTTCATACAATGAAGAAAAAGACTTCTTCTCCCATTCGTGAGATCATATAATTCTATAGCTTTGTTCTGGCATAATTCTGGTATTAATCATGGTTAAAAGACTGTCAGTGAGCTATAGGCTGGGACACAGATCTACTCCTTCATCGGAGAGAGGGTGCTACTGAGATGCTGTGACTTAGTAGTGGCGATTCATGTGTATTCCTGGGGGAAAGTTAAATGGCTTTGAACCAAGGAATTTGAAATAAAATTTAAGTTTTTTTGGAGAGCACTATGGCTGCATACAGATAGGGCAAACAGAAGATAAAGCAAGAGATGAAATAATCTGTTATTCATGGCAAGCTTTTCACATTGTTCTCATCTTAAGAAAATGGTCAGAAACTTGCAGTTTGGCAGATAAAACAAAATGGAAGAACACATCTCATGTTTATATCTGAAGTATCACACTGTAGGGTGCAGAGTAACATCTTCCAGGTAACGCAGGGGTAGAGATTCCTGTCATTGTGCATAATTCAGAACTTTGTCTCTGTCTGTTTTAATGCTGAATACTCTGAAAATGTTAGAAGCACTAGAATATTTGCTGAATATATACTGACCACTTGTCACTTCCGTATTTCATTCTTGTTGACAGGATTTCATTGCTGAGATGTAGCAAGGTTGTTAACCCAAGCCCTAAACTGCAGTTTGTACCCTAAATTCCCCATTTCAGCCCAAAGACTTTTGTCTCCATGGTGTCAAAGGCATACATACATATGCTGCATTGTACTTAAGGCATACATACATACGCTGCATCTTGCCTAAGCCCACTAAAGTGATTTCTCCTGTTAGTTCATTTGGTTTCACAGAAAGCCTTGAGAAGATTGCTTCTTCTGCTTCTATGAGGAAATTCAGGTGTCCCAAGGAAACCCACTGGGTGACACTGGGTGTGCATCAGACAATCTCAGCCGCATGGTAAGGTTTGCCTTAGGGTCACCATAAGTCAGAAATGAGTTGAAGGCGCATGACAACAACAACAACAAAAAAGCAACAGCATCAAGGAAAACTTTTCACTGGATTGGCTGGGTGGTTATTCCTCCCCCAGTTTCTTCTTGAATGTCCAGAAATTGAAAATGAATTTTCCCAGTGCATCTGTGGAATCTGGCCATAGTCTTTGAGAATTTATTTTTATTTAATTATTATTCTTTTTCAGGTTTTATAAACTACTTCGAGTCACAGTTTTGGGGGAAAGGTGGACTATATGCTAATCATCATCATCATCATCATCTGGGGAAATTTAATTATTCTTATGAAATAATTAGTAATAATAATTATTATTAATAATCATTGAAATAATTACTGACAGAATTTTTTTTTAAAAAACTACCAATATACCAAAACAACTCTAGTTTCAGCAGTGACAGGTGGGAGCTACTCCAGGAGCAATTCCAGGAACACCTGAACCTCAGGAAGAACTTTCTGATGGTCAGAGCTGTCTGGCAGTGGAATCTGCTGCCTCAGAGTGTGGTGGAGTTTCCTTCTTTGGAGGTTTTTAGGCAGAGGTTGGATGGCCATCTGTTGGGAATGCTTTGAAGTGCGTTCCTGCATGGCAGGGGGTTGGACTGGTTGGCCCCTGTGGACTCTTCCAACTCTCATGATTCTATGATTATCATTCCAAATGGACTGTCAGAACATCTGCATGACGTTGCAGTAGACAGCATCATAGCAACAGTTACAAAAGGTGACATTGCTTGGAATGTGCAACTCAATCCACCCATATGTCACTGATTCCTGGATTTCTGGATAGAATTTGAATTCCTGAGGGTCCTAAACTCCAGCTTTCAGCACTTGGTAGACTGTGAGCCTAATGGTAATTATAATCAGCAAAGCCATTCCAAGACATCTTGCTGTGTGAGGCAGAGCAGCAAATCAGGCATTTACCAACAAAATCACAGCCAAGGACCTAGCATCCAAGACTAGTACAAAAATATTTTGGTACCCAAGGCAAGGCCTAAATACCCAGATCGTGTCTGATCTTGGAAGCTAAGCAAGGTGAACCCTTGTTAGTACTTGGGTGGGAGACTGCCAAAGAATACCAAGTGCTGTAGGCTACATTTCAGAGGAGGGAACTGGCAAAAACACCTTTCAGTATTCCATGGCTAAGAGAATCCTATGAAATGCATGGGGTCACCATAAGTCAATAGGCAGCTTGAAGGCAAGTATGCACACATACCCAGGGCAAAAAATCCCACAAGTTGTTAAAAAAAAATAGGTGCCATCTTGCTGCCTTTTCTTGAAAGGCAAAATGTGTCAACTAAGGCAGCTGCCTCATCCTGCGTAATGGCAGAGGTGGCTGGCCCACAGGAGTCTGTTCAGAAAGAAGAGTTGGACCTTAGCCAAAGCCTAAAGCATGCTGTGGTAGCTGCCTCCTAAATACTGAGGTGGGGTAGGGGAGTGAAGAGGATGAGGGAGGCAGGGGCCACCACGTGGAAGACCTGCTTCCTCTCTGCCACCAGATGGTGATGTGTGGCTCACAATGATCCCTAAAAAGCCTCCTCTCATGATGTTAATGATTGGAAATGTTTGTATTGGGAAAGGTGATCCAGGCAATTGGAGAAGGCATTCAGATTGCCAGAGACCCCAGTCATAACTTGTTTGGTTATTTATATAAGTAAGAAGAGGAAACTTGAAGTTGCCCATCAGCAGTTGGAATCATGAGAGCTGACTGGGTAGACAAACTGGTCACTGGGCTGCAGCATTCCCCCCAAAGCAAAAATATTTTATATTTTTTTTATTTAGATTATAGTGATTATTTTCAAATTTTGTTCAAATTTTTGTTCTTTTCCTTTTCCTCCATGTCTTCCTCTTTTTCATATGTGTGGGAAGAATGCACCAGTAGCTGGAGAGACACTAAAAAAATGCTAAGTAGTGTTATTTTGAAAACTCAGGCCCTTTCTGCACCTTACCATTTTTGTTGTTGTCCTGTTGTGATCCCAGCAGTGCCACTGCTGGGATGGGAGTCTGACCCAAATGCTCCCCTCTGCACCCAGCTGGCTGCCTGTGGAAGGGTAGTAGTCAGGACACATTCCTTCCTTCCACAGTGCAGCTAGCCACTTCCTGTGCTGCATCGAGGAAGGAAGGCTGTAGATCACACTTCTGCCCTTTCTGCACAGTGGCCGACGATGAGAGTATTGTGTGATCAGGGGCATTACTGTTTTCCCCCAGTAATGGAATATCCTACAATTGTGGTAGCTGGGGACGTATGGGTGGTGGAACTGTGATGACATTGTGTGAAAACATGACTTGTGGACTGGCAACAACATATCCCCATCCTGGGACAGTGTCGTTGTGTGGAAATGTCCTCAGACAGTACCCATACATTAATATATGAAGAGTGAAAACATTATAAAAAGTATGAGTCTTTGACAATGGGCACAGAACTCATACCCTCCAACATTTCACAGATGAAAACTTGGGCACATGTGGCCAAGCAACATTGGAGTGTGATCAAGATATCGAAAGTTGTTAATGAGGAAGGACACACAAGTTAGAAGAGGCCGCAACAGTTTGCTTTTGTCTGAGCTGATTGGGAAGTCCAGAAGTCCTCCCCCTTCCCTCCTTTTCCTGCTGCTGAGTTAATTGAGTGCAAACTACTTTTGCACTTTGAAATCAGTCTCTAGCAACTGAAGTAAATTGAGAACAAAGGGGAAACTGGAATTAGGTAAGAGAAACTGGGACATTTTAAATGCAGATGAATATGTGGGACAACAGAAGATTAATCAGGACTGTCCCTGCCAAATCAGGACAGTTGGAAGGTTTGAGATCTTCCTGACAGGAATGTATAATGAAAATAGATTCTTCAATTCTGAAAGAAAATTGAAAATGCAATATGTGTGCAACTATGTCACTGGAGAATAAGTACTAGAACAATGTGTTTCCTGAAGGAGGGTCTTTACACAAGCCAGGCTTTCCAAATTCTCCAGTCTGGGGGCCATCAGTGGGTCTTTTAATGATTTATCACATCAGTAACATGCAATGGCTTATCCCTGGGTGGTCTTCTCAAGCATGGTCTTTAAGCCAGAATCAGGTGACGCTGGTTACCCAGAAATAGTGGGTTCTAAATAGCTGCCCTATTAAAACATCTTCATTCAGAGTAGTCAGTGATAGGATCTGTCATACAATCTTCCCTGGGCTTTAAAACATAGGTGTCAAAAATAACTCAGTAATTTTTATGTCAGTTTGGTTTAGACCTGTCTTGTGTAAAAAACAGAATCTATGGAGAAAGAACTACTTTATATTGAAGAATATCATATAAAATTAATAATATAATCTAAGCCCACAGCTCTTTCTTTAGACAGACACAGTGAGATAATTTTAAACTCCCTCTCGCAACACATATTGTGAAAACAATCATGATTTTTTTGTCTGTAGATTTCTGGATGGTTGAGCCTAATATAAATAGTGTCTTCCCACGATTTTATTCCTCCTCTTGAAATCCAGTTTGTCTCATGTAAGAATATTGTTTTGGGCACTTTATAGTGAACAGTACACAGAGTAAAGGATATAGATTTTTTTTTAGTATATTGCATTTTCATACCCATTTGTCATATTTATAGGTCACACAGATAAATATAGATAAGATTTATTGTTCAGCTGTTTTTTAAATAATGAAAAAAAAATAAAAAACATGTTTCAATATCTAAAGAATCTGCAGTGGCGGAGCTTGGAGTGCATGGAGGGGGGCGGCAGGGGGCGTGGCTATGGCGTGCGAGGGTGTGGCCACAGTGCATGGGGCGTGGCTGCAGTGTGTGAGGGCATGGCCAGGGCATGCGGGGGCGTGGCTACGAGCTGGGACGCCCCAAAAACATTACTACCTGGGGTGAAGCACCCCTGTTCCTTCGTGACTGAGAATCTGTATATATAGATATTGAACCCACATACTCTCCTCTCTTCACTGCTGAATTAATTGAATGAACCCTGCACTTTGAACTCAGTTTGCAGCTATTGAAGTGAGCTGAGGACAAAGGAGAAAAGTGAGAGGAGGAGAGAGAAACTGGGATATTTTAAAAGCAGCTGAAAAAGTGGGACAACAGAGGATTAATCGGGACTGTCACTGCCAAATGGGGACAGTTGGAGGATATGGAAGATGATGTTGATATTGTGCATGCAGCTACAGGAACACAGCCTACTAAATGGCTCTCCCTTCCAAATGGCCATGAGGGTGGGTCACAGGAGACGAATCAGTTATATGTGCAGGGAGAAGGGGATGGGTGTTGTTCTATCTGGTGGAACTTTATATTCTGCCAAATTATAAAGCCTCTCAGCCTATAGGAAGAGATAGCCGGAGGACAAGGTTATTCCTTGGTGAGCTAGGAATTATGGATACAAATCAGACATGAAAGATGACTTTTTAACTACCTCCATAGTAATGGGGGTGCACCCACACAAACTGTGGAAGAGGAATATCCCCTGCTGGGTCATTCTGTGCCTCATGCTTCTGCCTCAGGCTCCGCTGCGGGTGCTGAGGTGATGATGAGGTAATGAAGGAGAGCATGTTTCGTACCAGAAAGCAGTGGCTGGTAGCATTCAGGCATTTTTAAATAACTAAAAAATATCCGTCTAGCTACTTTTGGAAAGTTGCTGTAAAAATATATAACTATAATGATAACTAACTACTTTGGCCCCAGCCAGTAATTGCTACTAATAATTATCTTTTATCTTTCCCAACTTCTGATATTATTGAGGTTCTTGGTTGTTTGTATTAAAAAAAAGTAGATGGCTAGAAATGTTTTTCTGCTATCACAGTTGTAGAACTCATGGTCATAGAGTTAAGGTGTATGATAGGGGATTCAGGATAGATAAAAGACATATTTCGTCACACAACGAACAGTTATACAAGAGAAGTCTTAGACAAATATTTTATATTTTATTTTGATATATTTTATTTTATTATTTTATTCTATTTTATTACTATAACTTCTCTTTCTCAACCCCGGGTCTCCCAGCAGCTTACAAAACAGAAAACATACAAATGAAAGGTCACATTACTGAAAACATACAAATGACGAAATGTAATTAAACTATCAGTAGATTTATATTGGGCTACATCCCTCAGAATTCCTCAGCTGGCAAGGTCATGTTGGCTCAGGGGTTTGGGGAGTTAACATCCAGAAAAGGAAGTTGTCTCAGGTCTGGGAAGTTACTATCACAAGACGTAGTTATGAGTCCTGTTGTGGTGGGCTTTAACAGCCAATTAAACAAGTTTATGGAAAACATGTCACCCATGGCTACTAGTCACGATGGCTGCATACTACTTGCAGGATCTGAGGCAGGGCCAATTGCTGGGAATCACAAGTGGGAGAGGTCTCATGGGCATCCTAAAAGCATTTGGTGGGAACCAAATGCTGGACTAGGCCTTTGGTCAGATCCAGCAGAGCTCTTCTGTGTGTATTTCTCAAATTACAGCTATCCCTTATTAATAGTTGTTGGTTTCAAGAAAAGAATTCACTGTGTTTCTTGTTACTCTTTGTAGTACTGTCTGTTGCATTTGGCAATCAACTTTTTTAATGCTCCCCTGAAATGTTACAGAATTTTTATTGTTACCAGTCATACTGTCAGTAGTGCTTCTATCACATACCATAGTTGCTCATTCATGCTCTTTAGAGATTCTTCCAATAATCACTAGGCATGAGTTTACTCTATTGTTCAACAGCGCTTCATGGCAAAGTTCCTGATCTTTTGCTACCCTCTGCATTTGTCCTTTCTTTGTTTTTCTGTCTGCTGTTATGGCAGCCTCAGTCAACAGACTTCTTGTCTCCTTTGCTAAAACACCAAGACCCACCTTGTGTTTTTATATCTATGAAAACTCTTCAGCAATTTGCTGGACTGCTTGGTTCATCTAACACAGCAGGCCAAGGGCAAATATTGGATGATCTTCTTGTGCTTTTTCTTTCCTACTGTGTATTTGAAACCTGGGGTTTGATACAGGCTCCACATATCACATTAAGAACTCAGAACAGCCAAAATGGTCCATAGTCCAACAGTCTAGCTAACCTTATATACCCTGGATCCATCTTGCTAGGACCAGTTGGTGCAAAAGAAACACTCAAAAACCCAGAAAATCAATGGGCATTTGTTTATTACCTGCTATATACTTCAGAACTTGGGAAAAGTTCCTCTTTTGATTGCAACTCCCAGAATTTCCCAGCAGCATGGAATCTGTAGTCTAACATTTCCATATTCTTCCTAGTTGTTGCAGATACATGAGGTATAAGCTGATAGAACAAGCCACTGCAGAATTCAGAGGGCATAGCTTGTTGAGAGAATACATGTTTTGCATGAAGTAGGTCTCTAGCTCAGTCTCTGGCATGTCTACCATGCATGGTGACAGTTTTAAAGCTAATTAGCTGAATTTGAATAGGAGGTATTGATTGATTGATGGGTATTGATTCTTTGAGGCTGTTCATGATTTTTTGAGGTTACTTCACTGCAGCTAAGTAAGATTTTCCCTTTTCTTAGGAGGGAGAGGTTACTATTTTCCTTCTCTGTGAGACTTTACCAAGGCAGTTACCGCATTCCAGATGGAAATTTCCAAGTGTTTGTAAATATTCTTGTGTAATTGTCTTTGTTGTGGTGGTTTTTCCCTTACATACCCCTCCTACTTCCCCTACTTTTCCCTATATTCCTTCGCCCGTATATTGTAGTAATTTATGTGTTGTAAGTTCTGTTCTAGTGTCCTATGTTGATTTGTATATATGTCTTTGCAAATATATATATATATATATATATATAAAATCTCTGGCACGTCCAGTTAAAGCATCAGGTAATAAGTGGTGGAAAAGAACTGTGTGAGATGCTAGAGAACTACTGATACTGCTTACCAGGGTCAATATTAGCAGAGATCTGCTCCTACTAAATGGGTGTAGGGCATGCACCCTTATTGAGAAGCTGTCTTGCATGGTGGTAGTGGGATTGTTGCAGAAGGAGGTACTGCATATCTCCTCCTGCAGTGTCCCAAAAGTCTCATAGGGAGATATAACCTCTGGTTTTGCCTGTGTATGAGATTCAGCCCTATAGGAACAACAGGATTCAGGCTTAGATGCATAGTCTGACCTCCCAGTGTTTCTTGCCAAGCCTGAGATTTCAGACTGAAATCTGAGACCTAATAATAATAATAATAATAATAATAATAATAATAATAATAATATTTATTTATAACCCGCCTCTCCCAACGGATTGAGGCGGTACTACAGCAGTACATAAATACATTAAAAGCAGTTAAAACATAACCCATCCTCCCCACCCACCAACCCATCTAAACCCCCTAAAACACATTAACTATTAAAAATAAGAAGACAGTTGGTGGGAGGCGGTGGAGCACTAGTCTGGGAAGGCCTGTCAGAAGAGAACAGTCTTGACTGCTTTTTTAAAGCAGTCAAGACAGGTAATATGCTGGGTCTCTTCTGGCAGGCCATTCCATAACCTGGGGGAGATAGAAGAGAGGGTCCTCTGGGTAACTGCAGCCAGCCTAGTTCTGACCGGCTGCAGTAAATTCCTCCCAGAGGACCTTAATGTGCGGGGCAGCTTATATGGGAGAAGGCGATCCCGCCTTCCTAGAGATTTTCCGCTATAGATGTGATGAGGGTGGCCCCTGTTGATGTCTTTAAGCAGGAAGATACATTAAGCACAGTTGCACAGAGTGTGGAATTCAAACAAAAAATACCAGAACCATTTTTGCACTAGACCATTATAGTGCTATTATTCCACTTTCAACATCCTATGGAATCCTGGGGTTTGCAGTTGAGGGAGGGGCCTCAAAAGCCCCTCCCTCAACTGCAAACCCCAGGATTCCATAGGATGTTGAAAGTGGAATAATAGCACTATAACAGGCTAGAGGAGAAATGGCCTAGGTCGAACAAATGAGGAGAATGTATGTTTGTGTATACACACACCTACATGCATATACCTTTCAAGGCAGTGATCTCCTATTGAGATTCCTCCTTCTTGCCTTGGACCTGAAGAGGGACCAGGTCCTTAAATTCAGAGTCATATCTCAAGATCTGGCAACGCTATTGAGGTATTGGTTTTCAATGGTCTGTCTTATAAAAATTCTCTTGAACATACAAAATGAACATCTCAGGGAGGAGATTCTAGTCTTGTGTCCATGTGACACAGTAGTTTTGAATGTTGTCTAGGTCCTGAAGTATGTGTAGTTTCAGGCTTCCCCAAGAGTTCTTTCAGTGCTGAACACTGACACACATTACTGCCATAGCACAAGCTTTATTGGTGGTAAATGATGTAGCGATGGTACACAGCAGAGAAGCACTACAGCCTTTTCACTGATAGGATCCAGTATCTACTTACAGCCAATGGTAGAACTTAGCCTTCAAACAAGTTCTAACCAGACTACTAAATTCCTTGGAAAATGGGGAGTCCAAAAACTGGAGGGGACCCCCCTGAAGGTGAGGTCAATGAAAGACGGGCAAATGAAAACAAAAAGCATGCAACCATGACCCATCTGCTCCCCACCCCCAATAGTAATGAGAACTTTGCAAGTAGGTTAGCAACAGAGAAAAATTCACTTGAATGAGTTAACTTGTAGAATGAGTTAACTTGTATTAGTAACCTTGTTGGTTAACATTTGCCATAAGATTTGCATAGTGCAATCTAACTACACATGTGAAAATCTATGCTCTGCAACCACAGTATAGGATCTTGGCCACACTGTCAGATTGCACCTAAATATTAGGAAGACCTTCCTGAAGATAACAGCTGCACAACAGAGGACTAGTCTCTCTCAGAAGCTAGTGAGCTTTCCTTCTTTGGAGGATTTTAAATAGAGACTGGATGGGCATCTTTCCAAAGTCATTGAGTTGTGGATTCCTGCATGTCAGGAAGTGGAACCAAATGACCCCCTCCAGCTCTCTGATTCTATAATTCTACGAGCACCAATCAGCCTTATAGATAGGTGTGTTTGGCTCAAAGAAAAAGCCAATGGCTTTTCACTGCTGTTAAATAAGACTATGTGCATCTTATATTTTTTATTGTTAAGTGCTATTTTTATTTGTATAATTAGTACCAAGTCCAAAATTGGGGTGGGGGGCTGGCACCAAATGTGAATTTTCATTGGACGCATGAGGCTTCACCACAGTCAACCAGCTGTAGTTATTTGACTATACTGAATTTTGTGATGCTTGAAGATGATTGGACTTTTCCTGCATATTTGGAACTCTCCCCCCCCCCAAACCCCAGAATTATCAGGGGAAAGAGAAAAATCACAGCACTACAGATTTCTGATCATGCAGCTGAGCCTTAAAAAATTTCCTTACATACCAACCACTTAACCTCAAACTGACCTTAATGTAGACAAAAAGGAATACTTATATACAAGACTTTGCAAGCAGTAAACAAAGGGCATAGTTTTGAACAATGAGGGAGGAAAAGAAGTAGCACTCTCTTTCCTGACTTTACAAACCCTGTATTTTTCTGGTTATAAGTAAACTACTGTGAGACTAACCATAATGTGGAAATTGGACAGTGGGATGCTCTGATAACAGTGTCCTTAACTCGGTGACCATTTGTAATATAGTTCCTGCTCCATCTGTACTGAGAAGCATGAGAAAGAAGGATTACAATGAATGCCAAAGAATATTCTAGGTTTGTATAGGATGTTGTATAGGCTGTGCAGGGAGGGGGGACTGTTTTCTTTGGAGTGCATTTTTTAGTTGTTTGTCCTCTAATTAGCACTTCCTGCGTTGATACATGGATTGGGACAGTTCTCCTTTAGGTTTGTTACTTGTCTGAATTTTGTAGTGCAGTTCATGGCTCAAATATTGGTACATAAATATGTGGATAATGAAAATTACATAGGAAAAACATCCATATTCAGGGAATGTGGATGTTAGGGAAAGGGGCTCACAAATGTGCATATTAGGAAAAGTTGTATACAAAACTAGTACATTGGGAAATCTAATATATAAAAGTCAAAGTTTGTCTGTGTCAGGCGAAGACTTCATATCATTGGCTGCCTAAGAAGATTCTATGGAATCCTGGGATTTGCAGTTTAGGGAGGAGCCTTTAGAATTCTTAGCCAGAGAGCTCTTGGGCCTCAGTCAACTGTGTCTGTCTTGAATAAGCAGGTTGCTATGGAGATGAGGCCTAGCAGCAAGGAGGAGGACCGTGTATTCCCTCAGGAACCCAACCTCTGTGTGTTAATAACCCTGACTACAGATTGCATTGGGGAATATGGGGAAAAAGTTACAGGTACTGGACAAGACGGTTTGGGGAATTAGAGACACAGGATCTCAAATCTTTCTAACAAGTATTACTTATGAGAAAATAAAATCCTGGGAAATGCTGGGTATATATGCTAGTATACTTATGAAAACAAATCTGCTTTTGTATGCCTTAAATCTCTGCCAAAAAGGGATCTAGGTGGAACTCAAGAGAGAATGAATTTATTTGCATGAGCATTTAGAAAAGTTACCTTTTAAGATTAGTACTTTCAGAAGTTCACAGCCAGCATGGCCATTGCTCCGAGTTCTGGTTTGGACATATGTAATACTAACATAGGCCAGAGAAAGATAGATTCATCCACCTGTAGGTATGGAACAAAAAAGAAAAGGCTACTTAGGAATGATCTGTTATTTCAGGTGTTTTGATATTCTGTATTATTCAAAGCACTTAGCAGTCATAGGCAGCCATGCTGATCAGCAATTAAATACATGAATAAGTAAATCTGAAAGCTGAGATTTTTTTAAAGGACCGAATAAAATGTCACAAAATCCCAAGTAAGCTTACAGTGTTTTCAGACTTCTCTTGCTTAGATGTTAAAGGCAAAAAGGTGGTGAAGATAATATACTGAGTATGATGTTGAAACACAAATGTGCAGTTTGCAACCCTACTAAGAGGGAATTTAAGATATCTCAGGGAAACTTCATGAGATTTAGTTCTTTCTTAGTACAAAACTGGTGTCAAATTGTACTGTAGGCTGCTGCTGAAAGAATTTTACAGGCATTCCTTGAAAAAGAGGACATGGATTTGTATTCCATTTGAATATACCAATCTGTATACACAGATGCACATTTAGATATAACGAATATGATTTAAATAGAAATATAATACATTTTACCATAGTAGAGAATCTGTGATCAAGTGTTTTGCTCAGCTCAACTAATAATAGTTGATTAGTATTTTCAAGGCTTCCTGAAGGTTTCTTTTCTATGGTTCTTTACCTTTAACCTAGACAAGGACTGGATACCCTTCAGACAGATACTGCTTCTGTAAAGATGTAAGTGTGTTTTCATTTTAACACACACAGGTAAATGCAAAAGCATTAATTTGACAGCACCAGGCTGTGACCTTTGGATGAGAATGAATGTTTGAGTAAATACACAAAGGTGCACCAATTGTCACTGGGCTCCATCACAGACAGGCAATGCCCTGCACTGTGTGGTGGACCAGGAGGACTGATTAGCACATCCAAAAACCCCCAAACCAAACCAAACCAAACCAAATCAAAAAATTAACTTAATTTTAACATACCTTAAAAGCCAGCTAGATAGAAAATGGAAAACAGTTTTGTTTCTTCACAGGCCTATATTGCCTTTATGTTATGTGTAAGTCAGATGTCGAAAGTTTTTCTGTGAGTGATTCAATGCACAGTGGCCCCTCCACTTTTGCGAGAGTTTGGGGGTTTGGGGTGAAAAAACCGCAAATAACTCCTCTCTCATGCTCTCCTTCCCATTTCCTACTGGGGGTCCTCTCCCTCTCCTTTGCCTTTTGCCCTGGCATGTGAGCCTCCCTTCCCCACACCAGGCAAAATGCAAGGGAGTGGGAGAAGGGAGATCCAGAGGGGAGAAGGAAGGGTTACACATGCCTTCCCCTCCCATTCTTTTGCCTTTTGTCTTGGCATGCATTCTCTGTGCCGTGGCAAAAGGCAAGAGAATGGGAGGAGGAGAATGGCGGGGGGGGGGAATGCATGCACACCACAAAATAATCAGATTTGTGAAGGTCAAACCTATGAATGTGGAGGGAGGACTGTAACTGATATTGAGTTCTGTGAAGAGACTAGTGAAAGTATGTGTACAAAGTACATGTAAAACATTTTTTTCTACCTTTCTAGTGTGTGTGTGTAAAATGGGGATATGGTACAGAAGCAAAGGGTTATGCCATCATTTGTCAGTGTTGTGTTCTAGGCCATCTCTCTCTCTCCTTTCCCCATTTTTTCTCTCTCATACACAACTGCTATTTGCAGAGGAATTAGACATGGAGAGTTATAATTACAAAACTCCCACATCATATCTAGTTTGGTGCTATCCTTTTTCTAAAAGGCAGTTCCACTCATCTGCCAAGCCAAACAATATACTTGTCATAACTCACCCTCTGGAGGGCTATGTGGAGGAGGAGGAGGAGGAGGAGGAGGAGGAGGAGGAGGAGGAGGAGGAGGAATATTGCCAAGAAGCTATAGCTCCTTCTGAGTCCAAGGAGATTGGGGCTGGGGCAGTAAGGGATCCTACTCCCCAACAGGACCTGGCAGATGCTGCAGACACTGAATGTGACATGACCCTGTCCTTCGTTGAGAGATTGAGGGAAAAAATTCCAAGCCCAGCACCAGTTAAATAGTAAACATTGACCTAATCAAGCACTAATGAGGCAGCTGTGGCCTTGAAGGAGCTGTTGATAAATATCCCAGCAGTTTTCTCTCAGCCTTGATACAGACAACGGTCTTATCTGGTCTTATCTGGTTGACTGGCAGTACTCTCTTGTGTTCCTGTTTTGTCTTGACCTTGGACTGGCTATGTTTGGACTATTCTTTGTTGGCTCATGTACCTGGACTTTTGACCTGCTGATGTGACTTTGGGACCACCCTTGTGTTTCTCCCTTCATCTTGCTCAGATAACCCATGGCTGACCTGGACTGAACTGACTACCTGACTGCTTCTGCACACCAATAACTTGCTGACTTGGGCACTTGCTAACTTGTGTTCAGGACAATATTGGGCCCCCATATGTAAATTCATCATTTTATGTGTGGGTTTTATTCATGGCATTTTAATCTCATCCTTAGGAGATCCCATTGATAGCTCCCCACTCCTCTTATCTTTCTCTGAGTCCTGTGGGGTAAGTTAAATTGAGAAATGATGACTGAATTAAGTTAACTGAGCAGATCTATAAACCTGGTTCTTTTCAGTCCTGATTTGACAATCTAACCACCAGACCACATTGGAAATGGATTGGCTATCAAATCTCTAGAACCACAGGATGAAGTCTCCACTTCATGTTGCACTATGTCCAATGGAACACTTTTGCATGGAATTCATTCACAAATTAATCTTCCAGTACCCAAACGCACAGGTTGGAATCTTGTCGGTATGCTGTGCATATATAATTCCCCTACGGAGTGGCTGGACATTTTTGTTGGATGTGGAATAGCTTCATTCAGTTCAGGGGTTGTGGAAGTGATGATTCATATGCAGCATCATTGCACATGGATCAGTGTATGTACTGCACATGAATGTGCATCATGTGTTGATGTGTATTACACGTGGATATCCATGTACATCAGTTTGCAAATTTGATGTCTTGGCTCAGTTGTGCAATATTGCCATTCATAGCGCAATTGCATAAAGTCATTTAATGGATAAATCTGCATGCACAGATTTATATTAAGCAACCATGATATGGGATTTTGGCCACAGCAATCTAGTAGTACAGTCAGCCCTCCACATTTGCGGGTTTCACTTTTGCAGATTTGATTATTCACAGAATTATTTGCTGTCAGCTCTGCTGCCTCCTTATGCCATTTTTAATAGGGACTGCAAGTCTTGTGAGACTAAGGCCCTTTCCACACGGGGGGGCCTGAAACGCGGTGGAACGGGGTGGTGCATGCGGGGACGGAGCTTACCTTAATCCGGGTGGCTCTTTCCCTGCGGGGAGCAGCGCGCGTTTGCTGCTCTACACACCGCCGGCGTCCGGTGGTACCCATAATGGTGGCCAGCGGCTTCCGGCGGCACTCCGCCAATCAGGGCAGTGCGTCAGCCGGAAGCCCGCCCCCGGGTAGCTCTGCAGGGACGTGCTTGCGCACCCCTGCAGTTCTTCACGGGGCAGTGTGACGGGCTAGCGCGCTCTTGTTTTAAAAAGACCACTTGAAAGGTGGTCTTTATAAACACGCGGAGCCACCCCTGTGGCCACGCAAGGGCACTTTGAGGTGTAGAACCTCACCTTTTCAAACCGCCCTAGCGCACCCCGCGGTGTAGACGACCTCCTGGTGAGGTCATCCCAGCGCGGGCTATATCCCCGTGTGGAAATGGCCTGAGAAACTGTGAATGAGGCTTGTAAGTCCCTATTAAAAATGGTGTGGGGCAGCAGTGGGGGAGGCAGTGAGCCCCACCAGCCACCCACTTGTGCCTTGTGAAGGAACCGTGATGCTTCAGAGGAATTGTGGTGAACTGAATATGGTGATCATACTTTTGTGTGTGTTAAATATGGTTTGGGAGGGCTTAGAGTTATTCATATTTTTTCCACTTTCACAGGGGTCCTGTGTCCCTAACCCTAGCAAATGTGGAGAGATGACTATATACGTATATGCCTGTGAATTAGTTGTCATGCTTTCTGCTTTTTAAAGAGCATCAAATCATGAGGATAGGAATCTTCCACCATGGCACCTTCAGTGAACTGAGATTGTGATAAGATGCTGTGCTGAAGCTGTTGCAGAGAGATGGCAGCAGTGGAGAGGTTTCCTTTGGAGTGTGGAAGGCCCCCACAGTGCACCAGAAGACATAAGGCCTTCATTGTGGCCTCAATTGGCCTCATTATGGAGTGAAGCCTGTGCTTAATTTTTAGTCAACATGAGCAGACTTGGATAATAGAGCACTTCTTAAAAATGTCTGCAAGCAGCTTCTTTTGTAATCTATTGGCCCTTTCTGCCTGTGGTTTAAACTTTGGCATATGCTGCAGTACAATACCCCATGTAACCAAATGTCAGTTATGTGCCCTGCGGCAAAAAACCCGAAAAATTAACTTGATACCCATCATCATCCAGGCACTGATTGATCTGGCTGCAGACAGAAGAACACATCTGCTGGAATAAATTACATCGTTACAGGCTACAGCGTTTTGCTTCTTCCTCCTATATAATGGTTGGCATGATTAATTTATCGGCAGATTAGTAAACAACAACACTGTAACAGACACAGAAAAGACCGATGAAATAAAGGCCTGAGACTTATAGGAGCTGTTGCACCAATGAGCTACCTCTGAATAACAGCTGTAATTTAGCTAATTGGGAAAAAAGAAAACAGACAAGGCGCAATAGTTAGTCATAACTAGAAGTCCAATCCTGCTAAAGTTTAAAAATGCTCTCTTTTGGATTACAAACCCCAGAATTCCCCAACCAGCCCCGGGAGTTGTAGTCCAAAAGAAAAATTTTCAGCCTCGAAAGGTAAATTTTCAATCCTACACAGGCATATTTGGAAATAAATCCCTCTAAATTCAGTGGGATTTGTCACAAAATGATGTTCAGGATTGCAGCCTAAATTCTTTCAAAAGGAACTGAGTACATTTTAGACAGTTTTCACATGTATGGCTTCAATTAGCTTTGAACATCTCTTGTGCTATTGACATTTGCTGTCTGATTGGTAATCGTGTGGAAGACAAAGCAGAAGGGAAACATTTTGTAAGGCAAATAAGCATTCTGACTGATGTAGGTTTTTGATTCACACTACAAAGTGATCTTTAAAATAATTCTGGTTTCAAGCCTTTTGAATGAAAGAACTCTCAGTTACAGTTCAATTATTTATTGCACAATTTTCCATGTTACCCTTGAGCCGTGCTTTCATGGTAGCTTAAATGGACTAAGAATTCAAATGGGCTAAGAACTTGAAGTAGAGAAAAGAAAAAACCAACAACAACATGGTTGTAGCAAAACAATATTAGAACTAGAAAGTCTGTGAAAACAAGAACATTTGGCACCAGCAAGTCACCTTGGCTAGGGAATTCCACAAGCAAGACTTCTGGGGCGGCATTGTTTCTGATTCCACATCCATTACTGCAGGTGGTGGGGGGCATTGCAGGGGAGGCCCTGAAGATAATCAGAGCTTGAAAAAGTTACCTTTTGAATTGCAAGTGCCGGAATCCCTCCCTCAGTATGATCACTGGTCATATTGGCTGGTGGGAGCCTTCTGCCAGTGGGAATGGGTTTTTTTGGAACTGCAGTCCCAAAAAGTAAAGACGTGACTTGAAGGGTAAAGATGTAACTTTCCCAAGATGCAGCTTCAAGACACAGGCAGGCAGAAGTGGGATCTGGCATTTCTTTGGATACAATTAACTTGGGTCTTATTGATTTAACTCAAACATGGGGGGAAAGGAGATATGGATGGTCATTTGATATTAGGGTATATTTCAGAGGAAGGAGCTGGCAAAACCACCTCTGGGTGTTGCTTGCTTAACAAGACCCTATGGAATTCATGTGAGGGTGGGTAGTTGGTAAATTGGTAGTCTCTAGCCCTTCCCAGGTGTTCAGTGTGAATGAACAGACAGCAGGGTTGTTAATGAAGAGAGCAACAAAGTCTTTATTCCTGGAAGAGGGAACTTTGTATTCTTGTTTTTTTTCAGCATGAAGATCTTAAGGGAGCTTCAGGTGAATGTGCTAAGAAGTCTTTGTACATTCAGGAACTCAACATCATCAGAATTCCTGATCCTAGGAATGCTTCAAAGCACTTTCAACTGAATGCATTTTGATTTTTGCACTGAAGAAGCAAAGGCCTGAAGTTTCCAGTGTGAGAAGGGTGAGCATATTGGTGACTGGGCTATCATGGTGACATAACTTCATATCTTCATTTTGGGTGTCTGAATATTATGCATATTATGTACATTTTATGCAGTGATGGCTGATACAATTTCCCCTCACCATGTGTTGGCTGATATCTATCATGAAGAAATAGGTTATTCTGGTGGTCGGACCTGTGGTCCTAGGGCTGCATGTGAATATTGATTGAATGCCAAAAGCCCTCTGCAAATGATCTGTACAGATCTCTGCAAGAGTGAGCTGTTTCTTCCCTAGAATTTTGTTAGTTCAGGAAAGAGAAGGACAGAAAGCAAGTCTACGCTCTGCATTTATCTACCTTTTATTTACCATTGGATTTAACCCTGCTCTCCATTAGATGTAACATTCTGACACATCACCCCTAGAGGAATGCAGCCCCGGATGTTAAGTTTGCCAACCCCATGTTTATATTGCTCAAGGCCTTTTTTCTTTGGCCAAGGAAAAGCTGGGTGAATCTTCTAAGAGGTCATTTTCCAGAAAATCTATAATTGCTTGGGGGCATAACTTATGTAGAACTTGACCTTTTTGTTTTGCAGCTTCCAGAATCCCACAGCCAGCTTGTCCAAAAGACAGAAATGGTGAAATATGACTACAGTGGTAAATTTTCAGAAGGAATGGAGAGCTCTGCCTTCTGGAACAGATACGATGGTGCCTGGGGCTGCAGGGTTTATGCAGCTCATGCTGTGAGCCGTGAAACCTCAGTCTCATATCTCTAGTAGCGATGATCTTGTGGTGATGTTCTGTAAGATGTTCAGCCAGAATTCCAAGTGTAATGTTGTGGTTATCTTAATTTAAGGTTGCTTTGATACCATTAGAGGGTAGTGAAACTGCCACAATGTTCTGGGTTGTGTGAATAATGTCTTGCTGAATGTAAAGCTTTTGATGTACATTTTTCTGTAATCTTAAAATCATAAAATTAAAATCAAGGCACTGCCACTTATGTTTTCACTGCCTGAATAGACTTTGAGCCAGCGTTTGTTAATAAACAGAAGCTTCTTGAGGTAGATTTATGGCCAGCAAGGAACATGGAACAGAAACCTTGATTTTAAAACCTTGCTTCCACTATTTCACAGGTAGTCAAATCACTGGCAGCCAGAGCTGTGTGGGAGGTGAAATGCAAAGTGAAGAAAAAGAAATTCACTGAATTCTTCCTCCCCCTCCCACCATTTTCTCCACCATAAATCTAGAGTAGTTCCCCAGAAAGCAATGGAATCTACATCATGTTAATGCAGATCAGAATCTGTCTCAGTCTGAAACTATCATTTTCACTAAGTGAATATGCGGGATAATTATACAACTTCCCATTATGTGATGGGGTAGTCTTCTAACTGTAATTATACTAGACTGAATAAGAGTAAGAGACAGGGAGTGGAGGGAGGGGAGAGGAAAAAGAGGAGGAAAGAGAAGTAAAAAAAGAAAGTGAAGGACATGAAAGAAAAATGCACACAATAGAAGTTCTAAATGGAACATTTAAAGAACTGCAAAGTTTTGGGAGGAAATTGAGATAGGTACAGTATCAAAAGGATACAGTTTAGTCCTGTGCTGGGGAAAGCAGTCTGTGCTGAATGAGAGGCAGCAACCACAAGCTAAGGAAAAAGTCAGAAGTCAAAACCAAATCAGAAAGGAAAGATAAACTAGGAAGTGGGGTCAAAGAGCAATCCAAAAGCTAGCACCGAAGAGAAAGTCAGGACTATGCATACCATATTTCAGGGCAACAGCTGATGTCTCAAGGAATAGTTATGCATCTCCAGCACAGATAGTAAAGATTGTTTTTTGTATGTGAAGTGGCTTTAATTCCCAGTTGGCACCAGAGCTCTCTAGCTTGGCACAAAAGTTGTGTGTGTGTGTGTGTGTGTGTGGTGTATGTTTCATTTATGCAACATTAGTGTACTAAAAAGCCAGGACTGAGAGGGGAGAAAGGAGGAGAGAGATGATGGATACATGAGCTTGGGACCATTATGTCATTTGGAGCCAGGAAGGGAATGGACATCAGGATTGCAACCTTCTTTTATGTAAGTCCGGGCAGCAGTGGTACAGTTGCTGAAAAAAACAACCTCTGAGATCTGATGGTGAGCTTTCCAGAAGCCCCAGCAACAGCACAGGGGCTAGAAAACTTCCCACATCTCATGCAGGTAGGTAAGGTCATGCAGCTTGTGAGCCCTGGCAGAAATGGAATGGCAGTGACTGATACAACTACTGGATGCATTTTTTGTCGTGACAAGCTGTCATAAATGCTTTTTTTTTCTTGGCTCTAGGGCCATTTCCACACGGGCATATTGCCCACGCTAGGGCGACCTCTCTTGGAGGTCTTCTTCACTGCGGGGTGCACTAGCGCAGTTAAAAAAAGTGAGGCTCTAGACCTCAAACTGTTCTAGCACAGCTGCGGGGGTGGTGCTGCGAGTTTTATAAAAACCACCTTCGCAAGTGGTTTTTACAAAACTCACCTGCGCTGCCCCGTGGCAGCCCCCGGTGAAGAACTTCAGAGACGCGGTAGCGTGTTCCTGCAGATCTGCCTGGGGGCGGGCTTCCGGCTGGCGCGCTGTCCTGATTGGCAGAGCGCCGCTGGAAGCTGCCGGCCGCCATTTTGGGCGCCGCCAAGCGCCGCCGAACGCCGCCGAAATTCAGCGGCGTTTAGAACGGCAGATCTGCACTCTCCGCAGGGACGGAGCAACCCGCTCACGGGTAAGCTCTGCCTCTGCGTGCGCGACTCCGTTTCGCCCCCATGAGGAAAGGGCCTAGGTTGAGATATGACATGGTTAGCAGAGTTTTAAATCAGGGGCCTCATGCCCATTTCAGCAATTACCCAACTCGGAAACAGTTCCAGTCCATTGATCAATCTGCTTGTCCTGTATCTATGACATCACAAGTCCTCCTCTCAGGCTTTGGCTCTGAAATCTTGAGGAAGTAGATGGTGCTAACCTGGCAACTAGACCTTAAGACTAAAGAGCAGAGCTTGGAAAAGTGTCTTCTGCCCCTAAAAATGACTTCCTCCACCAAGGCTAACTATTGGGTCCTCCTAGGTTGGAACTGGTAGCCTCTGAACTTCTTGGATAGTGGATTTAGGGAATTGCAGTAAAAAGTAACCTTCCCAGAGAAGGACAAGAGGTAGATAGGAAGCAAGCCAGAAGTCACATCCAGAGATTAGCCACGAACACACCAGATCTTAAGCAGAGAGTTTTTCTAACCAACACTATTTCTTCCTGCCCATGATGTTCCAGTGGCTGCTCTTAGTAGATGGATTTAAACCTGAAGGTTCTTCATTGTGAAGAGAAGGTTGGCGATTCACAGCATTGAGGAGAAGAATGTAAATCTGGCAATTTCTAACAGACAATGAGTATAATGTGTGCCAGGTTGATGTAACCATGCAAAGCATACTTCATAGCCAATCATAGCTAATCTATTGTTTCATTGCCCTTACTAGATCCCAATGAGATGGTCTATATTTATTTTTTGCATTTATGTGCCACCTTTATATCAATGCACTCCTTGAAGTTTGCATTTAACAATGACAATAATGATACGTATAAAAATGTCAACATAAGAACACCTACATAATTTCATGTTATCACTTTTCTGCCAATGCACCCACTGAGGCTTGTGTTTGGCAATGACAATAATGATACATTTACAAATGCCAACATAACAACAACACCCACACAGTTTTCTCAGACCATTGGCAGTCCTTTCAGGAATGGATGGATGAGCATGAGTTCCCCATGCTGGGTGTTTGCCAGTGGTGGCTGGTGGCTTCCATGTTGCTGGGGAGGTAAATCTATTCTGAGTTTTAGCATGAACTGTAAGGGAGAGATCTGTGGAGGTGAACCGCCTTTGGGGATAAAAGCACTTTGGGTAGCTCTCTTATAGTCCATTTCCACACTACACTGTTTTAGTGCTATTATTTCACTTTCAACATCTTATGGAATCCTGGGGTTTGCAGTTTAGGGAGGGGCATTTAGAATTCTCAGCCAGAGAGCTCCTTGGCCTCAGTAAACTACAAACCCCAGAATTCCACAGGATGTTGAAAGTGGAATAATAGCACTAAAACAGTGTAGCGTGGAAATGGCCAAAGTGTGGAGTAGTTCCTGGAGTGGATTCACTATCCTAATGACATGAAAGCCACTAGGCACCACTGACTTCCTCTCTGTATCAGCCAGAGGGTACTTCCGCCCTGCAGGCTACATTTGTCACACCAAGTCTTCCCACTCAGTCTCTCGAAACACTGACCATTTCTGCACTACAATATTATAGCACTATTATTCCACTCTCAACATCCTGTGGAATTCTGAGGTTTGCAGTTTAGGGAGGGGCGTTTAGAATTCTCAGCCAGAGAGCTCTTTGACCTCTGTAAACTACAAACCCCAAAATTCCACAGGGTGTTGAAAGTGGAATAATAGCATTCTAACAGGGTAGGACGGAAAGGCCCACTGATTGAAGTCTTCCCTGAAGCCCCACTTCTTAGAAAAGGGAGAAAGGAGAAGGAAGAAAGACTGGTAGCTCCCTGTATGAACATGCCTGAATTTTAAGATCTTTGGAGGAGAGCTTTATCTCATTCCCAACACCAGAAGACATGGGGAGAGCTTTCTTGATGGCTGCTCTTAGGTTATGGAATTCTTTGCATGGGTTGTCCTCCTTTCTCCTTTCCTTCTGCCAGCAGGCAAAGATCTCTTCATTGAGGCAGGCCTTTGGCTTACAGTTCATATGGCAGACAGGGCTTTTAATGGGGCTTTGCTATTTTTCAGCTGTCTTTCATATGGTTTTAATGGAATTCTGCTAAGTTTTAATTGTGCTTTACATGGTTTTAATCTTGTGTTTTTCACTAAATTGTTGTTTAATTTTTTAAAAAACTTTTCTACAATTAATTTTTAGCTCTATCCTGTTTTTAATTGCTTGTAAGCCTCAAATCCTGTACAAGGAGAAAAATCAATCAGTCAATAAGAAGGAAGAAGGCAGCCAGCTTGACGGATTGCCACAATGGAAAGCATTATGGAATGCCTTGAAGTGGCTGTTCTGGAAGAATCATCTGCTTCTTTGTGACTGCTCAGCTTTTACCTGATCAGTTGAGCAGCGTTAATGCATACGTGTGGCCCAAAGCTCATGGTCTCCCTCCCAATGCTGCTCAGCTATTTGGGAGACAGCTGAGCAGTGGCAAAGAGCAAACTGTTTTGGGTGTTCTCAAAGAGTTTCTCTGTTGACTGAACAAAGGGGCTTTCCATTTTCAGTGCCCTCAAAGGAAACAAAGCCAGCTAGTAATCCAGGAAAAGAACAATCTCTTACTTTCCCCTTAAGTCCCCTTAAGTGTGTGTATAAGCTTAGGTGTGCAGTGAGGGTGTGGCAGAAAGGCAGAGGCGGCTCTAGGGTGGGGCAACTGGGGCACATGCCCTAGATGCCATGCCTGGGGGGGGGGCAAAAGCCGGCATACCCTCACTCCCAATGGCCACCCCCATGCCTGCCCACGCCTGTCCTCCACCTCCCCGTGTCCACCCGTGAACTTCTGTGCTTGTCTACTGCCTCCCTGCACCCTTTGGCACCTGCCCATGCACTTTCGCACCCACCCACCACCTCTCTGTGCACTTCCACGCCTGCCCGCACCACCCCGTGCCTGCCTGCGCCTGCCTGTGCACTTCTGTGCCCACCCACTGCCTCCTTGTGCCCTTCCAACCACCCCCCTGTACACTTCCACACCTGCTCACTACTGCCTCCTGTCCTTCCTGGCCCATTGGGGGTGGCGGCAGTGGCGGCAGCATCACCTAGGGGTGCAACATCCATACTTGCCCCAGGTGCTGCTGAGTCTAGGTACGCCACTGCAAAAAGGGTAGGGCCAGCAAGCATAGTCTTGTCTCTCCCTTCTACTTCAAATACTCTGTGTGCGTGTGTGTCTGAACATCCACACGGAGCTATAGTATGCATGGCGACTGTGGAATAAAGTGTGAACTGACTTGGTTGTACGATGGACAAAATCTGCTTAGTCTACATCTCAGCATGTTGACTGCATGTCTTCCCCAAAAGATGGACCAGCAGGCTGACTGAATGCTAGGTTACATGGAACTGTAGGCTGATAACTGGTATTTTCTTACTACTCAGTTACTGTCCTATTCTGTTGTAACAGCAACACTTGCCAAATACTTTCTCTTGTGAAATTAATAGGGGAGGTTTTCATGCTCTTGTGATAAAAGTTTGTGATTAGAATTGCTCTTCTGTCACTGTAATCTGAAGAAGACCTTGGAGTTGAAACAGCTGCTGTCTGGAGGTTTATTTTGTTAGTTGTTATCTATATTGTCTCCATACCTATGTCTGAATATTGTTGGAAGTAGAGTTGCTAAGAAGCCCTGTTGGTGAAATGTGGAGATGCGTAATAGGACAATGACAAAAGTGTTCCAAAGTGCATCAGGCTCCACTGATGCACACCGGTATTCTCTAGCTGGTGTTCCAAGGCACAATAGGCACAATGTGTTTTTCATTATTATCCTGGTGTGCATTGGTCCTATTGTGTATTGATGCGCAAGGGTCACTTTGCTTGCTCCTTTATGTAGTCATGGAATAGCAGCCTCTTACTGGATACTGATGTTTCAGAACATTCAGAACACAATTCTAACTCCCACAGATGTAAGTCCACCTACAAAGAAACAAGTCCCCAACAGGATTCCAGTCATTAACTTAGTGGGCATGTTACTTCTTACTATAATCTTTTCTTGTTCTTTCTGACTCAATGTGCTTTGTCATTGCTGTTGTCCTTTGTTGATATTTTGGTTATACTGATTTTGATAGTATTTTGTATTCATTAATAGCCTTGCCATTTGTATATACTAATTACATTATATTTATATATCTGCACTTACTTTGGTTTTTAGAACCTTTGGTGCTGCATGTATTTGTGTTTTGGACACAGATAGTGTCATCATGATTTGTGAGGATAAAGTGTGGGGCCAGGAGAGGTGAGAGAGAATTATGTATGCTGTTCTGAGTCTTAGGTAAAAGGCAGCAAAACCAGATGAAATTAATAATAATTTCAGTTTTTAGCTGGGCTGTTAAAACATTTTCATTCAAACATTATTTTGTAGTTTGATTTTTTTCCACTCTACTTTTATGCTGCTTTAATTCTGCCTCTATTTTGTTGGTCTGTTTGCGTTAATATAATTCTTTTTTCCTTAGTGTACTTATAATTATTTATATTTTTTATGCAACTCGGAGCAAATTAAATGTAAAAACGCAAGAGTTTTATTTATTAATTAAACTATTTCTATCCTGCCCTTTATTGTGGGATCTTGGGGCAGTGTATAATATAAACAATTTAAAACACTTCCAGATTAAAGCCATAAAAATTAAACAAGATAATAATGTATTACACAAGACAACTGTTAAGGCTAAAAGCTGCAACCATTTAAAATGTATATTTTGAAACGCATTATTTCACAAAAGCTTTAATTAATTAAAAAAGTGGATAAGATCCTAGATCAGCTACTTAGTTAGCTAAGTAGAAGATGTAGGATCTCAAACATGTTTTTCTTAGTTTATTTAAATAAGTAGCCTCAATCCTGCTTTATTGGGCACCAGATGCTGTGAGCAAAGGAGGTCTGTTCTCCTACTGATTGGGATGCAGCATACTGATGTTTCCATCCTTCCCTCTAGTGATCTCCAATGTGAAAATCAGAATTAGGATCCCTGTCACAATTCCTCCTCATACCAGAGATCACTGTCAGGAAAGAGGTAAAGATATCAATATGCTGCACCCCAATCAATAGGAGAACAGACCTCTGTTGCTTGCAGCAGTTGCTTCCTGATAAAGCAGGACTGGGAGGCTTTTATAACTGTGGCAATAGCACCACAATCATGAATACATAGGGACCATAAATACGAATCAGTTATGGATGTGTTGCTCTAGGTTATGTACCTGTAACTACAGTAGTGAATTCCAGCCCTTCAATATTAGTGCTAGTCAGATGTCAAAGAGAGGACAATTCATATACATGAAATGAAATATAAATAAAGATTTGGACCTGTAGTGAAATCTCGCAGCATGGGCTGCACCTGTTCAGGATACTAGATATCATTTCCCCTCATTCCTAGTTTTCTACCCCCACCAATTGAACATGCTCAGCCTTTTCTATTGGGCTGTTTTGGGAGGTCATCCTCTTGTGGTATTTCTTCCCATTTTTTGTTTTGTTTTTGTGCTGACTTCCACCTTTGTTTATGGATAAAATGTTTCTGGTTCTCTTTTTCATAGCACCTAGGATAAATAAGTAAAGCTTTGCACTCTGTTTCTGATACCTAAGAATCTGATAACATGCATTTTGTATCAATTGCGAAGGATATACACATGAATAAATTGACTTTTCTTTCCTAATATATGAGTGGAAGCCAGTTAGGGTGCCAACATATGCATCATCGTCGTCGTCATCATCATCATCTTTATTTATATCCTACTTTTTTCCTGGTAGGGACTCCAAGCAGCTTTTTAAAAAAGCATAATTAAAAATCATGGAATACAAAATTAAAATACAAATTAAACAAATAAGAATTAAAACAAAGTTAAAATACGTAATTAAAACTAAAACACCTATAAATTCAGCATAGTTAACAAAGAGGAAAGAGGAAGCTGACCATCAAAACAGGAGAAAAAAACAACACAGGTTTGCCTAAAATTTTCAGACTGAGATGCTAGTTCAGAAATATTTTTAAATAATTAGTATACTGTACATTTCACCATTGACACATTCGGTGTCTGCTGTCCAACTAACTGTTGACTGGCAATTTCAGAGCCCCTGCTCTCCCTTCTCATTCATGCATAGAATTACTCTTTGTAAATTGCAACTTATCTATGGGTTTTGTACTTGGGTAGCAGAACTCAAGCATTTACTTGATCACTTCTGCATCTGACATTGCTCACTGAATTATGAAAAGATTTAGTAGCAAGGCATGATTACGCTGTACTGTATGTACTAATGTATACTGAATGAGTGCAAGATCTAAAAATATACTGAATACTGACCCATATTTCGGATAAGTACATAGTGATGCCCAAACTATTTACACAGGCATGCATTCTGTTGTTAGTCCCTACTAGAGTAGGCCCATTGACTCCGGGGTATTTGCCTACATGTTGAGTCACCTTTCAACAATTGCTTAAATGAATCTTCTCTAGCAGGGACTAACCAGGCCCTAGTAGTTTATTTCACTTTTCGTGGGAGAAAGTGAGTGATTTCTCTTCTCCCTCCATTTGTTAACTGAACTTTCCATTGGTTCAGTTCATACCACACCCTTTTTTTTTATATGCTTGAATATCTGTATTCTTCCAACTGAAGTGGAAGAAAGTGGAGTAGGAAAAGGGCTTGCTGAGAGACAGAGAAAATGTTTCCTAAATTATGTTGAGGCTGGCTTGAAACAGCAAATTTATTTCTCCTGTTTACCAAACTTACCAAGCTTCTGGAACACAAATCCTGAGAATTATATTCCAAAAGTAACTGTTTCAGACTCTGTCTGATTGCAGAAAAAAGAAAGCACTTGTTGATGTAATGCTAAATTTTGTAACCTGTTGATCAGAGGCAATCTTTTTTTGTGGAAGAAGCTCCTAGAAAAAGAAACTGTAAGTAAATTTACCTTGGATACTTGAACAACATCCTTAAATTATCAAGGTTCCAAAGAAGGGAACATCAGAGGACGAGTCCAGTGACACTGCTTGAAACAGAGTGTTTAGACACACTGAATCTGGGCAATGCTTTGCCCAGTCTCCTCAAGATGCTTGGCTGTTCTAAGGTTTTTGCTCATCTGACAGTGTCCCAAGAAGAGAATTTTCTTCATCAGTTGCAAGCCCACAAATTGCAAAACCAGTGGATATGCCTTCCTCTTCCCATGGAGACAGTTTGGCCCAAAGTGAGTGGCTCCAAGAAGGGAGAAGGAAAGATTTGTGGAAACTGGGTTGGGAACACCCTCCTGATATAGATCTCTGTTGAGGTCTATAAACATTGCTGGCTGATGCTCAAAGCAGAGTCGATGTTGAAACCATGGCTGAGATCCTGCATAGGGAGATGGAAGATAAACTTTTGCCAAAGAGGAATACTGTTCTTTCTTTCCTTTCCTCTCCTGCAGGACTCATTTGCTTCATGGATGGGGCCCTCAGCATGGCCATTTAATGGCTGGTAGAGAGTAGCAGAGAAGTGTTTAGCTATGTTCTGACAGATGGATGTACAACAACAAAGGCAGTCCTGGAGATGTCCTTTAGGGACCCAGCTGGATGCTTCTCCACTCCTGCACTCTCCACTGGCCACTAAATAGTCTTGTGTGGAGAGGGGGGATCAGGTGAGTTTTGAGGAAGCTGGAGGTTGTTGTGTGAGGGACATGAGTTCCCCTTTCTTTAACAACCAGAAAAATACCTGTGCTGGCATTATACACCATACACCTCTAATGGGATGCCAACCTATAAGAAAATACCAGCATAGCACATCTTATGAAGAGCCTGGGCAGCTATAACCCACACAGGGGAAACAGTCCAATTAAAATCCATATGCCAATTGAATGCATATTCTTTGATACCACAGTCGAACTCAGGCATAAAACAAGGTCTTTAGGGTGAATGGTGCATAGATACTGTGAGTATACAGTCTCATCTGGTGCCCGTGGAACACATGTGGTCCTAATCGCTGCTTAGAGACTCCATATCTGACTAAAACCACCTAGGCCCCAGGCCTCTCCCAAAGCTTCTAATCTGATGAGGTGAAAAAACACACATAAAATGCTCCCAAATGCCCCCTGGAACCTTGTTAGGGGGCAAAACACCTCTCAGTGCCCTAAATTTAAAGTATTTGGAACTAGTCAAAAATTGCCAGGAAAAAAATGAAAACTAGAAGCTACTTTCAAATTGCGCTTTTGGTCAATTTTCTCTCAAGAATAGTGCACCTTCGTCCCTGCCCTTGCTAGAGCTGCCCTCACCACTGCAATAGGTCATGAAGACACTGGACGTAATAGTATCTAGTGGACTCAGGAGCATTCTGATTCTCTTCTATTTGTGTTTCAAAGAGTGCACCATGTTCTTATCTAGTTTTCTGGCTAGTTTGCCCTCCGTGTCTTCCATGAAAAGTAGATCACATGGAAACCTCTAAATCAGAACTGGGCAAACTCCAGAGGTTGAGGAGATGATTTTTGGCCCCAAGAATCCATTGTGGGCCACATCATCCCATAAAACCTCAGTTCATCCAAAATAAATTAGAAAGAGGCCAGAAGTCCCTTTTTACTTTCGGAAAACCTCTTTTAGGACAAGCAGTATTGACGTGTGGCTCTGATGTCAATCCACTCCAGGTTTTAATCCATATTTTAAAGTGAATGCTCCCAGGTGCTGAACTCTCTTTCCAAAATAGGTTCAGCACATTGGACAGCTGCTTTAAGAACTTCCAACCACTAGGGTATTGAAATCACAAATCACCACTGGGGGCAAAACAAGGTAGACTTCCTGTTATGATAAAACTGCTGCTCCAGGAAGTGTCCAGGGATCGAAACAGGCTTTTTTTTTTAAATGGGGAATAAAAGGGAGCTATGTTTTCCTTTTCTCTGCTCTCAGAGTTACAGATAAGATGCTATTGACAGAAGGGGAGGGCAAAGCATGGCTCTTGATTGCTTCTTGGACTCTCTTGAACTTCTGTGAACCACATTTTTTTAAAGGCATCCAAGAAATAGAGACTAGTCCTTAATAAGATCTTATCTTAGACTACTTCATGACTTTTTGCTACCTGAGGTAAAGGACAAAATGCCACTTCCTCCATTCTATCTCCATGAGCCCATTTACAATTGTAGTGCTTATTATTCCACTTTAACTGCCATGGTTCCTTCAATCTTGGGACTGGGAGTTTAGGGAGGGTCACTAAAATCCTCTGCTAGGGAGCTCTAGTGCCTCCCCAAACTACAAATCTCAGGAGTTTATGGAATGGAAAACAAGGCAATTAAAATGGAATAATAGTGCTATACTTGTGTAGTGTGAATGAGCCCTAGAAGCCAGCTGAACTGGCAGACTAGTAATACTTCAACTCATGCAGTTGAATAATGTTCTCCGTCATGCCTGAGGCTAGTAGGATAGCATAGCAGCTGCAAGATAGCCCACAAGGCAAATATAGGTTTTTCTGCCAAGAGAAAGAAATGGCCCAGCAGAGGGTCAGGAGGAAAGGATGGGGGCTGCTTCTGTTGCCCTCTCTTCAGCATCTGACCACTGAAGTGATTTCCTCAGCCTGCCTGGGCCAGCCCTGAACTTATTGCTAGAGCAAGAAACAAAATCTCTTCATCGTGTCAAATGCTCTGTGTAGCCAAAGGAAGATGATATTAAAGGGAACAAAGCTTGTTATTGCTATGGTAAGAATGTCATAGCAAAAACTTGCTATTTCTTTTTTTAAAGATTGGAGGCATGTCCGGAAAGGATGTAACAGCCAACATATGTGACAAGCAAAGAAACCACAGCACGTACAACTAGGGCTTTTGATAAGGAGCCAGATATCACTGGCAGAAGAATATAATTTATAGGTCAGAAGAAACTTGGATTAAGACATGTTGGGACTGCAGTATACTGTGAGCTCAGCAGTGAAGGCACAGAGGAAAGGAAACCAGCAATTGTCTAGGAAACAGACAGAGGAAACAACTTCTTTAATACTAAGAACCATTCTTGATATTGACTGTACATTATTTTCCATTCCTTTCTTGTGCGTAATTTGTCTACCATTTGCCCAAAGAAAGCAGGTGTCATGCTACAGATGAAAGTCTCTGAAGACTAGCATGGATTTAGACCAAGAAGACTTAATTCAGTGGAAGAATTTGAGCAAATCACTCATTCTCATGGCCAGCAATAGCATCTGGCCAGACTATTTTCCAAATGAATGAAAAATTGTATGAATGTTGGCCGTTTGATCCAATTTTCGTTCACTGTAAAATGAAACACACCAAGGAGTGACTAGGTGTACTTTTCATTACTTCCCTTTGTACCTGTTTTTTCCTTGTTCGTAATAGTTGAAGCATAGGGGTGCTTACCCCTCTTTGGCATTGGCAATGTGCTGATTCTGGTGCCCATTCTTAGGGGGAGCAATTTTATTTCCCATTGCCTTCTGGAATAACAGAATATCCAAGTCATTCTGGGAACATAGTATTGTAACCACTGGTACTCAAAGAACGAAAGAGAAGTCCCAAAACACTGAAAGGCTTCCTCTATTCAAGTGTCTGCCAGAAAGTGAGATAGAAAAAAAATTGGTTAGAGGGACAGGATCATACATGCTAGTCTTGCCCTCTATGTCTCCATGCCCATATGCCTCCATCCTGCCAACCCCAACATCTCCACAATGAGCACAGAGGCCAGTTAGGGGACTCTTTGCTTTTGTTCTGTGCCACCACAAGTTGTTCCCAACTTATGGTGACACTAAGGCAAACTTATCATGAGGTTTTCTTGGCAATATTTATTCAAAGGAGGTTAGCAATTGCCTTCCTCTGAAGCAATGTGTCTCATCCAAGGTCACCCAGTGGTTTTTGATGGCCGAGTGGGGATTGAGACCAACACTCAAATACACCATATTTCCTTTCAAAGGGGACTCTAATCATGTTTATGTGAATATGAGTTGAACCATCCCTCCATTTGGGGATCTTGATATGGAATGTCCCCAGGAAGTAGGCTGAAAGCTTAGCCCCCATCTTTTTAAGGTAATGCTGGAGCAACAACTAAATTTTTCACACCTCAACGGTTGGTAGGTTTTAAACTGTTAATAACTAGAGAAGTGGTTAGAAGTGCACAGTCTTTTAAGGAAAAAAAGAGAGAGAGATGGAGAGAAGGAAAAAGTAATGTGTGGAAATGGAAATTTTATCACTTCAGGGCTTTGTGTGTGTGTGTGTGTGTGTTTTTTTTTTTTACTAATATCTTTGTCGCGTATTTAAGCTATGTGGTTGGATACCAAGAGGTTTACCAGAAAGAACAGTCATTCCACAGGACTATTGAAAAGCCACCAATGATTACTCCAGCTACTGTTCTGGCATGGGACAATATGAGAAAAACTGATTTAGTCTTCCTAATGGAAACCCCCCAAGAGAAAACTGTCTGTTGTGACACGCGACAGATTTAACTTAAGCTCATGCCCCATGCCACGGATATCTGTGTTTAATATCTGTAGAGCTGCTGGACTCCGGTCAGACTGCCTCAGGCAGTCCTCCTGGATTCCAATTGATGCTGGGTGTGTTGGAGGAGCTTTGAGGCACCACATTTTATGACAGTCTCAGCAAGGGGATTTCTGGGTTTCTGTTCCTGTGTTGTGAAAGTGACCTATCTGGTCCTGGGATTAGTTTTTAATGCCTGTGAAAAGAAATTATTGAAACATACGCCATGCCGATAACAGACATGCAGCCCTCTACAAACTAGAAGACATGACGGTTATCTGTACCTAGCAAGCAAGCCCTTTAAGGTTTGGATTGAAATACACACACACACACACACACAGACACACACACACACACACATACACACACACATATGATCCATGCTCTCTCACATCCTCAAGAAGCAGTATTTTATAAGCTTCCTCATGAAAAGAGCAGTGGAGATTTATGGTGGCTGCATAGTATCTCTTTATTGCTTGCACAGGGAATACGGGCAGAGAGAGGCACACCTCTAGGCCAATGTTTCTCAAAGGTGGGTCCATATACATTGTTGGATGTTAACCCAGACTCCCTGCATATCATTATGCTAGCTGGGGTCCAACAACATCTGGGGACATATGTTTGGGAATCACTGATCTAGAAAGACAGTTGTAGCATTAATTCCCCCAATGGAAACAGTATATGCTGGCAGGCTTCAAAGAGGGTCAACATCAACACTCAGGCTTCTGTTCCTTTCCCAGGTTATACTGCAACTGCTGAAATAGGTGGTATGTTTTTGCCAGTTGTCATCAGTGCTCATTTAAGCAAACATCTTCTAGCTGTCAATGCCCACTGAGAGAAGCTGTTAATGGAGCACACCAAGCAAGGTGAGGCCTATTCTAGAACAGAAGAATTCACCCCCCATACATTAGTGACAGTATGAATTGTTTATTTACAAAGCAATGCAGTGGTTCCTGGGCAAGTGTCCCATGAGCCAGAGAATGTCTCAGATC
This sequence comes from Iguana delicatissima, assembly GCA_948472985.1. Taxonomy (NCBI): domain Eukaryota; kingdom Metazoa; phylum Chordata; class Lepidosauria; order Squamata; family Iguanidae; genus Iguana; species Iguana delicatissima. The sequence continues at coordinate 461,082 of CAOKZL010001244.1, forward strand.
TGCTACTTTGAGGGTCAAGAGGTAGGCCAGTTCTCAGAAAAGGATAGTTGAACTTAGAATCCCCCCCAACCCCTGTAGAAACATCTGCCGTTTTCACCTTCCTGATGCTGGAGAGAAGAACAAAAATGTATTGTGGAGATTGGTGGTGATGGTGATCAATCTGGAAGAGATTGTGAATCTGAAAACTCTACTGCTCTCCTCAGCACCCAACATAGCCCCAGTTCTACAGAAGCATAGCTATTAAGTGACTCAGTGGGAAGGAATTATTTAAAGGAAAAAAAATCATGGCCAGGGAAAGTTAAAGAAGCCAGAACAGCTCTTTCCCCTCACACCTGCCCTACTGTCCTGAGCCCAGCAGGGTTTTGATATCTTGGAAATGCCAAAATAGGATTTCAATGAGATTAGGGTGAACACTGGCCTGCTGACATCTGTCTGTCTGTCTGTCTGTCTAATCAATCACACCTTTAGGATAACCTCTTACAAGAGGATTTTAGAAAATTAACAAATTAAAATTGAATGATGAAACATTAATGTTATTGGATGGAATTCTACATCACCAAATATATCTAGTAGCATCTCCTGGCCTGATCCCTTCCCCAAATCTACTATACCAGGCAGCTTTCAGATGTTCTACCTCCAAGTAGAAGATGAGGCCATGATGAGGACTTGTGATGGGGTCTTGCTTCTGATTAGCACAGCCTCACTGGCTGGTGGGAGAGGGTGGAAACATCCTCTTCCTTGTGCCTCAATTCCCAGATGATTAGAGGTCCTTCACTGCATCTGGCAGCTGCTTGGTAAAGTAGGATTGGGAGGGCATTTATGATAGTGATAACAGGGCCACACTTACAATAAGGTAGTGTTTGTAAGTACAGATTAGTTATGGTTCTGTAACTTGAGGTTATGCATCCATAACTACAATACTGAATCAGCCATCATCATCATCATCAGCATCATCAGCATCAACATCATCAGTTGTTGGAATAAATGCAAGAAAACTACAAAAGAAGAGACAACAACACTACTAAAACATTTTAAATACTAAAACATCTTAAACATCATGCCAGTATGTCTGCAGACTGAAAAGCAGTAATATATTAATATGTAAAATGTATTTCCATTAACTTAAAAGAGCGAAATACTTCATGCTATAAGGAGGGGGAAACAGATAGACTAAAACAGATATATTTACTCTCTCCAAGAAATAGATTTAAGGAAGCAGGATTCATCCAGTCAGAAGCTAAGAGTCAGAAAATAAATACATAACTTGTACACTTAACAAAAACGTAGACTCTTTCCTCATCTTACGGTTTACTATTGCTATCCTGTTGTGATCCCAACTGTGACCCGAACTCTCTCCTCCACACCTGGTGGGCTACCTGTGGAAGGGTAGCATGATGGACATGCTTCTTCTGCAGTGAAACCAGCCACTTCTAGTGCTGCACTGGGAAAGAAAGTGTGTAGATTGTACTTCTGCCCTTTCTACATGGCTGCCGGCGATGGGAGCTTCGCACGATCTGGGGCCATTTCTGGACTTTTTCTGGTAATGGAATATCCTACGATTGCGATGGATGGGGATGTGTTGGCAGCAAGACCACAACAACATCATGTGAAAGCACAACTCATGGACTGGCAGCAACGTGTTCCCATTGTGGGAACAGTGATGTTATTCAGAAATGAACTAAGAAATTAGAGATGATGGTTGTGATGATCATAAGGTGAAGGTGGAGGTTGAGGAGGACAGTGACAAGAATAATTATTGCCATGAGGCTCATGGTGTTTTTTTTTAATAGAAGAGAGAGATCTCTATCCCCAAGAAGCTTACAATTTTAAAATCAACATAGGAGAAAAAAGAGAAGTAGAAACATGAGTGAAATAATGCTTCTAAATAATAAACCTTAAGCGATAAGAATTGAGATTGCACTGAATCCTTGGCTGACCTTAATGCCCGTTATGCCTGTTATGTGCACGTGGAATGGAAGGGATGTGTTTACGCTCCTGACTCTGAATAAATAGCATTCTTTTCTCATAGAAGTGTTCAGAGAAGATGGGATTGAATAGCAAATGATTTTAATGGACTCATGGACCCTTACATGGAGAAATCTTCATCCACTTCCTTTTTGCTGGTCAAATAAACTTTTTAACTACTTTATAACTCCTGATAAAAGCTGTTTGGACAACACTAGCATGAGGAAGGAGGTCTCATCATCCCCAGCACTTAGTCTAGGCATTCTATCATCTTGGTTAATGAATCACATCTGCATCACAGGCTGGGATATGTTGCTCTACAGTGACAGAGTTACATCACTAACATGATATATAACCATGTTTAGAGAACTGTGACAATGTGTACTTCTCAAGATGGACTGTTACACAATGGGAGCACTGCACTATACCACATAAGGGTGCCACATATACCACAATATCACATAAGGGGGCACTGCACAAGATATTCTCTTGAGCAATGGGGCATGGAAAAATGTGGGGACATTTTTCTGGACTGGCACAGCACAGCCTTGATTTCCCTACTGACCTTCATTCTGGATTATCAATTCTCTGTGGCTCTGTTGGGAGCCATTGTCTCTCTCCTTATGCTGTCACTTGCTATATTTATCGGTATATGCCATCATGTTGTGTAATGGCCACACTGCTCACTCTGCTTGTGCAATGGTCTTGGTGGTGCAGGTACAACAATGCTTCCCTCCTGGGAATACAACCATTGTGCAACATCACAGTTCTAAACTGTGTAATTTTAAGTTGGCTTAAAATGTCATGAATTCCCCACTGGATGTAGCCAATCTTTTTTTAAAAAAATCACACGGATGTCACCTGAAAGTTGTCTAATGTCAGAAGGTTTTTCCAGTTAAATTTTTAAGTTGTTGGTCCAAGACTGACACTATGGCAAAGCCTTAAATTTTATGCGTGTCTTATTAATTAGTAGTGCCAAGTCCAGAAAGAAGAAGTGTCAAGCTACTTCAAGGTGTTGAGTTTTAATGTTAGTATGTTCAAACTGAATGATGCCATAGCACGGAAGATAGGAAAGTAGGTAGATAGGCTAGACGAACTGACGTCAAAATCCTGATGGCAACTTCCTGATTTGACTACTGCAGTGCACTTTATATGGGGCTGCCCTGAAAGATGGAACAAGCAGCTAGTGGAAAATGCAGAGGCTAGACTGCTGACTGGAACATCATATAGAAATCAGATAGCAGCAGTTTTAAAGGAATGGCACTGGTTGCCAGTATGTTTCCAGTCTGAATTCAAGCAGCTGGTGATAACATTTAAAATCCTAAATGGCTTGGAACCTTGATACTTGATGGAGTTCCTCTCTTTATATATGGCTGCCTGAGAATCAAAGTCTGTTGCAGATGACCTCCTCCTCTTTGTTCCACTAGTGGGGACAATGCATTGTGAGAGGACATGGGAGATGGCCTTCTCTGTTGCAACAATCCCCCAAATGAAACCCCTTTCCCTTAGAGGCCTGATTGGCAGCAAAATTGGTGTCATTCCAGTGCTAGAACCAATCATGAGTTTTTATCAGTGCCTTTGGGGCTTAACTGATTTTATTCAGTTTGTATGTGTGCTATGGTTAGCATTACTTTAAATGGTTTTAACTGGTAAATGAATCAATATATATTCAGTGATTTAAATTTGTTATTATTTATAATTCAAAATCAAATTTATTATATTGTGCCCTGAGATCTTTGGATGTAGGGTGAGATAAAAATATGTTAATAGAATAAATAATACTAATGAAGGGCAAGATCCTACATCACCTACTAAGTTACCCAAGTTTAACTAAATATTGTCTCCTGGCCTGACCCTGCAAACCTATCCAAACAGCCAGCACCCACTCCCAGAGATGGAGGTCTGTTCTGCTGGTAATTGGAGCATGGCAAGATGATGTTTTCAGCCCTCTTGTGCCAGCAATCTGCTGTGTGATGAGAAGGGATCCTGGTTTTTATTGCTTCACCCTTTCTCCCTGGTGAGAAGGAGCTGGAAACACCGTCCTGCTGCACCTCAGTTGGCTGCAGAACAGATGTCCACTGCTCAGAGCAGCACCCTGGAGTTTAAGGTGGGATTTAGGGGGCATTTTTGAGGGTGGCAATAGTACCATGATTGGGAATATGTAGTATAACAGTCTATGGAGTGGTTAGGGAATTTCAGCAGGTGTTGTTTCTTGCACAACCAGGTAACAAGCAATATTTGCTGAAATGCCCTCTTCTACACAACAGTTAAAAGTATAGGAGTTATCTCCATTTTATTACTCTGGCAACCTTACCTCCAAGAAGATATCCAAGGTGTTTGTCGTAAGTGTCAGCTGTCCATTACCAGGCAACGGAGTGCAGAGACAGTGGAAGTCTGTTGAGCAGACAAGCTGAGACAGCTTAGCAGTTCAGTGGAGCCTGCCTGTTCAGAGTGGAGCAGAAGTGTAGTCAAGAATCAGTCCAAGAGTTAAGGAATCCAGCGGGCAGCAAAGCCAGACAGTCTGAGGGTCAGAGAATCCAAGCAGGGAATCTGGACCTCACAAAGGCAAAGGCCAGCAAACACACAAGTTTGGCATTGGGCCACCACCCTCTGCCTTCCCTGAAAAGGCTAGAGCCAGCTGGGTCTCATCCCAGCCTGACTAACTCCTGGTGCACTTGTGTCTGCTTGGCCTCCTTTGAGGCTGCTGTTCACCTGGAGAAGTTGACTCCTGGCCCATGACAGTGTTGAACTGTATACCTCAAATAGGGTCAGCACCTTGGCTTGGCCCCTTCCAAACTGAGACCAAGGACATTTCTGCGCTATACAGTTACAGTGCTATTATCCCACTTTCAACATCCTATGGAATCCTGGGGTTTGCAGTTTAGGGAGAGGCATTTAGTATTCTCAGCCAGAGAGCTCTTTGGCCTCAGTAAACTACAAGCCCCAGAATTTCACAGGATCTTAAAAGTGGAATAATAGCACTATAACACAATAGGGCAAAAATGGCCCAAACTCAAGAGTAGATTTGCTGCCCCACTGATATGGAAGCAGTGTGGAATTGTTATCTGAGTGTTAGACTCAAAAACACCAGGGTTCAAATCCCTGCTCAGTCATGGAAACCCACTGGGTGAATGTGGGCAAGTCACCCTGTGGGCAATAGCAAACCTGAATAAATCTTGCCAAGAAATCCTCATGATTAGCTCACCATAACTCAGGCCCTTTCCACACGGGGTAAAAAAAATGGCTTAGGGCGACCTCATCTGGAGGTCGTCCACACCGTGGAGCGCGCTAGAGCAGTTTGAATAGTGGAGGTTCCACACCTCAAACCGTGCTAGCGCGGCCGCAAGGGGTGGCGCGGCGCGTTTTTTAAAAACCACATTTTATGTGGTTTTTACGAAACGCGAGCACGCTAACCTGTTGCAGCGCCCCGTGTGAAGCTGCAGGGACGCACTAGCGCGTCCCTGCAGAGCTGCCCGGGGGTGGGCTTCCGGCTGGCGCGCTGCCCTGATTGGCGGAGCGCCGCCGGAAGTCGCCGGCCGCCGTTTTGGGCGCCGCCGAACGCCGCCGAAACTCACCAGCGTGTGGAGCGGCGAACGCGCGCTCCCCGCAGGGACGGAGCAACCCGTTTTTAGGTAAGATCCGTCCCTGCGTGCGCTGCCCCGTTCCCCCGTCCCCCGTGTGGAAAGGGCCTCAGTGTCAGGTTGAATGCATAGAATAATGACTGCTTATGAAACCAAAGCAAAGAGGAAAAGAGGGGAAAGAGGAATTTGCCCAAGGTATTAAAATTATTAACCGAAAGGTTAAAAAAACTTATCAAGAATTAGAAGAATTTATACTAAAATAAACTATTATGTTGTGTGCATGTTCTTATGAAGAAGGGCTGGAAACCACTCCATGTACTGTTTTAATTATTACTGGTGAGGGCAGGAAACTATAAAGAATGGAAATAACTTGGCTCAACCAACTTTCACATTACAGAGGCCTCATCAGTAACATCCTATTCCTTGAGATTTTGGCACCAAAACTTGGGATGAAGGGGGCAAGACCTTGTGACATCAGTTCTAAACCCATTCTGGGGCAGTTGGTTGGGGGAACAGTTGTTAGGGCAATCTAGACAAACTGGCCTAGAATTTGAAAAAAAAAAACAAGCAAAACCAGGTAATAGGGCAACTCAGAGCCATGGGGAAACATCCCGAAGCATTTGGGTAGGGTATTCTGAGAGATTGCAGCAGGAACCTCATCCACAATGAATCTGGCCATATCCGCAGCACACTGTTATAGTGCTATTATTCTACTTTCAACATCCTGTGGAATTCTGGGGTTTGTAGTTTACAAAGGGGCATTTAGAATTCTCAGCCAGAGAGCTCTTTGGCTATAACAATGTAGTGCAGGGAAACATCTCTCAGAGCTAGACATTTAGGGCTTCCTGGTCTGTGGAAAGCAGTGCTTTTTGTGGTCCAGATTCCTGTCTACAGAGTCTGTCTGATTTTGAGAGGAATGTTGGGGGCAGACTGTTGAAGCAATAAAAGATAATGGCAATGGCAATAGAGGATAATGGCCTTTGAGGCCCCTCCCTAAACTACAAACCCCAGGATTCCATAGGATGTTGAAAGTGGAATAATAGCGCAAAACAGTCTAGTGCAGAAATGGCACCGGAGTACTATTGGCAGTTCATCTTCCATCTCAGGAAGAGGGAGACTTTGAGCCATTCCTTGTAAATGGATCCTACTTACATGGAACATTTCTGTAGCTGTTTTATAGAAAACCATTTTCCTGGAATTTCAGAGTGGTATATATGGTTATTTCCTCCCTTTTTTGGTCCTGTTTTCAGAAGGGGTTTGTGAGGTGGATTTGGCTACGGAAGAATGATTGCCACAACCACCCAGTGACACTTAGGCCATTTCCGCACTACCCTCTTATAGCGTGATTATTCTACTTTCAATATCCTATGGAATCCTGGGGTTTGCAGTTTAGGGAGGGGCCTCAAAGGCTCCTCCCTCAAAGGCCCCTCCCTAAACTGCAAACCCCAGGATTCCATAGGATGTTGAAAGCAGAATAACCGCGCTATAAGAGGGTAGTGCAGAAATGGCCTTAGGAATCAGTGAAGATATGAACCTGCATCTCTTCACAGCTAAGGCCCTTTCACACTGCACAACTATTGTGCTTTATTCCACTTTAACTTCCATGGCAACATCCTATGGAATCCCTGGATCTACAATTCAGGGAGCGGTATTTAGAATTCTCAGCCAGAGAGCTCTTGTGCCTCACTGGGCTACAATGGCAGGATTCCATAAGATGCAGCCATGGCGGTTAAAATACAATATAGCACTATAACTGTGTAACTTAAATGCTGGTCCAGTAGCCTTAACATTACACAGGCTACTGGCAGTCACTATAAGTTTTATTATTCTGCTAAGCCCATGAAGGCTGCACTCTTTCATTCACTCATGAGTAAGCCTATCTATGCACAATAGGACTTACTCAGGATAAACATGTGCAGGATTGTGTTATAATTTTGTTGTACCAGTTATCCAGGAATTAGGATTACTGGACATTTTTTAATGTCACCTGAATATTTTGTATTCCATTTTCTAATGATAAAATAGAGATGTTCAAGCAGATATTCTGAAGTCATTAAATTGAAATGCAACAAACTCTTCTCATAAGAACATTTTCCATTCTGGACCTCTTTTGTCTCTTTTGCCCTGGGATTTTCTTTGACTTTCAGAAAAAGGAAAGATCTAATTTTCTGATATTGTTCTGTTCATTCACTTGAATTTGAAGAAAACTGTGCTGTACCATATGCAACTTAGGGAGGAAAAAAGATATATTTCAATTGCTGGTTTGTTCTGCTCATTTTATTTAAAATATTATATACTGCGGAGTTTAACATTTTATAATATTTTTGCCTCTGAATTAGTAAATGAAGCATTGGCATATTTTACTGGGCTGTAATTTCCACCCAGCACCCATTAACCTTGACCTGGGAGGCTCCTCTCATACTTGCTAAGTTTACTGCCTCTCCCGGGAATGGTTGTTAGGCCATTGTCTTCATGCTCAGCCAGTTTCCTCACAGACATTAAAATTAAAAATAGAGAGAGATAGACAAAACAGGAGACGGGCAGGTCTTTCCCTCTGCTTCCAGAATGGATGACTCTCTGCCTGTTTATGTGCATGCATAAAAGTCTGACTCATGATTTGGCAGCAATAAAACCTGTGCAATAAACCACGTGTGTGTCTGTGTGTACCTCTGTGTGTCTGTGTTTGCATATAACAACAAACCAGGATGTGGTTTGTTCAAATCTGACCTGTTATGAGGCATGAAACCATCTCTGCCAGCAAGCCATGGTTTGTTAAGCAGCCACAATCCAGAATATGAACCCATGGTTTGCTGTTGGCTTATGACACTGAGTTTGTTTAAATCATGACTTATTCTGAACCCACAGTTGTGGCTTGCCCCTGGATTCTTTCCATTTCCTTGGTGATTTTGCTGTTTAAATCAGCAGTTTGAATTGCTAAAATTGTCATTCTTCAGGCTCAGCATCTTTAGGTATATTAGTGGGATGTGATACTAGTGGCAGCAGATGAAAACTGTGTTCTCTGGGATGGATATGTAGCCTATTAAAACATATAAAATAAAACAACACAACAGCAGACCAGTGGTTAGACTACACAGCAGAATTTCAGACCAAGGTAAAATCAGCAGCAAAAATTAAAAACATCGCAGCATGTGAAACCAGATTAAAACTAGCAATACATTCTTCCAAAATCTAATTTTTCAAAAGTTTGAGAAATGTTTAAAAAGGTTCCCAAACTAGCACCAAAAAGATTGTAATGTAGTCAATAGACAAAGCTGTCTGGGAAACGGCACAAACAGGGTGTAACTGCTGAAAAGATTTTTCATAGCCACCTGCATTTCCACATTTGGTGGGGGGCAGGTTTAGATGCAGACTTTACGGTCTGAGTAGGACCTTAAAGTCTGAGGATTGGAGTATGGAGGAAATTCTCCTTCACTTAATCTAGCTCAAGCTAGTTTAACTAATCCAGCAGCAATGACTGAGAGCCTCCATTTAGATTTCCCTTTGGGCCCTGGAGCTTTTGTGGTGTAGTGGTTAGCATGCTGGGATGAGCGCTTGACTTTTAAAGCAGAAACAGAGAATCCATTGGTGAACATAGGAAAACAGCAGGTAGTTGAGTTTTTAGTACCATGCGATAGCAGAGATGGTGAAGCTTTACAAAGGTTGTTGCGAGCCCCCTTCATCTGTAAAATGTGGAAGAGCATGTCATACTGCTACTGACTTACCTCCCAAGATTACTGTAAGGATTACTGAAATATTTGAAACTCTTTGGATGCTTTATATCTCCAGTGCTAAGAAGCAGTACTGCTTCAAAAGAAATCAGTTCACTCTTTGACAGGTAGTTCTGGTTAACTCTTTCTTTCTGGGATCAGTAATTTGATTCAAACAGATAGAATTTGTTGGCAGCCCTAAGGCAACCCTTTCATGAGGTTTTCTTGGCAATATTTGTTCAGAGGGAGTTTGCCATTGTCTTCCTCTAAGGCCGAGAGTATGTGAATTGCCCAGATTTTCAAAGAAGCAACCATGCTAGTCTCTTGCAGCATAAAAAGGAGGAAAGGAGGGGGAAAAAGGAATGTGGTGACTCTTTTACAACTAATTGGTTCTTATTTTAGCATGGGCTTCTGTGGATATAAACCCACTTCTTCAGATGCAGTACAGAGTGATATCCGGACCTCAAGATATAAAGCATACAGTGGCTCTTGGTATCCAGGAAACTCTCCCCAATGGATACCAAAATTCATGAATACTCAAGTCCCATTATGTGCAATGGTGTAGTAAAATGGAGTCCCTTGCGTAATATGGCGAAAGTCAAAGTCTGCTTTTTGGATTTTTTTGGAATATTTTCAAGCTGTGGCTGGTTAAATCTGTGGATACAGAATCTGCGGATATGGAGGGCCAACTGTATTTATAAAATTGTAGGAGTGGAAGTGGGACAGAATGCGTTAGGATAGAAAGATGCTAATTCTGACTCTTGTCCTAAATTTTTAGACACTTGCGCACAATCACTCAGTGGATTTCTATGGCTGAACCCTGACCTCCCAGAGTTCTAGTCCAATACTCACAACCTCTTCGCCATGTTGGCAGAGTTTTTAAAATTATTTTTTAAAGAAGCATTTTTTAAGTAAAACATTTTTATTTTACAAGGATTTTATTATACAATGGTTTTATTTTATTTATTTATTTTACAATGATACAAAACATGTATACTATTACACTTAAAAAATCCTCTGACTATCACCAACAATAACAAAAAACTTGGACAATGCTGCTAGGATCAAAAGGAAAATAAAAAGAAAGGACGTACAGAATCTGTTCTATTGATCAAAAGGTAGCAAGGTTTGACCTGTGTCTTCAAAGTCGAGGTCAGAGTTTAATTAATTTTAATTTTCTTTACTTCCTTTACCCACCTCAGTACCCATGTGATTAGCATCATTTTGGTGAGAAAGGGCTAGAATGTTCAAGAAAAAAATAAAAATAAAAGTGCTTTCAGTAATGGTTGCTCAGTCTACCTGCCTCATTATTGTGCAAATAGAGACATTTAGACTTGGTATGTATGAGCACCAGCAGTTCTTAGCTTGTCTGTGTAATATTGCTTTCCGGTGTGTGATGGCACCATCCCTGGAATAACTACTCACTCAGCAATGATGTTGATGGTGTCTCCTGACACTATGATGGATGAATCCTAGTTACTTTTATGGGCAAGAGGATGGGAAGAAAATCCCAGTCCTGGATGCACATGTGCAACTGCAGACGCCAACTGTAACAAGACGATAACTACAAACTAGGAGCGGAGGGCACACAGTGCCTTATGCGCCAGGCGCCTCATAGCCCGAGAAGACTGACGCCCTTCAGTCCATCAGTAACTATGCCTTGCAAGGTGATAATTCTGCTGAACTTCAGGGTGGCCTTTAGTGTATCGTTATAATGTTTCAGCTGCTCACCTCTCTTTTGCGATTCAAACTATAACTCAGGGCAGGCATGTGAGCTGGCTATTTGGTTTTAAAGCTCCTTACATCATGTTTCCAATTGCAGAACATCACCATTACCCTGATGCTTTGCTTTAATTTGTGCATTATCTTAGCAACATGGTTGCTAGTGAAAAACTGTTGCTGTGTGTGAAAGGAAGCTTCTGCAGCAGTGATGTGTTTGTTGTGTTGTTATTTGGCATCAAGTTGACTCCAACTTAGAGCAAACAAGAGACCTCCAAGAGGTCACCCACTGCTGTGCTCAGGTCTTGCAAATTCAGGGCCATGGCTTCCTTGATTGTAGTGTGGTGTCCCTTTTTTTCTGTGGCCTTCCACTTACCAAGTGTTATTGTCTTTTCCAATGAATCACGTTGTCTCATGATATGTCCAACGTACAGCTGCCTCAGTTTACTCATCTTTGCTACTAGTGAGAGTTCAGACTTGATCTGTTCTAATACTCACGGATTTGACTTTTTAGTAGTCCATAGTAGCCATCAAACCTTTCTCCAGCACCACATTTCAAATGAGCTAATTTACTTCCTGTCCTGTCCTGACTTTGGTGCAAAGACCTAACCATAACGGTTTAGAAGCTTATGAAGTTACTTCCTAAACCATCCCCTCCACACCAATAGAATACTGGAATGATATTCCTTGCTAATGCAGGGGTCTTAATTTTTATCAATATCATGGTAGAAAGGAAGTGGAGATTTAACCCTCCCCTCATTAGCCATAGTCCTAAGGGAATTTCTGTCCCCCTCACAGCTGTTGTGAGGAACAGTAAGCAAAGTTCTGATTGGAATCACTGGGAACTATTTTTTTTTCTTCTAGAGCTAAGAACAGCATGGTGGAGTCAGTCTTATCAAAATCATGACTGGGGATTGAAAGGATTAAACCTTCTCTTTGTCTGCTGCAGTCCTGGTGGAGATGACTTTCTGCTTGACACACAAGACACACACATACATACGCTCACACACACAAATCTGATTTCTACTAGTGAAGCATTTTCCAATATGCCCAAGTTGACTCTTTTGACCACTCCAACTTTACACAGGAAGTTTTTCACGGGTGGAAAACCTGGGACAAAGAGTGCAATTACATTATTGTCCTGCTGGTGGAATTCCCATAAGTAACTTTTGCAGTGGGATAGGAAGGACACTGTCTTCAGCTAAAGCCACTTTCATTCATGAGCTGACCATCCACTCCTGAGTGAGCATGATCAAGCTTCCTAAAGCTAGAGTTGTCCCTGCCAATATTAAGGGCATTGTCGATCATATAGTATTCTACAAAAAGAGACTGCCAAGTTAGCAGAATTTTATCTATGACCTTGGATTGTATATTATTAACTGGAGGTCTGTTTAGGCTAAAAAAATCCCATAGAATGCAAGTTGAATGTATCCTTTACTGGCCAAATGACTGTGGTTGCCCAAGCAAAACATTAGGAAACAATGATGAGCTGATAGTGGCTGATTTGTTGTTGTTATGTCTCTTCAAGGCATTTCTGAGATGAACTTATAGGGTTGCTATGGAAAGATTTCTCTAGAGGAGATGTAAAATCGAAGGCTTTCATGGCTGGAATCCATGGGTTGTTGTGGGTTTTCCGGGCTTTGAAGCCATGTTCTATTAGTATTTTCTCCTGACGTTTCACCTGCATCTGTGGCTGGCATCTTCAGAGGATCTGGTTGCATGGAAGTGGGACAGAGTATATATACTTGTGTAGTCCCCAGGTGGAAGGGAGCAATTTGCATGTGTTATTTCTAGAGGAGGTTTGTCTTTGCCTTTGTCTGAGGCTGAGAGAGTCTTACTTGCCCAAACTCACCCAATGGATTCCCGTGACTGAGCAGGAATTTGAACTCTAGTCTCCCAGAGTCCTAGACTAACACTCGAATCACTATATCATGCTGGGTTTCTAGTGGCCTATCTAGTCCAGAATTATTACATCACCTGCTGAGACCTCCAGATAACCTTAGTGTATCTCAGTGAATGATGTCATTGGTCTGCACCTGGGTATGGGAATGTAGCCAGATTATTCTTCAATCCTGTCTGCTTTCCACTAGCCCCTGAATGGTGATGGGTGGGGCTGTAGTGGTTAAATGCTGTGTTTGGGAGTTTAGAGTGAAGAGACATAGCTTAGGTCCACCTATAGAACTTTCATACTACATCTTGGCCTCTATATTCTTTCCTCTGGGGGGAGTTACTCCAGCTCTTTGATAATTTTGATTTCTCTTTTCTGTACCTATATCTATACCTACTATATCCTTTTCTGTGGTTCAGTGACTATAACTATTCTATTCCAAATATGATTGCACCATAGATTTATATCAGTGCATCGTGACTTTGACAATTATATTTTCAGCTGTACTTTTGCACCTGGAGAAGAAAGAGCACCCTTGTGCTGGAGAGTGGAGGCTCCTTCTGTACCAGTTGTACCAGAACAGGTGGATTCATCTGGGTGCAGTCTCATATCTGATTAGTATCTGGGAAAACAAAGCTGGGTTGGAAGTGGAGACAATGAATTTGCCTTCATGCGCTCTGACAGCGATACAAGTACAGTGGTGGAGAACTTATATTTGGTCAGCATACTTCCTGGATCTAAGCCACAGTATTATGATTATAAAACTATCTAATATAATGAACGAATCTGCAAGCACCAACATTTCTAAAAGTGGTAACAAAATATAACAAACACTGTGGACAAAGCAAATATACAAACCTAACTTCAATAAGGTGCAAACACTGAACATTGCCGCAATAAAACACATTAAGGCTGTGACCCCACGATGGCTTGGTGGGATGTAAAGCTCCATAAATGTGCCTCCACCTCTTTCCCCTTCCCAACTGGTTGGACAACTTATTAGTTGTCAGAGTTTGTTCCTATGGCTATTCAGTGGCTGGAGGTTATGGGAGGGGCACCTGGGTAGAGTCCAGCTGTGTTTCTGCAACCAGGTGTAAAAAGATGTCATTTCCTGGAGGGTCTCCTGGATGTACAGGGAGATGATGTTTGCTTTTTATGCACAGCTGCAAAAATGTAGCCAGGCATTGTCTGGTTGCTTCCCTCCCTTTGCTGGCCATGGGGGTATTCTCCAGGAGCTGACAAATCAGCTGTGTATGTGGAGGTCATTGTGTAAAGTGGTACTGGATACTTCCTGCTACAACAGCCCTAAAATGACATATGTGTGTAATGGGAATTAAGACGATGTCATCAGCAAGATTTCACCATAAAAGCCCGCTCCTTTTGAATATTGCATTGAGGCAAAAATTACCTTTGTAACATGCTCAGATCTGAAGCAGAATTAAATGAACACATTTGATAATGTAGAAGAAATTTGTTCCATTTTGGAGATCCACATAAAATCTGAATTATTTGGGGCTCTACAGCCAGAATGAGAAACCTTTCGTTCTGGGTGTAATATGTCCCCATCCCCACTATAGCCTCTCCAATTTTTTCAATTCAATTTATGAGCTGTACACTCTGACTCTGGCTCGACCAATTCACCTCGTCCATTGCTGGCATCTTCCCAAATTAGGATTCATCTAGGCCAAAACGGTCTCCCTGTTCCACTCCATTGAATTAGAATCTGCACAACGGAAACCCTCAATATGATTTCCTGATGCAGTAAGAGTGTATGGTTCCATGTCTTCTCTGACAATATGCGAATTATTTCAGTACCATGAAGTAAGGAGTTAGGAGTCCTGGTGGCGCAGTGGTTAAATGCTAGTACTGCAACCACAAGGTTGTGAGTTCGATCCTGCCAGGCTCCAAGGTTGACTCAGCCTTCCATCCTTTCGCAGGTCAGTAAAATGAGTACCCAGCTAGTTGGGGGCAATTAGCTAAAATACATTGTAAACCGCTTAGATAACGCTAGTTGATAGGTGGTATAGAAATAACTGCTATTGCTATTGCTATTGCTAAAAGTAAGACCCTTACTGCACCGTACCTCAATAGCACATTGTTCTGTTTCAATCCCAGCATTGCCATAGCCGTGATGGTGTTACCCTGTTTACTGGGGGTCCCGTGAGGGACTCCTAAATGCACTCACAATTAAGTTGGAGAAATTAGTCAAGAGCACAAGCTAGCAATATGAGAGGCAGGGCAATGCAGTGGAATCTTCTACCCAGTGTCTCTGGGGTCAGGCCAAGCCAAGAAGCACACCAAATTATAAGAATAGTTGTGATCTTTATTAAAATACAGACAAACAGTGTATGCAACACAATCACACAGAGAACTAGAGAAAATAAAGGTTTAAGTGGGACAGAGGGAATTTTAAGAGGGATTGTTGATTTGGGTGATACTACACCTGTCCTGAAGCCTGGGTAGATCACTGCGAAAGTTCAAAGGTACGTATTCTCAGTACATGGGACTGAGGGACAGCTCGCCCAGCACAGCAGCAGCAAGGCGGAATGGAAATTGGGAGTGATCTGAGGAAGGTCTTGGAATCAGGGGGTTTTTAAAGAGGGAAATGTGACCACAGGCCATTCCGCATTTGGGAAAAACAATGAGTTTCGGGCCGGAGACAAAAGCCTCCGAAAGGTCAGAATTTAGCATGATTGAATTAAATCCGAATTGACAATAGATTGGACAGTATGCAAACGCAGAGTGCTTGACAGGTGAGGACGCTTCTAATCAAGCTGCGTGCTTGGGGCAGGGAGTTCTTTTGTGAGTTGCGTGCATACATAATTGCGCACATGCCTTTGAGGTCTCCTGAAGCGTGGGGACGGCCATTTCTGGCCAGCCTGTATTGTGTGGAATATTGCGGTGATTATCGGCTGTGCCTGTCTTGCGAGCTTGTCCGGTGGCCTCGCAGACACGTGGAGAAGGATGGTGGAAGAGAGCTGAATTATTGATATCAAAATGATATCTAATGTCCTTTCAAAAGCGGCATGGCAGCAGCGATAACAATGGTATCAAGTTATGAACGCTCTCTACCACACCCTTTCAATTTAAGCAGATGAGTAGCATTATTGTCATTGGTGCCCACTGCATTACGGTGTCCTTGGTGAATCTTTTCCTCACCCCATAGCTTATGGTTGGTCAGTTTTTTGAAAAGCTGTACTAGTACAGCAATATTGTAATGTCATGACATGCCTGTATGCTATTGTGTTTTTGTGCTATAATGCTAACAAATGTATTTTAAAAAAATAAAAAAATTAACTCAAAGGAGAAATTTAAAATAAACATGGAGAGGTGATAGATTTTGAATTTACCATGCCATGGGAATAGCTGAGGGAGGGACAACCTGGAAATGCCCAAACTATGCCCACTCCTGGGTCAGCAGCAGCAGGAAGCACTATGAAGTGCTACTGAGAAATCGCATTCACACAGCTGACGAGATTGTGACAGCAAAGGAGGTCATTACTGGATTTTTTCCAACATTGAAAAAGGGCAGATTTCCAATGAATTACAACACAATAGCAGCTGTTTAGTGACAATATCATGTGATAGCATGGTACCTGGATGGGGAACAACTTGTTGCTGTGGTGGTATGACAACTTCGTGTGTTAAGGGCCTAAGTTAACAAGAAGAAAAAAATTGATAGTATTGACACTTTATGATGAAGTCTTATGAACACTGCATCTTCTGTGGGATATGCACTCATTTCAGGTGAATTCTTCAAGAACTGAGGGTTCATTCCTTCTTCATTAATGGCAAACATTGTGGTTAATCACAATGTGGCTAAATGCTGTGATGGTGCCAGTGGGGGAGGAAGATATTCAGTTTATCCGTGGAATTGCAGAACCATAGAGGAGTTTTTCTAGAACGCCTAGTGCAACCCCTTGTTTGGTGCAAGATATCCACAGCCAAATAGTTGGCTGTCCAGCCTCTGCTTGAATACTTCCAACAAAATATGGGCTCAAAGATGGCCTCTTCTTGTTGCATTTGGTTCACTCTCTTGTAACTGACTTTTACTGCCAAGAAATGCCTCTTAATGATCTACAAATGTATTCAGATATGTATGACTCTAAGTCTGACTAGGTTGACTCTATAGCCATTTTATTCATGGTATTTGTGATGTGATTTACACAAGCCTTTTTTGAGAGGCAAGAGATTTGAGGCTATAAGCTTTTTCTCCCAGTGGTAAATGAGTGCACAATTCTTCCTTATGAAATGGGGCATAGGAATCCGTAAGCTTTTTTTAAATCAGGAACCTTTCACAAGACTTTTGTCTTACGGCATCATTTGGATGTTGTTGACACTCACCCAAATAGCATTCTCTGGTCAGTTGCTGTGGATCCTCCATAAACGGAACAAGTCCAGTTCTGCATTAAGGGAGCAACTTGTTCAGCTACACACAATGGCAAACTGAATGCTGATTCAGTGATTCACTTGTTATGCTGGGAAGATGTGTTAGTTTATAGTTTTGCCCTCCTCCTTTAGCATGAATTGGACTACCTGTTTTAAAAAGTATACTGTAATTATTTCCATGCATTCATTCTTAATTTTACTGAAATAATAAATCAGAAATTTCAAACAAAATGCACAAATGGTCTGAGATAGGGAGATTGATGGGGCTGTGGTGATGGTGTTACAGAAACAGGCCAACTTTCCCTCCAATTTACACTATAGAAGGCCAAAAACCTGCAGAACTGTTTTCCTGTATAATCTGTCTGCGGATGACAGAAGCAAAATACATTTGGATGGCAATGAAAGTGCTGTCAAACTATTTCCACCACTCATTAAGCATTGCAAATGGCTTCACCCTTCTAACCAAACTGGCCACGATGATGACACATTTATGTACAGATCTGGGTTTGTCTCCATTGAAACTCTGCAATTTCTTTAAATGATTTATTTAAAATATTGAATTCATGTAAGAGAGAAAAAAGGAAAAGATAAGAACTGGATACCTCCCAGTTACACCAGTCTAGGCCATCAAGAGAACTGCAGATATAATAAACTGTAATACCTCCAGTCAAGGAGAGAGCTACCAGTAGCTGTGTCCCCATCTTATAAGTTAAGACTACCTTGTGCAGGTTAATGAAGAGGAAATTGCACTAGCTCCAGAGTCTACAATCTCTTACTATTCAAAACTATGTTTGGTTCAGCAGGATGGATCTTTCAAACAGTCTGGGTGCCACTACAGAAATTGGCATCGTGTCACTTCCTGTTGGCATTTTGAGAGGGGCTGCAGAGGAAAACAGCGGGCCTTTCCGTACTACACTGTTATAGTGCTAGTATTCCACTTTCAACATCCTATGAAGTCCTGGGGTTTGCAGGGTTTTTTTGGGAGAAGCATTTAGAATTCTCAGCCAGATGGCTCTTAGGTCTCAGGAAACTCCAAGCCCAGAATTCCACAGGATGTTCAATGTGGAATAATAGCACTATAACAGTATAGTGTAGACAGACTAGACGTACCGTCATCTCTCCACACTCACGAGCGTTAGGGGCACCAGACCCCTGTGAAAGTGAAAAAAACGTGAATAACTCTAGGCCCTCCCAAACTATATTTAACACACAAAAAAGTATGATCACTATATTCAACCCACCATGGATTCCTTTGAGGCATCAGGGCTACTTCATAAGGCAGAAGTGGATGGCTGGTAGGGCTTACTGCCACCTCCATTGCTGCCCCACACCAATTTTAATAGGGATTTATTTACAAGCCTTGTTCTCAATTTCGTGAGGCTTACAGTCCCTGTTAACAATGGGATAGGGAGGCAGCAGAGGTGACAGCTAATAATTCATGAATAATCAATTCTGCAAAAGTGAAACCAGCAAATGTGGAAGGCTGATTGTATTTCACTTGCTGTGAAAGGTTGGGGCCCATGGACTGCCTTGAGGCTGGAACTGGCCCTAGGCCCCATACAGTTGCCTATCCTTGCCCTAGAGACAGAATTTTCTTTTCCTTTGAAAAAAAACACAAACAAATAATTTTTGTGTTTGCAGCTCCACTTTGGAGATTTACACTATCCAAACCTGATGTGAGAGCCAGAATGGTGCGGTCATTTGAATTCTGGACTAGGACTCTGGATGAGCAGGGTTCAACTGTGGAAACCTATTAGATGACCTTGGGCAAGTGATGCTCTTTGAGTCAGAGCAATGGCAAACCTCCTCTGCAGCAATCTTGCCAAGAAAACCCCAGGAGGGGATTGTCATAAGCCAGAGTCAACCTGAAGGCACATAACAACAACAACAACCCTAATGTTGGAGCTACACAGTGCTTGTACAATAAAATATCAATACAGAAAAGTTAGAGGGATAGCATATCTTGTAGCAAGATTTCTTTTTCAAAGACAATGAAGCAAAGTTTTCTGTTTAAGTGTGCTTTTTGTCTGTTTGTCTGTTTTCCAGATTATGCTTCCAGATTATACCTTGGGGTTTATTACCTTCAAAAAAAAGTTAAGCATTACTTCCAGCTCCCTGAGGAGTTTTCCCCCCTCGTTTCTTTGTTTAAAGTATTTGTGCACCTTGTTGTTGTTGTTGTGTGCCTTCAAGTCATTTTTGATTTATGGCAAGCCTATCATGGGGTTTTCTGGGGCTGAGAGTGTGTGACCTGCCCAAGCAAGGCCAAGCAGGGGATTAAACCTGGGTCTCCAGGGCTCTAGTCCAATGCTCAAACCAATGCTCGTGCATCTCTCTGTTATCAAATGTCCCCTTTCTTTTTTCTTTTTAGTTCTTTGTGGCCTGGTTTTGGTTCCAGTCATGTTGACACTCAATTACCTTAGGCACTCCCACAAAGTTTTTATTTTTTAAATGAAGCTAATTACTTTTCAATTTTTTTAAAAAATGTGTATATGCTTTGATAGAACATCCACATTGTATCAATATGGAATAATGTATGCCAGAGCTTTTAAAGAATCCTGAATGAATCCACGGGAATTTTCTTTTTCTTAACAAGTGCGAGTGCCTTGCAATCCACTCTTTCTTTTTGCCTGCTGCCCATGGGAAATGGGTATTTATAAAAGAGGAGTGAAAAACACTGGCCCAAAAGCTGGTCTCTAATAAAGGCATTGGTATAAATAAAAATATTCAGTTCAGTTTTAATAAAGGGAACTCAGGGAGCCAATTAATATTCTCCTCCAAATCACACACACATATAAATTTGGGTAGAAAAACCCACCAGTTAAGGACTGTAATTTGAGATGGCCAGATGATGCATAAAATATCTTTCTTCCACAATAGGTTAGACCTAAGGGATAATCACTCTTTAATTTCATTCTCCAGCTCTAGCGCTGCCTTACAGCATGACCTTGGGTAAAGCAATGAAACTTTTCCCCAGAGATAAAACCAGATCCAGCTGTCCCAGACTGTAGTCTGTCTGTCTTTGCCGCTTTTGGAATTCTCTGTGCATTCAGGTAGCAATTTCATACAAAGCCCCCATTCAAATGAATGAGATGTTAGTACAAGCTGGGTATCTAGTTGCACTAAGTAAGTGCACATATTTGGATCTTCAAGACATGGCACTTCAACAGGCAGCAACACTGTTAACATTGTTAATTTTGCCACTGCTGTAATTAGAAGTCTGGCTGTAAAGCTCAATTAAAACAAATATGGGGAATCTGCCACTTTCTCCTCATGCAGTTGGTTTTAGTATTTTCTGGTCTAGTAAAGACGAAAGTGAGTTTTAATGACAGCTTAATATGTGTTATGGAAGATTTTCCAAGGAACTTAGAATTATTGTTCTGAGTTCTTTGTTGTCCCTCTACTTTTACTGTTTAACAGCTGCTCAACAGTATTGAGCAACAGTGGAATAGATTTCCTTGAAGAGTGACGAACTCTTATTTCTTTGGAGATCTTTAAACAGAGGTTAGATGGACATCTTTTGGAAGTGCTTTAGTTGTATCTGCCTTCATGACAGGGGTTTAGACTTGAGGTCTCTTCCAGCTCTACGATTCTATGGTTCAACTTCAAATCCAAAAGTTTTTGCAGTTTCTGGTATTGTCAGATAGAGTCACCTTTCTTACTCCTGATACGCTCATATGGGGTCAGATTATTTGATCATCTAGCCAGGACTGTCCATTCTAGGGGCAGAATTTGGAAAAACTACATTTTGGACAACATCCAGAATCCACCTGCTGGCATGGCCATCAACTACCCTGACTGCACAGTTTTGAGGCTTGTGGTCCCAAAATATACCTTCCTCCCTCCACTTTCACAGGTTTGACCTTCACAAATTTGATTATTTGCAAAGCAAATGCTTGCCTTTCCCTGACATTTTCCTCCTCCCAACCCTCACATTCCTCACTCCAAGCTTGCAAGGCTTGTGTTTAAAATGGAACTTTTTTCTTTTCGGGAAAACCACTGCCACGTGGTTGCACATTTTGCTGTGTATTGGCTGCTGATTGGTTACGTGCTCCTTTCTCAAGATGGCTGCTGGAAGTAATTAGAACTCCAGAATTCCCCCCTTCTCTGTCTGAGGGGAAAGTACCAGTAAGTCTTTTAGGTTGTCTTTTTTCCTCCCCTTACCAATGCTGAGGCCAGAGACAAAGGAATGGGAGGGAGGGAAGCTCCAGAGAGGAATGAGAGGGGGTATTATAGGGGGGACCAATTTGCATTTTTCCCACATTTGTGAGGGCTCTGTACCCCTAACTCTTGCAAAGGTGGACGGGCTGCTGTATTTTTTCAAGTCTGTCCAGGGATGGGTAGAAAATAGGCTTTGTTATACTGGTATATCTCTGAGTTTTGCAATAGATTGGATCTCTGGATCTCTGACTCCCAATTGTTTAACAGTAGCAACAGCAGAACAGCTCCTCTCTGTCCTGCATTGCATTTAAGCGTGGGGAAAAATCAAGTGGATTTTGTGTGGAAGACTGTGAACTCTGTCCAGTCTGGGTATTCAGAGCACATTTCTGGCTTCAAATCCTTCCATTCTAAGTTTTTCACTATAACAATATCCAAAACAGTAACTGTTTTAATTGGCTGCAGCAAAAGAGCTGCATAGCACCTAACAAAGACTCATGCAATAACAAATCTATTAGTCTTGAAGGTGCCAGAATTCTCTTTATTCTTTTGCATTCTGAATGCGTGTCTTCTGTACCAGGTTCCATCTGCTGAGTTTTCTGGGTTGTGGTGAAAGATAAAACTGATTCTTCAGTCAAATCTGTGTATATGTACTCTACTCTAACCTGTAGCAGCATTCCACATCTCAAACAGAGTGCCTACCTGATCCTTCCAGCTGGAGGCACTGGGAATTAACCTTAAGCCTTCTGTGAGCAAACCATGTGTTTGGCCACCACGTTGGATCATTCTCATTTCTATTTTCTTTGTTATTCCACCAACTGCTTTTGCAAATGCTTCCAAAGTTGTTTTGGAGCACCTAGAAAAAAATACTTTTTTTTTTTGGACTACAGCTCATGAAATTCCCTAGTCAAGCCTGTGCTGGGGATTCTGAGAGATGTAACCTACAATGGTAACTTTTCAAAGTTTAGTTGGAAGTACATATTACAAAACACATAAAATTACACAAAGCTCTGTTTCACAAGATTTACAAACACACACTGATTTTTCTAAAAGCAATGTGAAGATTGTGTGAATTAGGCCTTCTTGCAAGTGAATCATAAAATCGGAGAATCACAGAAACATAGAGTTTCTATAGGACATCAAGTCCAACCCTTGCCATGCAAGAACTTCCAGAAATACACAACTAAAGCACTCCCAAGAGATAACTATTCAACCTTTCTTTAAAGATCTCCAAAGGAGAGTCCACCTCCATTTGAGGCAATCCATTGTACTGTCAAACAATCGCTACCTTCAAGAGGTTCTTCCTCATGTTTAGGTAGACGCTTTTATCTTGTAATTTGGATCCATTGGTTTGTGTTCTGGTCTCTAGAGATGCAGAAAATAAGTCTACTACATCTTCCACATGGCATCCCTTCAAATATTTAAAGATGGTTATTGTATCACCTCTTAATCATATCGCCTCTCAATCCAAGATAAACATACCCTGCTCCCTAAGCCATTCTTCATAAAGCTTGGTTTCTTGACCTTCTATGATCTCGGTTACCCTCCTCTGGACACATTCCAACTTGTCCATAAACTTGAACTGTTGCACCTAGAAGCGGACACAGTATTCCTGGTGAAGTCTGACCAAAGCAGAACAGAATAGAACTATTTCTTCCTTTGATCTGGACATAATGCTTCTGCTGATGCTAGAACTGCATATTATTTTTTATTTTATTTTATTTTTTTAATTTTATGTTTCCAGTGCACCTCATTGTTGACTTATGCTTAGCTTGGTCTATTAAGACCTCAAGATCCTTTTCACATGTATTGTGTTCAAGCCAGGTGTCATCCCTCATACATTTGCTAAGATATATATGTGGAATAACACATTATTAATTGATTAATTAATCAAAAACACTTGTAGCCTTCCTTTTGGGCCTAGGTTCCACAAGTTAGCTAAAATATAATAACAGGAAAAAGCGTTAAAAAATCAGTGGTGGCTGATAGCTTCCATTGTGGTTGGATGGTGAATCTACTCTCGGTTTTAGTCTAGACTTTCTAGGAATTATCCAAGGTGCTGCACTTTGGACAACTCCCCCTTTAGACTAAAATTCACAGTGGATTCACTGTGCCATTAAAGACACCAATGACCATTGGTGCAAATAGTATTAAGACAGAATTACTTTGTCCTTAAGAGGAAAAAGATAAGGAAGTACTTTTAACCAAGAAGAATTTCATCTTGTGATAACCAAGCAAGACTGCACTTATCCAAGCAACTCAGTTTATATGAATTTGGAACCTGACCAGTTTACTCAGAATTACAGAATCCTTCAGTGTAGTCTCCAAAACAATGCTGAGGAAACTA
The DNA here is from genome assembly GCA_948472985.1 of Iguana delicatissima. Taxonomy (NCBI): domain Eukaryota; kingdom Metazoa; phylum Chordata; class Lepidosauria; order Squamata; family Iguanidae; genus Iguana; species Iguana delicatissima. The sequence continues at coordinate 484,833 of CAOKZL010001244.1, forward strand.
TAAAAGCCAGCAAAAAAATCTCTCTAATCCTGCCGCTTCATTTGTATATTGGATTTAATGTTAATAATATATTTTGACATGGAAAATGCAATCTCCTTAGCAGAAAAAGATTTATGCTGTGGTTTTAAACAACACATTTCAAACATGTGGGGAGGGAGGAACAGAATGAAGAGAGAGGATTAACCAATACTGGCTCTCCTGCCACCATCCTTCCCCACTCACTCAAAAAAATAAAGAAATATTTAGACAGGAAGTGCTTAACTTCCCTAAGGGAGGGTTACTTCCATTTCAGCCAATGAGGTATTACAGGTCATGTCAAGTGAGGTCAAGCAAGTGCTTCTAACCTCCAGTGTTCTGTTGATTTATTCTGTCAGCTGTTAGTTGACAGGCAGCTCAAGACCCTGAGAGCAGAAATACTGGAGCAGGATGGGGGAATGTTGGTTTAAATAAGGATATAGCATGTTAAAGTGAAAGACACACTGGGTGTCCTGCTGGGTGATTATGGAGATCAATGGGCGTGACGGAGGAATAGTATTACAGCACAGTCCGTGTATGTACTGTGTTGCTTCTTCCTTTGAGAAACTCAGTATCGTGACATATTCCGCTTTACTCACTCTAGGGGTATCCCACAGGGGAGAAAGAAAAAAAAATACTCTGCTGCTCTGGGTTGGTCATCGTTGGTTAAAATGAGGCACCATTGCCAATTGCAACTTGAGTCCAAGCTATTTGAAGGACTGTATCTCCTCAACGTGTTCAGGGAGGCTTTTGTCTTGGCCTCCTGCTAAGGAAATTAAAACTGACATGATTGTAGCAGCTATGCATGTTTAATATTATAACTTTAAAGTGTTTTTTTTTATTGTATTTGGTTTTTATTCATCTTCTGAGTCAACTTGGGTAGGAATATTGGGAGGAAGGCAGAATATTAAACAAAAAACTATTATCATTTTAAAAGACCATATTTCCTAGTCTCTTGCAATCTCACTCTTTGGTCAGAAGATAAATTCCTCAGGTCTCTTTCACACTTTGCACTTTGATACCAATTTAAATGCCATGGCTGCATCTTATGGAGTCTTGGGATCTGTAGTTTAGTGAGCCATCTGGCAGAGAATTCTATATAACACATGAAATGGTAAATCCCAGGATTCCATATGATGACACCACAGTGGTATCAAAGAATGCTACAATTGTGGAGTGTGAAACAAATGATTTCAGAGCTACCTTCTTTCCTAGCAGCTCAGTCAGTGGCAGAGGGATGGGGAGGCAATGCGGGTGGTGAACCCCCGGTGGCAATTTTTTAGGGGTGCTGCTGCTCTTTGCCTGCCCTCCTCCATGTGCCATAGCCCTGCCCCGTGCACTGCAGCCCTGCCCTGCTCTGTCTGCCGTAGCCCCACCCCATGTGCCATAGCCCTGCCCTGCATGCCATATCTCTGCCCCATCCACCATAGCTCTGTCCCCACATACTGTAGCCCCAACCCGACCCTCCACCCACCCCCACCTCACCTCTCCTCCTTGCACTCCAAGCTACGCCACTGAGCTCAGTGAGACAATGTTAATTCAGTTATGATTCCTTTTAAAAAAATGTATCCAAGCCCCTCATCTTCCTTTAAGTGTAGGTATTTATAAACACCAGATCTTATATCATCTTGGAAGCTAAGTAGGGTTAGCCATGGTTAGTACTTAGATAGGATATTGTCAATAAATGCCAGGTGCTGCAGGCTGTATTTCAGAGGAAGGAACTGGCCAAACCACCTCTGACTATTCCTTGCCTAAGAAAACCCTGTGAAATTCACGAGGTCTTCAGAAGTCGACATATATCTTGAAGGCACATACACTCACGCACATTTGTTTTAAGGATGTATAATCTGCAACTTAACCAAGTGCCAAGGGCAGTATATATAAAAAGTGTATAAAACCAATTTTTCAATGCAACATAAAACAAAACCATATATAAAAAAGCAGCATAGAATTGTTTGCTGCAGATAAAAATAAATTTAGAATGAAGTGGGTGAATCCCCAGCTACACTGGCCCCCTCCAATCCACCAAGAATTGCATTGCTCCCACCAAAATTAGACCACTGCTGCCAAAATCCAGCAACTACTGTGGGAGTCCCCACCACCACTGCAGTTGCTGCCAAAATTCGATAACTACAGCATCTCTCTGTGATGTAGGAGGGTGTAAGAGTATCATCCTGCATCACAGAGCATTGCAGCCTCACAGGACAGCATCTCATTCACTTTTAGAAGAAGAGGGAAGGCCAGAAGTGTCAATGGTTTTCACCATCACTAAACTGAAGTGGTGTGATTTGGGTGGCATCCCCACTGATTGTGTGGCAGTGACATAAGAGGTGATAGAAATACTGCAGAGCTATTGCATCAGTTCTGAGTTAATTAAGGAGCCTGAGCACATATTATTATATGTATATATGTTTGTATGTATTGCTTTTTCCCAATGCTAGGACTTATAGTGGCCCACAAAAAAACAAAACAAAATGACCAAACAAATCAACAAACGAAAACATAGAAGCCTGGAGAACTACATAGGAAAAACTAAGATAACATCCTGATCTTTAGAAACTAAAAAGGCAAGGAAAATAATTTCTCAATGATGTTCTCCAGCTCCCAAGAACACATCAGGTTAGACACCAAAATAAGCCACTCTGCGTACCTCATTCCGTAATCAGGGTGTTGCCACTAAAAAATAAATAAAAACACTATCCCCAATGACTACTCATCCATCACTCCTCATTTATCAGAGGATACGCATCCAACAAAAACCCTTTTTACACAGTAACTGTGAGTAGAATAAACAAGTAGTGGGAGAAGAGGGATTAAAAGGACATAGGAATTCCCCTGCAGTTAAGGCAACCCCCTGTTTTGCTGTTATAATGCTCAGCATCTTGGTCTGAATCATATTGGTTATCTCCAACAAGAGCAGATCCATTGAATCAACTATTGAAAGGTAAGTCAATCCTATTACTTACTTTAATTGGAGGACTTGGTCCACTATTGCTTATAATAATAATCCTTATTGAGTTAAGAATTTGGAACATAGCTTGCATGATCTGATCAGTGAAGCCTATGAATATATTATCTTTCAAACCAAGTCTATAAAAACTGGCTCAGGTAGTGCAAGTTCAAAATGTGCTGAAATTGAAGACACTTCTTTCAAACTGTCCCGAAAGGTACAGATGTAATCTATTTCAGGATATCAAAGAAGGAAGGAGAGCCAGCATGGTGTGATGGTTTGAGTGGTGAATTACAACTCTGGAGACCAGGGTTCAAAACCCCATTCAGCTGTGGAAACCCACTAGATGATTTTTGGCAAGTCACATTCTCTAGGTCTCAGAAGAAGAAAAAGGCAAACCTCTTCTGAATAAATCTTGCCAAGAAAACCCTGTGATAGTTTCACCTTAGGATTGCCACAGGTTGGAAATGATTTGAAGGGACACAACAACAATCAAGGATAGAAATCTTTCACTAGTTCAGAAAAGTTCTGAGAAGCAGTTTTAAAGTTCTTGTTTCCCACCTCTCATTGTAGTTACTTGTTTAAGTCAAATATGCCCAGTAGATTTCCTGAATGTTCAGAAATCAAAATGTGTGTCCACAGCAATACAGTCAGCCAACTATATCTGCTGAATTCTAGCTTCAATTTTTGGTATTTAAACAAATCAGCAGGTTAACTGTAGTGGTGTAGAAATTTGTTCACTGTAAAAAAAATTAACCTCTCTCTGTGTGTGTGTGTGTTTGAAATCAGTCTCTGGCCTTTTCCACATCAGGCGAGGGAATCGCCCCGTGCTGCTACTCACCGGACTTTTCAGCTCCCCGGTCTGGTCCACGGCGCTCCGGAGCAGTGCATGCTCGTCCATACGCACTGCTCCGGTGTCCCAAATGGCGGCTTCCGGTTGGTGGAGGGTCGAGGGTCTCGACCAACTGCTGTAGCTCGCCAGCTTAAAGCCCGCCCTGGGCAGATCACAGGCTCGCATTGGTGCGAGCCTGCGAATCTGCTTAAGGGAGCAGGCTCGCAGTGGCACGCTGCGTGCTTTTGAAAGACCAGAAAAATCAGGTCTTTCAAAAGCACGCTGGAGGACCACTTGGGGTCGTTCCGGACTGGACTGAGGTGCGGATCTACCTTAAATAGGTCTGACCCTCTCCTGTCTGAGGTGCAGACCTCCTCCTTGGAGGACGGACTGCACCGTTTCAAAAATCCCATGTGGAAAAGGCCTTTGTGTAGATTTTAGGAGGGAATGGAGTTAGAGAATGGAGATGGTTAGATAGGGTTACATGAAAAGCCAGAAAGCAAATCAAATTTAAGTCAGGTAGATACTTTCCAATAGTATTCAAAGACATAGTGATTTGACTCCTATATTAGTTCCAATTAAAGTGAATCCATTGAACCATCTGATGAACCAGACTGAAGTCCACTTATGCTAGAAATTTCATTTTCTCATTTTGTCTCAAAGGGTGCCACAGGACTCCTTTGTATCTTTTGAGCTAGTTTCAGACTTAGAGCAGATCCACTGAAAATAATTGGGTGCCAGTTAATTGCAATTAACTTGAGACCCATTGATTTCATGAACTATTGTTATGTGTGACCAAGTCTGGATTTAGTTCATTAAAATTAGCTCAGTATTGCTTTTAATTAGGTGTTAACTGGCCCAGTCTATTCAGCTCATTGGCTTTTTTGCCTGTATGTCCCATTCTGTCCTGCTGTCAGTTTAGATAGTGCAGGAAGGGGAGAAGTAGAAATTCCAACTGAAACAAGAGTGAAGTCACTTCAAAGGCTGTAAGAGTCAGTTTACCTGGCAGATAGAACACTGATGAAGACAAGAATCATAGAATCATATAACTGGAAGAGACCACAGAGGCCATCCAGTCCAACCCCTGCCATGCAGGAACACACATCAAAGCACTCCCAACAGATGGCCACCCAGCCTCTGCTTAAAAACTTCCAAAGAAGAAGATTCCACCACACTCTGAGGCAGCATATTCCACTGCCAGACAGTTCTGACTGTCAGGAAGTTCTTCCTGAGGTTCAGGAGGAATCTCCTTTCCTGCAGCTTGAATCCATTGCTCCTTGTCCTAGTCTCTGGAGCAGTGGAAAACAAGCCCGATCTCTCCTTGACATGACATCCCTTCAAATATTTAAACATGGCTGTCATGTCCCCTTTTAACCTTAGAATCATAGAATCATAGAAATGTAGAGTTGGAAGAGACCACAAGGGCCATCCAGTCCAACTCCCTGCCATGCAGGAAAACCCTCAAAGCACTCCTGACAAGTGGCCATCCAGCCTCCGCTTAAAAACCTCCAACGAAGGAGACTCCACCACACTCCGTGGCAGCACATTCCACTGCCGGACAGCCCTGACCATCAGGAAATTCTTCCTGAGGTTCAGGTGGAATCTCCCCTCCTGCAGCTTGTATCCATTGCTCCTTGTCCTGGTCTCAAGAGCAGGAGAAAACAAGCCCACTCCCTCCTCGACATGACATCCCTTCAAATATTTAAACATGGCTATCATGCCCCTCTCAACCTTCTCTTCTGCAGACTAAATATACCTACCTACCTAAGCCGCTCTGCATAGGGCATGGCTTCCAGACCCTTCACCATTTGGTCACCCTCGTCTGGACATGCTCCAGCTTGCTGATATCCTTCTTGAATTGAGGTGCCCAGAACTGGACACAGCATTCCAAATGAGGTCTAACCAAAGCAGAATAGAGTGGTAACATTATCTCCCTTGATCTAGACACCAAACACCATACAATAGGGTCAGGGAAGTGAAAAAGTACATTCCAATTCTGTGCAGGCTTACTGAGTGCATGTCGTCAAGCTCATGTCATAAACTGCAAATAATATAGGGGTACTGTATCATTGAAAGTACATTGTGAAGGCTGGATTGTGGAGAAAGCTGAGTGTATTGTGCTGGAGCTAATACCTGAACATTAACTAGCAGTATGGGAGACTCTACAAATGTTTCCTTTTTGAGCTTGGAATCCATTCTGTGAACAATATGCTAAAGCTAAAAGTATATCAACGTGTATGTATGTACGTATGTATTTAATTTATATGCCATCTTTCTCTTCACATGGGACCCAAGGTGGCTTACAAAGGCTGATAACAAGATTAGCTGAACAACTTAATAAAATGTTAAAACAGAATTAAACAAATATTAAAACATAATTAAGTTTTAAATAATATAAAATCATTTCAAAAACATAAGAATGAAGTTAAAAATACATCATACATCCCATAAAAAAACTCTCTGATCACTAAAAGCTTGTGAAATCATTAAAAGCTGATGAAAGGAAAGGAGAGAAGGGCCAACCTAGAGTGGCATATCTATTATAAACAGCATCTAGGGCCCACTCCCCTACATGCATGGATTTTTTTTGCCCCACTAGCGTTGACACCCTGGGCATGTGCTCTACTTGCTCCATCCTAGATACACCTCTGCCAACCTAGTGCCCCATGGAAGGGAATTCACGCTCTGGGAACAGGCGATGAGAAAGCTCTCTCCTATGACCTCACCACATAGGCCTGTGATAATGGTGGGATCATGAGAAAGCCTTCCCTGAGGATCTTAAGACTCTAGCAGGTTCATATATAGGGATATGATCTTTCAGATAGCTTTGACCTAAGCTGTATAAAGCTTTACAGGTCATAACCAGAACATTGAATTGTGTCCAGAAACTGGTAGCCAGTGAATCTGTTTCAGCAAAGGAGTTATATGCTCCCTGTTAAATGGTTTCAGTCAGCATTCTGGTTGCATCATTTTGGACCTACTGAAATTTCTGAACAATTTCCAAAGGCTATCACATATGGTGTGTGTTACTATAGGCCAAACAAGAGGCAATCAAGGCATCTGTCACCATACTCAGATCTGAATTCTCAGGGAGTGGGCATAGGTGGCATACTAGTTGTAACTCTACAAATATACCCCTGGCCACTGCTGAAATTGATCCTGGCTATCAGTTCAAGGCTCTGGGTTGAGTCCAGGAGTACACTCAAGCTGGAAATCTGAGATTTCAGGTGGAGTGCAACCCCATCCAGCAAAAGCTGATTCCTTGATTTGCCTTATGAATGACTAGGAGCAACTATATCTCATTTGGATTAAGTTACAATATGTTTGTCCTCATCCAGTTCATTACTGACAGAAAAAACCGGTTCAGTATAAATGGAGCTTCCTTGGAATTAAATAGGAAGTAGAGATAGAGTTGGTTATCATGAACCCCAAAACTCCAGATAACCTCTCCTAGCAGTTTCATGTATATGTTAAACAGTATGGGGGACAGAGCAGAGCTCCAGGGGACCCCACAGGACACTGGCCAGGGTGTCCAAGAGGAATGCCACAGTGTCACCTTCTGAGTTTGCTCATCAAAGAAGGGCTGGAATTACTGGAGTAATAGAGTAGTGCCCACAAGTCCCATCAGAATGAGGCAACCCAAAAGGATATCATGGTTGATGGTATTGAAAGCTGCTGAAAGGTTCAGCAGAACCAAGGACACATTCTCCCTATCCAGTTTCTAGTTAGGTCATCCTCAAAGTGACCAAAGCTGTCTCCATCCCCTGGCCAGACCTGAAGTCAGATTGAAATATATCTAATTAATCCATTTTACCCAGAAATGTCTGGATCTGGGGGGCTACCACCTACTCTACAATCTTGCTTAAGAAAAGGTATATTGGAGACTGGTCTGTAATATTTTAGCATTGTGGGGTTCAGGGAGGGCTTTTTCAGTAACAGTCCCATATCCCCCTCTTTTGGGCAGGGTGGGAAGTTGCCTTGTTGCAGTGAGTGTTGCATCACTCTGCTTACTCACTTAGCCAGCCCCCTCTGGCTGCTCTCAAGAGCCAAGAAGGGTAAGGGTCCAGTACACATGCGGTAGTTGTCACCTCTTCAAGTAACCTATCCACATCTTCAGGTCGCATAAATCAAAACATATCCAATCATAAAGGACAAGCAGGTGCCAAAGTAACATCCACTGGGCTTGTATCAATTACAGCATCCATGATCATTTCCGCACTAGCCTGTTATAGCGCTATGATTCCACTTGCAACATCCTAGGGAACCCTGGGGTTTGCAGTTTCAGGAGGGGCCGGCTGGCCCCTCCTGAAACTGCAAACTCCAGGTTTCCCTAGGATGTTGCAAATGGAATCATAGCGCTATAAACAGGCTAGTGCGGAAATGGCCCATGTCAGAGTGAATCTGAGTGATTTGGTCTGCAAAGAGAAGTCATGGAAATCTCAGTTTGGTCTGAAAGACCCAGGAAAAGTGGGGGTCATTGAGACTAAGTGGTAGGCAAACATAATTTGTGACACAACTCTTAGGGCTTCAACCTTAATTTCAAATTTATTTTCTTTCTGAAGCTTTGTGGAGCACAAGGCAACATGAGATAGTCCTCAGATCTGGTCTTAAACCAGAAGATTTTCTCGGTTGTAGAGTAGATTTAAAAAATCATAGATTTTTACAGTTGGACCTTGAAGAATATCTAGTTATATTAGCAGACTGTTAAATCACTCAGTCTTAACCAAGCAGAAGAGCATTTGAAACCCACCAGTGCCAGCAATAGACACAGTGTAACTTCAGAAGAAAAAAAAAAGCAGGAACTGGGAGAGGAAGGTGGTTGGGTCAGAGAGAGAATGAGAAATAACAAGTTCTAACCAACTAACAAGATATCTTAAAGCTCCATCTACTGCTGAAGCAGACCAATGACATGCTTAACTAGTAAAGGCATTGTTCTGATATATCTCTGTGTTGTCTTCTCTCCAACAAGCCTAATCCCTGCTCAGTGCAATTGTGGTATCTCTAACACATGGTTGTCCAACATCTACTTAAATATTTTCTTTGAAGGAGAGATCTCCAGGTCCCAAAACAATCTGTTCCTTGATTGACAGCTAGAAAGAGGGAAAAAGAGGAAGGATCACCCAGGAAAAGGAAAGAAATCCAGGCCAGTGATTACCCACTGGGGGGAAAGAAGTAAAAAAAATGAGATTGGAGATGTATTAAAAAGGCATTGATTTAGAGAGGATCTGAGTAAGAACTTGGGAAAATTAATTCTTAGAAAGGTGAACTGAATAGGTTCCTGCAGAGGACAGAGAGAATAAACTAAGGAACTGATTTGAGGTGGTATGTTTTAGGGTGGGATTAGGAAAGGGAGAGAAATTTGTTGGGTGCACATTCCTCCCTCCCCTAAAAAATATCAATTTCATATCTATTAAGACTGGTAATGGGAAAAAAACACATTTTGCCTTGGAAACTGTGCACATTTCCAAGGCCTGGAATGTGTTTTGGTGGCAGAAAAAGGTACACCTCAAACCAAGCATACATATGGAAAATGTACTCAACTAAAAATGCCCATATTTGGAAAAAAAATTGCACATTTCAAAACTCTTTAGTCAATGGGGAAATGCATTAAAATGTGCACATTCAAAACATATGTGCCAAAATATGTACTTTCAAGAACATGAATACTAAAATTCCATTTTGGAAGAAAAAAGTTTTGGAAATGGAATTGGATGTGAAAGCAGGAAAATTCTGAGAAATGTAACCAAAAAAAAAATAAAAAAAAATAAAAAAAATAAAAAATCTTACTCTATTTGCCCCTGCCATGGAAAAAACACATTCTCTATAGGAATCTCTATGTTTACTTCATGGAAATTCCGGAAAGAGCATACTCAGTTTCTAATTCACGCAAGTAGTGAACTTGAGTCACAGATATCCATGATCTTATTTATATGGACCTATCACATTGTTCTTGGTTTTATTGCATGCGTCTAATAAAATACAGAACGGCTGGACAGAGATACAGAGTGGAAGAATGATTCCTCTGTGAGTCATTAACTGAGTGTCAACATTTTAAAAATCCCTCCCATTAGACTGGTGTGTTGAAGTCATCATGCAGCATCATTGAAGGCAGCTTTTGCTTAAAGAGATCGCTAGTATGTTTCTCATCTCCATCTCAGTTCAGCCCACCAAACTTGCCAAAATTAATGGGATTTCAGCTGCTTTTTTGCCATCTAGCTTCCTTTCCCATTTCAAGATGAACATTCTCAAGTTGAGGCCTTCATTTTAACTTTGCCTTTCCTATAAATTTGTAGTTTTGATTGATCTGACTTTGAAAGTCAGTTAAGAGCATTTACCTTCAAGGCACAAACCTTAGTGTTTAGGCTCTGTACCACTCATTTGCCCACAGGGGCTTAGATCCTAGTTAGGTCCAACCCCTTTAATCAATGGTTTCTTGATACCCTTACATAAATTCATTGATTCAATGCCTTGTACTCTAGTCAGGACTCCAGTGACACGGGGTTCAAGCACACTATTATAAGGGCTATGATCAAGCTAAATTTGTGGCAGTATAAGTGGTCATATCTATGTCTGGGGAAAGTTCCCAATTCTAGACCTATACTCCTAGGTAAACTACACCAAGTACAAGCTAAATATAGTTATGAAACTTCTGGGTTGTTGAAGTGAAAGTACAAAGTTCACAGATAGATGATTCTTGTTCAAAGCTGCTGTACAGGATATGTAGTGGCTGATACTCTCTTCATTCCACTATCTATATTTTTTTTCCTTCAGACCAGCAATATCTAATATTTAAATGTGCTTTACTGCATTGGGCTGAAGGCATAAGGCCAATGAGCAGATTCCCCTTTGTCTACTGTCCTTAAAAAGCCCCTGACATCTTGGAGACAGACTTCGTTGTTCTATACTGAAAGGAAGCATAACTGTTGGTATATAATATGACACTCCCATCCAAGTGCACCCTCTCACATAAGGATGTAAAAAATATACAAAATTTCTTATTCTGCTGAGGAAATTGTTAGTGTCTGCAGGAGTTCTCACATCCAGCATGAGACTGAATCAATGAGAACTTCCCTTTTCAATGAAGTTTCCATAACTTATCCAAGAAATGTTTCTTTTTCTTATGGGAGGCAAAGTGTGTGCCTCCTGCTCTCCACAAGCATAGAAGGACAGGCTGTAGTTTTGCACAGTTAACAATCTCAGCTATCATAGTTTTGTAGAATTGCGCACATTTGTGCAAAAATTGTTCTTGCAAAAGTGAAAACTCTTAACTGCAAAGAGCAGGAACTGTTTCACAAACCGGCAGGCAAGGAAGAAATTATGTGGTTTATTTTCCTTGCAAGATAATTCAAGATCCTTGTGCACATACATTCTCGAAGCACTTTTAAAAAATGGTCTGCTCTTTAATATGTAAGCATCCAGTGGTATCAGAGAAACCATGAAGACATCAAACGTTTGGATCAGATGAAAGCAATCTGAATGTTAACTAAGCACTCAGATACCTTGGTGATGGGAGCAGAGTACGACAGAGTCTACTTAGAATGGGAGAATATTTAGTGCTCAAAGAATGGTTGGTATTGTTGCTCTGCCAGGATTACAGTCTTTCCTGCCAATCTGAAACATTGTGGGTTTTGTTCCTTGGTCGAGCAATTTCATTGTTATATTAAGAGAATGCCTCTTCTTCAGGAAGGAAAGTACCTGATGGCCTATTTTAAATGGAGGCCTTCCACTGATGTGACTTTATGAGGTTACGTTTTCCCATTGACTCTAGTGTGTTCTGCCAGGTCCAAGTCCACAACTGAAACATTCCCTAGGCGAAAAGATGTGTTTCCCCCTCTGTCAGTGGAACCTATTGACCTTTCCTGGCAGCAAGGCCAGTCTAAGGCATTTATATGCCTGACACAAATGGCAAGATGATTGTTCTCCCATTTCCATGTATGGAAGCTGACTGGCTAGGCAGCTTCATCAGTGACAATGGGATAGGGTCCTTCACCACCGTTGCATACCCTCCAATTTGCCTCAATGGTCTTAATTGAGGATCTGCCCCAATTAATCCTCTTTTGTCTCACTTTTCAGCTGCTTTTAAAATGTCTCAGTTTCTCTGTATTCCTCCCACTTTCCCCTTTTGTTTTCAGCATACTTGAGTTGCTACACATTGAGTTCAAAATGCAAAGAAGTTTATACTCAACTGGCCAGAGGGTGGAAAGAGGAAAGGAGAAGGCAGGATCTTGCCCTTTGCAGTTGACTCAAGCAAAAGCAGCCTCTCTTAGCTTGTGTGTTCTTCTTCCTTAATCACTTTTGTCATATCGATCATACTCTGATGTTGCTTGGCCACACATGTCCTTGAGTATACACTTGAGGGCAACAGATCAATTTAGAAGTACAAGGCAGGTTGTGTGGCACACACACTTGTCTCTTCCAAGAGAGGCGCTTTGCCTCATGTCAGGGCTGGTCCTTCCTTGTAGCAGCAGCAGGCAATGGTGGTGGTGATGGCAGTAGCAGCACTGCAAGCAGTATCAGACGTTGAGTCAGACCTGGTTGAGTGGCAAGGGAACTAACGAATGCCTCTTTACAACAAGGCAGGGTCCCAATGTGCCTAAAGAAAGCTCTTGTAAGACCTTTTTTTGAAATAACCTTCCCTGGAAGCTACTATGCTGGATAACTATAGGCCAGTCTCCAACCTGTTATTTTTGGGTAAGGTACTGGCGTGTATGATTGAGCCATCATACACTCCAGTTCTCCAATGACTTCACAACTCCAGGAATGGATTATCTAGATCCATTTCAGTCTGGTTTCAGGCCTAGTTATGGGATGGATACAGCTTTGGTTGCCTTGGTGGATGACCTACACATGGAACTGGACAGGGGAAAGTGTGCCCCTGTTTGATCTACTGGATCTCCCAGCAGCTTTCAGTACCATCAATCATAGTATCCTTCTGGGTCTCCTTGCTAGGATGGGACTTGAAAGTACTATTCTACCATACCATTCTTTTCATGGGGAGTGGGATGTTCTCAGAGGGAGGTGCTGAGAGATTCCTGCTTGGCTCCTTGGCCATTAGCCTGTGGAGATGCCCAGGGTTCTGTTTTGTCCCTTATACTATTTTACATCTACATGAAACCACTGGAAGGCATGGTCTGGAATTTTGTGGTCAAGTATCAACACCAGTATGCTGATGATACCCAGCTCTATTACGCCCTTCCAATTGTTTGCTAAACCGGTGCTTGGCAGCTGTAATGGACTGGTTGAGGGTGAACAAAGTGAATGTTCATCCAGATAAGACAGAGATGTTGCCCCTCCCTCTCCTACGCTACCTGAAATCTGTTCCAGAGGATTTCCCAGTCCTCCAGAGAAGAAGACATGGCAGGCAAGTGTAGGGGGAAGAGATGGTTTGCCCTCTCTATTCTGCTGACACAAGTGGTTTAATCTGTGGAACAACATACTTGGATCTCAGCTTTTATTAGCATTGTATCAATGATCATTTTGACATTTAGCCTGCTGTTTTTAATTTTTTTATTATTTTTCACTTTATTGTATTGTTTTTATACCCACCAACACAGGGAAACTCTGTATTTTCTGTGGATTCCTTTTCTTTTCAATTACTCTCCCCTCCTTAGGTCGAGACTATTTGAAAGACCAAATCTTCCTGTATGAGACTGCTAGTTTTAGGATCTTTGGAGGGCTTTCTCTGAGTCCCACCACTGTGTACATTTGGAGAGGACATGGGAGAGCCTTCTTGGTGGCTGAGCTCAGCCTGTGGGATTCCTGCTTTAGGGAAATGAAGTTGGCCCTCTCTTCTCCTTCTGCTGGAAGGTAAACACTTTTTTTTTTATTTGAGCAAGCATTTGGTGACTAACTGGCTATGCAAAAAGGTTCTTTAACGGACTGTGTGTACTGTGCATTTATTGTTATTGCCATGTTTTAAAATGATTTTACATCATTTTAAGGTTTTGGTATTTTAGTATGGTATCTTTTTCTTTTTAAAAAATTAATCATTATGGTTTTTAAGATGTACTTCAATTTTTGCTGGGAACTGCCTTTCGTCTCATGTTGGCAGAAAGACAGGAAATAAAATAAAATAATGTAAAATAAAATAAAATAAACATAAAGAAAACTGCTTCCTGCCAAAGCTGTACATTTATATAAGGATAGAGACAAGATACATATGAGTAATTCAATAAATTAATGTGAGGAAAACTGCTTCCTGCCAGTGGCCGTTTCCACACTAGACTTTTATAATGTTATTATTCTTAGGGAATCCTGGGGTTTGCAGTTTAGGGAGGGGCATTTAGAATTCTCAGCCAGAGAGCTCTGTGGCCTCAGGAAACTTTGCCTTTGAGGCCCCTCCCTAAACTGCAAACCCCAGGATTCCATAGGATGTTGAAAGTGGAATAATAGCACTATAACAGTCTAGTGCGGAAATGTCCAGTGTTTTATGTTTATTAGGAGATGGATCACCAAGACTATAGTTGTCCTTCTTTGCCATATCCTCACCGCTGGATCTTTTAGGCCACAATTCTCTAAGTCAGGACCACAGGACATGCTACTTCAGGGGTGATGGGAATTGTACTCCAGTGCATCTAGAAGGCACTGAGTTGGAGAGCAGTGTTTCAGGGTCTTGTGAAAGTCATCTTCTTCTCATATGCTAATAAATCTAATGACTCAGAGGGGAATCATTCTTCCATTCCCTAATTCTTATCCATCTTCATAACTTTTTCTGTTTCTTATTAGATAGCTGCGATGTGTTGCACAAAAAGTCCTTAATGGTGCAAGAAGTCCATATGAATAAGACCTTGCATATCTCAAGTTCTTTATGAATTCACATTTGAAAATAAACAACGATTTCATGGTACTTCCATAATGCAAATAATATAGTGGTCATGCAATTTGCAGTTCATGATTTCTAGATTCTCCCCACTCCCAACTTTGCAAAATATTTTGCTGCTTGTAGCCATGTTGTTAATATATCTGGAGATTACCTTTGCCAAATCTTCCAGAGAAACTGTGAATAATCTTTAACAATAGCATTTATTCTCAATGCATTTATTTCTTATTGATTAGTACATACATCAATCCATAAAATGATTTAAATCTTGCAATACTAATGTACAGTGTTGCTTCTGGACCACCAGGGCTTCCATTAAAAGAGCCAGCCACATTATTTTGGCACCTGAAGCGGAAGATCCCACTAGTACCTGTTCTCTTCCTCTGACATAAAAACAATAATCCTGCAAAACAGTAATTAGAACTAACAATCTCCTGCCTTTCTTCTTTGACTCCTCTCCATCTACTGTCTGAGAGAGCTGCCTCACATTGGCCATTTCTGCAATACACTGTTATACTGCTATTATTCAACTTTCAACATCCTGTTGAATCCTGGGATTTGCAGTTTAGAGAGGGGCGTTTAGACTTCTCAGCCAGAGAGCTCTTTGGCCTCAGTAAACTACAAACCCCAGAATTCCACAGGACGTTGAAAGTGGAATAATAGCACTATAACAGTGTAGTGTGGCAATGGCCACTGTCTCATTGTATGGATGGACTTGGTTAGTCAGGAGATACTAGGGCTTAAAGAGGGAGCCTTTGAAATTGTGCATGGCTGTCCCACGTGGTGGGTCATTGAACTGAGTGCTGACAGTAATGGCTAGGTAGCAGAAAAGGAAACAATAGTTGAAAATATTAAAAAATGGTTGGAAAACACGTTTCTTGGTAGGAGGAAGTGCTGGCAAGAAGAATCCTGGATCTCAAGAATCTAGGTGCTTCGGGACTTATTCTGTACAAAATATAGGGGCAATATTTTTGTGTGGAAAAAAAGCATTTATGCATATTATTTTACAGGAAACAGCATTTGGACATAATATTTTCTGTGCAGAAAATGCTCTTTGCTCTTTGAAAATATGTGGAATTTTGCACACGATAAGTCCTGAACTTTGAAAAGAGAATTTCCTGGCAGCAAGAAAAAAAATCACTAACGTGACTCCTTGATACCTTTGAGAACAAAATTAGCAAAGCAGCATATCCCTGCTATGTAGTTTAATATCCTTAGGCCCCTGAACTAAACCATCTGTCCAGCTTGCCTGTTAAAATCCATCCCTGACACAGGGAATTTAACTAATAGTCAACATGGTGGAGGCTGTGTGCTCTTCTTGTTGCCAAAACACTCATAGTGAAAGACTGGAAATATAAGTATTCTCCAGCTATTGCTGTATGGTTAGAAGATCTTACTGCATGAGCTATTCATGAATGTGGCTTTTATAGACACCTATTTCAAGAAAATGTGATTTTGGAAATGAGACTAATTTATATCAATATATATCCCAAGTAGTCACCCTTCCCCCTTTTTTCTTTCTTCTTGTTCCTCTTTTTCTTTTCTTTAAAATAACCAGTTATATATATATATACCCTTTGACACCATAAGCTCCCACCTACTATGCACTCAACAAAAAGCCAATTTAACTGTCATAGACTTCCATCAAAGAATCTTAATGTTATGGTGGTGTGGAATATCTCTAATCCCCTAAAGCAAGGAAATTACAATTAAAACTATTGTTAAGTCTGAGTTGTGCTCCCCCAGTGTATCTATGTATACTTATGATTTTGATGAAGTAGTCCTGAAACTATTAAAGGTCATGTCATTCTACATTTTTTAGCCTTTGAAGAGCTGTGAGAAAACTGTTACTTTTTTTTAAAAGCAAGCTTAACACAGCTATACTTTACCTATTCCACTGTTCATAGATGCCTTCATCATATGCTAAAATGCAGCCCTAGACTGCAGATATCAGTGAAGATGACGGTGCAAATGAATTTGCAGAAGAAGGAAAAATGGAATTTGCAAGGCCTGCAAGATGAAATAACAGAATTAACAGGGAAACTGGCAGTTGGGCAAAGGCCAGGATAGAAAACCAAGGATTAGGCAGTTTCTTCAAAGTCACTGTAACATTAGTCAATAAAGAGTTTCCTTTCCTTCTAGAAGGTCAAACATCAAGAAATGCAGATAATTTGGTCTGCAGCAAAGAACCGGAAATGTGTGTGGTGCTCCAACTGAGTCATAGCAGGAAAATGCTGGCTCATGGAATTTGTTGATGTGTAGTAATGGTACCCAAACTCAGCCACATTACTTTGGCAACTTGAACAGAAAATTCCATGAGGGCTTCTTCCCTGCCCTTTGTAGAAATGCACTGAATTCAGTAACTCTTAGTAATTAATTCAGTAACTATCAATTTGCTGCCTTTTTATACATTCATTGGCTCTCATTCTATTAATCCACTTTTATGTCTTGTTTTGATTACTGCAGAGGTTGGTATTCTCTTTCAACCTCAACAATAATCAAAGTCCCCTCTGACTCACTGTTTAGCCACTGCAGCCCCCTACCATGGCCCTTCCGTGCCTAGTGGGGAGTGGTGGGGAGATGGAAGAAGCATTCGGCTATCTCCCCTAACCAAATGCAGACCCATGCAGATCTTAATGGATGTGTCAGACTATTGGGACACAAGAAGATAGTTTTTTGAACCTTCTCCATGCTTCATCAGCTATGGAGTAGGTGTGGAAAGGGCTGCAGTGGTTAAATGGTGAGTCTGGAGAGAGCTGAGACAAGAGGTGTGGCATAGTTCCACATATGGATTTATTATGTTACTCTGTGCTAGGCAGAATCCTCAGGTTAAGGTGATTGCTTCGCTGTACAGAAAGTTCAGGCTGGTCTTGCTGGTGGAATTGATTCAAATGTCCTCTTTCTAGTGCAAGTCATTTTTCTCATGGGTCTTATGGTGCAAAAATACATATGTGTGTTTGCATGTGTAGGACTGGTTATTTGAAACCTCTTATATAGAAAAATGTTGCCCCTTGTGAATATGAAATGTTGGCCCAAGCCAGACTTTGTCAGATGAGGTTACCACATTGTTTAAATGTTATTGTTGTGCGCCTTCAAGTCATTTCTGACTTATGGTGACCCTAAGGTGAACCTATCACAGGGTTTTCTGGAGCTGAGAGTGTGTGATGTACCCAAGGTCACCCAGTGGATTAAATACCTCTTGTAGAATACACATGGCAATATTACCTCAGAATTTAGATGAATGGTTGCTCGTTTGAAAATCTTAAATATCAGACCTTAATTTGGTGTGAGCATCTCCAGTGGACTTGGACCCTTTTGGCCTCCAGGAGCACTTTCATACAAAAAGTGTAGTTCAGTGAGGTACTATATCTCTCTGGTCGAAAATTCCAAATTGCAAATCCTAGGATTCTCTAGGGTGTTACCATGGCAATTAAAGTGGAATTGTTGCACTTAACCTGTAGTGTTAACCTCAGAAACTTCATAGACTGTCAAAAAAAGAAAAGAAAGAAAACCAAAAACCAAATGGAAGGAGCTGGAAGGGTTTTTTTTTTAGATGTTAACCCATGCAGGGCCTCCTTGAAATGTATTTTAAAGGTAAATCAGCAGTCCCAGAGAGTTCGCCCTCTTTGGGTCAGAAAAAGATGTGTCAGGGAGTCTGGAAGGATGAAGGGTCCCCATTTTCCCACTCTTGCTCTAAATCAGTGGTTCTCAACCTGTGGGTCCCCAGATGTTTGTAGACTTCAGCTCCCAGAAGCCCCAGCCACTATGGTCAATGCTCAGGGCTTCTGGGAGCTGAAGTCCACAAACATCTGGGGACCCACAGGTTGAGAACCACTGCTCTAAATGGAAAGCCTACCTTGTCCTTGATATATAAGCCTTCTATATATGTGGCTGTTTTCGAAGAATTTCAGTTTGAGTTTCTGAGTTGGTAAAGCCATGTTAGAGGTCTTACCACACCAGGAAAGAAAGAAAAGGTCTGTATTGCTGGCATGGATGACAATAGAGAGGTCATTCTTTGCCTTAAAGGTGAGCTAAGAGCATTTGTTTAATTGGATTCACAGTGCTGTGACTGTGTGAAAGTTCTGCTGTTCACCCAATGCTTCTAACAGCATCAGTGTAAAAAGCTGTCACAAAAAAAAAAAAAAAAATTGACAATGTGGTGTCACACATGGATGGCTCTCTGCACTTCTAAGACACACTGTAGAGCAATTGCACAAGTTGAGGTCACTGAGGATTCACTGTACTTGCAATTTGTGCCCTATTATGGTATAATTCCCTTAGGAGCAAGTCGCTTGCTATTTCAAGAGGGAGCACAGGCAGTTCCCATCTTAAGAGACCTGACTTGTCAAATCTAAGTGCTCTCATTATAATCATTATTTCAGTGGTGAGACGAATTGATGGTATTGTCAACTTATCTTTTTCTCCAAAGTAGGACTACCAGAAAGCATTCCAGAAAGTAAAATAATGTAGAATATGTAACTGAATTAATTTGAAAACAGCATTTAACAGAGGAGCTTTAAATGTTTCTCTGCAGCATTGCTAATATGAAGATGTTTTTAGACTTTTGAATTCAATCTCTCTTTCTGATTTGTTGTTATATAACAGATCCAGCACCATCTAGGTGATCCTGGGAAATAAATTTTAACGGTTGTGCCAAAAATTCTCCAGTGAACATTTTAGTAGACTTTCTTCTTCAAGCTTATCTTCTTCATTCTATTCTTTAGCATCCTCAGCCCAGTGGCAAGTTAAGGGTCACTGCTTGTTTTTTAACAGCCTTCTTCATTCTAATAGTAGTGATAGTACTACACAGCCAATACAATTTGCTCAAAGAGCAAATAAAGCTAATGCAAGAAGGATGATATAAAGGCCATTTCTGCATGGCATCACAGTTGTGGGTCAGAGACATGATGGCAGTGGTCTCTGGTTGTGCTTTCACATGACATTGTTGTGGTCCTGTTGCCATTCTGCCCCCACGCACTGTGATCGTGGGAAAAAAATTGGTTAAGTGTCCACAAACGTGTGATGCTCCCATCCTTCCTGGCCATGTGGAAGGGCAGGAAGTGCTGGTCAGGTGCAGAGGGAAGTGTTCCTGCAAAGGCATTGCCAGGATCACGATGTGAAGACTGTTCACAGTATTAAAGCACAGTATCAAGTTAAAAGAATAACGTGCAACTAAAAAAGATTGAAAGCTGTTTAAAACAGTCCAGTTTAAAACAATACAACATCCTCTCGCCCGTTCTTTAAAAACTTTCTGTTTTAAATGCCTGTTGGAATAAAAATGGTTTCAACCTGCCAATGGAAGGACATCAATGAGAGGCCATTCTGGCCTCCTTGTGAAGGGTGTTCCAGAGTCTAGGATCAGCCACTAAGAAGGCTTCTTTTGCATCTCTGCCGACTGTGCTTGTGATATATAGGACTTTATAAGTCATAACTGGCACTTTGAATTATGCCTGGAAACAGTGGAGCTGTTTCAACAGGGGTATAGTAAGGTCACTATAACCTTCGGCTTTTAGTGGTCTGGTTGCAGCTCTTTGGATGAGCTGAAGTTTCTGAACACCATTCAAAGATGGCAAGACCAGAGGTGTATCTACTGTGGGGCAGGTAGAGCATGTGCCCTGGACACCAATGCTCAAGGGCACAAAAAAGCCATTCTGGAAGATTTAACAGCAGTGGAGGAGAAGGAGGAGGAAGCAGGAGGTAGGGGTGCAACTTCCATGCTTGCCCTAGGTGCTATTTATGCTAGATACACTCTGGGAAAGACATGATGTCTCAAGGAATGGGAGCAATTGGTGCACAAGCTTTAAGTGTGCAAAAGCACTCCTGGCCACTGCAGCAAGCTGGGCCTTCTGGTTAAAAGATGAGTCCAAGACTACACCTGGATGGTGAATCCGTGTCTTTTGGGGGAGTGTAACTCCACTGAACACAGGCTCAGTTCCTATTCCCTTATCTGCCTTTCGACTGATCAGGAGCACCTGTGTCTTGTCTGGATTAAATTTCAATTTGTTAGCAGCCGCAGAATTAAAATGGGAGAATTAAAGTGAACACTAAGCATCATAAAAGACAAATCCAGGGGTCGGGAACTTCAGTGGCACTGAGCTCTAATCCCTCCTTAGAACCTTTTGGGCATGGCCCCATTCCACAACTGGCACTGCTCCAAAAATGTAGCAGTACAGCAGCAGCTGAATTTCTCTTTAAAGAAAGATTGATTGATCCACTGATTGATTTCTTCAGTTTCGTAGACACCAGTGACTGACACATCAGCCACTGTATATGAGTGAAAGGTGGAATATAGTTAATATGCCTGCTTCAATTACAGTCTAATAATAAGTCCATTTGCCTGCCAGAAGGAGGAAATTTATGAGTAATAATGTTGTGTTGATGTTCCTTGTCAGTGCTCCAGTTTGGAGACAATAGAAAGAAGGAAGTTTGTTTTTGGCAGCTTCTGCCATCATGTTGTAGATGCTCTGAAAGTTCAAATTTTATTTATTGAGAAATGCTGTAATGAATGCTAGTAACTAGCTTGTTAACCTCCAAGTGTTATATTTTCATGCCATTTGTAATTTCTAACAAACAAACAAAGAAATAATACCCAGCTTTAAATGTCTTATTTTCCTTGTTCTATGCAAATGTCTTTATCCAGGTTTTTAGTAATTATTATATACAGATCGTTCCTCCCTTCCACATTGCTTGAATTGTTCTCTCTCCTTATCTTTTGGTAGATGCACAGTTTTCAAGAAATCAAAATAGAAAGGGATAAATCTATTATTCAGTTGTAATTCTGAAAGTCCAATAATTTGATATTGAGTCCCTTTGTGGCAATCACTATCTGTAGGCATTTTTAACAGATGGGCGTAGTTACTGCTGCCAGTACTTACGTGTGTTCGGAATAAGGTATTGGGCAAGATTTTGCTTTGAACTCTTTTATTTTATCAACTAAGTATTCCAGCCTCCCTCCCAGCCTCCCAGCTGTGAGCAGCATGGGGGTGTTTACAGTTAAAGTTATGGAAATGATGTGATCTGGTTTCTTCGAAAATCACGTCTGTTTGATGATTGATATGGCTTTGTCCATAGGTTTAGACTCTGTCGCAAACTTTATAGACTGAACTGTGTTCCTCCAGGCAATGGAGTAATCTATCCATTTCTTTTTCTTCTATATTTGATTTTAATATATCAGATACTTTCTATTCCGATTATAGAAACAATCGAAAATTGTTGTTTTTTAAACAAATAAATTATTATTATTTAAAACAAATAAAATTTTCATCTTTCTGCACCAGCCAAACTAAATACACACAACTATTCTCAGTAACCAAATCCATGCTCAGTCATGGAAAGGCACCAAATGATCTTGGACAAGTCACACTCTCTCAGCCTTGGGAAGGCAATAGCAACCCCCCTCTGAACACATCTTGCCAAGAAAATCCTGTGATAGGTTTGCCTTAGGGTCACCTGAAGTTGGCAATGACTTGAAGGCACAGAACCACAATTTTCAATATGGAGAGAACCTGTCCATATATATTAGCTGTCTGCTGTTTAACATGAGGAGCTGAGAGGTAGGAAACTTAACACAGTATGAAGGCAGTTGAATAGGGAAGGAGTCAAACCCAGGCTTTTAAGAGTTAATCACTCAGAGCCCTGGCTCTGTGTGGATGATTGTGTCAATCTCTCACACCTACAGTTTGTTTAAATCTGAATTTCTTTCCAGTCTCACATAGGAAGTGAATTTTAGCTAGTTTATATAAAAAAATAAACTGAACTAAAAGTCTGACCTGTTCCTAATCATTGATAAAGATCTCTCTCCTAATGGCTATTGAACCTGCCTTCTCTCATTAGTTATGGGAACTTGAAGAAGTTTGCTTCCGTAACTCTCAGACTTCCATGTGTCTCTTGTGGCAAAATGATTATTATAAAAAAGAGAAACTGTGGAAGTCTCATCACACGTGAAATGTGTGCGATCGATATTATATGATCCTTTTGGACCATGACCATCACTGTATCACAAAGTAGTAAAACTCTGAAACATACCAAGAGATTGTAGATCAGTTCATTTGCTTGGATTTATTGGTTAATATATTTTTGGTCAACAAAAGCAAGCCAATTAACTATAAAGAGAGTTTTTTTTCATTGGCTGGCAGCCCTTAAAAAACAAACCACACCCCGTTCAAATGAAAGATAACTGCTTTGTATCTCATTTCAAAGGGAAAGAATGATCTGCCTATTAAGTATGAACAATGTTTTTCAGACAGATTTAACAGTTTAAGATGATGCCAGCATGTGGAAGACAGCACAAAGCTGCTCGTATTGCAGAGGACTGAGAAGTCAAGCTTTGAAATGTAGCATATTTTTTGACATAATTAATCCTGCATGACTGATTCCAGATGTTCCTGAGAGATTTTATAGAATGGATTTTGTATGTAATGGTAGTTCTGAAACAAGGTGAAGGGATAGTAAAAGAAAAAAAAATTACAACTGTAGCCTTATCAAGAATTTCAAACTGATTTTGATGTTCTGAAGCAGAATTTTCAGAGAAGCTGGAAAAGTGTGCCAGCTGTGCGAGAAGCTCGTATTTACAGCTGCACACTTCTTGTGTTTCAGAGGACATAACACTGTACTTGGCCCAGGGACAGCGGCTGTCAGTTTGACTTCCACAGCTTCCAGGAAACTTTGGGATTTCTTATAAGTTTATCAGAAGCACATCTAGAACACAGAAGTAACTAATTAAAAATAATCACTTTACTTTCAGTTAGTTACTATATAATACTTGTGTATAAGTCAATCTCATGTGTAAGTAGAGAGCAGGTTTGGAGGCCAAAATTATGGATTTTGATATGACCCATGGATAAGGTGAGGGTCTTTCTGCAGAGGGGGGGAAATGCCAGGTCCACCTCGGAGGGTCAGCCACCCCTGGCTGCCACTGTTATTTTCCCACCCTGGTATTCAAAAAGGCCATTTGCCACTCTACTCAGAGAATGGGTTAGTACCTTTTTCTTAAACATTAAGGTACAGTATTAACACTTATAAAAAAAGAAACCATCCCCTTCTATGAGTAGAGTGGCTAAGAGCAAGAACTTAGTTCATCCCAGGAGAATCTAAAAGAAGTACTGCCCCATCTACTCTCCTGGCGCTCCTTTGAGGAGAAATGCCATTTTCCCATCCAGGCTTTCAGAAAGTGAAGAAGCGGCACTGCCTGAAATCTATATTCATCCCCGCTTGTTCAATGCATTTTACATATCAGGTCAAATCGCAGCCTCCTGTGATCACTTTCAGCCAATCATAGGCCATTTCCACACTACACTGTTATAGTGCTATTATTCCACTTTCAATATCTTATGAAATCCTGGGGTTTGCAGTTTAGGGAGGAGCCTTCAGAATTCTCAGCCAGAGAGCTCTTGGGTCTCAGTAAACTACAAACCCCAGAACCCCAAAGGAAGTTGAAAGTGGAGTAACTATAACAGTGTACGGTGGAAATGGCCATAGCCTCTCCATCTAACCTAGTTCACAAGAATGTTGTTAGAATAAAAATTAATGTGGTGTATGGATGGATGAATAAGGGAAAAATAATATACAGTTTTATTAATTAAGAAGTGAAATAGCACGCTTTGCTCCTTTAAATGCATTCCAAAGGCTTTTTAGATTATCTTACTCAAATCAAAACCCTGTAAACATCTACTCAGGAGTAAGTCTCAGTGAACTCATTGGGGCTTACTTCTGAGTAGCTCTTGTTAATGTGAATAGAATATAGCTCTGCAGAAAACTCTCTCAAAATAATTAGCCAGGGCATCTTTCCCAATGCTGGACAAATTAAAATTATAGAATCATAGAGCTGGAAGAGACTACAAGGGGCCTTCAGTCCAACCCCCTTCCAATGTAGGAATACACCATCAAAGCATTCATGACAGATGGCCATCCCGTCTCTATTTAAAAACCTCCAGAGAAGGAGACTCCACCACACTCTGAAGCAGCATATTCCACTGTTGAACTGCTCTTACCATCAAGAAATTCTTCCTAGTGTTTAGATGGAATCTCTTTTCCTGAACTTTGAAATTGTTGCTCCCTGTCTTAGTCTCTGGAGCAGCAGAAAGCAGCTTACTCCGCCCACCATATGACATCCCTTCTAATAGTTAAACATAGCTATCATGTCACCTCTTAATCTTCTTTTCTCCAGGCTAAACATACACTTCTCTCTAAGCCACTCCTTATACAGCATGGTTTTGAGGCCTTCTACCATTTTGGTCACCTTCCTCTGGACACATTCCAGCTTGTCAGTATCCTGTCTAAACTGTGGTGCCCAGAACTGGACACAGTATTCCAGGTGGGGTCTGACCAAAGCAAAACAGAAGGGTATTACAGTTTCTTCAAATCTTCAGACAGAACTGAAGAAGGGAGGGAAAAAAACCCATTTCCAATCCGAAATGCTTCTCTGCAGTAGAGATCCTATTTTAAAGAAATCAGAAATGGAAGAGAAATCTAAGGCCATTTCCGCATGCTGTTGCATTCCCACTATGGAGATGGAATGGTAGTGGTCCACATTTCTGCACAATGTCATCACAGTCCCGCTGCCATCCCACCCCCACTGTTGCGATTGCGTGATATTCGCTTAATGCTTTAAATCTTAACTCTTTTACATCAGCTGAGAATCTAGGAATGCAGAGAAACATAGCAAAATCCAAAATCCACACAAGAGTGATAGATACCTTTATTGGTCAATCAAAATGCAGAAAATATACCATACAAGCTTTCAAAGCCCCACTGGCTTCTTAATCAGGCAAAGGATGTTAAAAAAAAATCAAACACGAGATGTTAGAGTCACAGATTTACATTTTGTTTCAGGTGTTGTTTCTGTTGTAGTTCAGTTGGTCCAGAGAGATCTCAATGCAGGTAGAGGCCACTTACCTTCTGGACTATGTGGGGACTGGGGACAAAAGGAAATAAAAGATGGGTAATGGAATTTCAACTCCATTAGAATCAGAAAAGTAACTTCCTTTGAGATTCAAGCTGCTGCTGTCCTGTGTGACGCTAACTGCTTTTTTCTTAGGCAAAGGATATTGAATCTCTCAATGCCGCATTGCCTAGCGATGGGGTTGCTCTGCCTCCTTGTATTGAACCCATGGAATTAACATGGCTTCCTGAAGTGCCATGGCTTCTCTCCTCTACTTTTGAGGGCAAGTTACTTCTAATTTCCAGAGGTACATGGATTGCTCCTCCTGACAACAGAATATGAATGTTTACTTAAGAACCAACTTTGCAGTTTTTTAAGAAGTCCCTGTACTGTTACATCTTTGGGGGTCTTTAAACAGAGTTTGGATGGGTGTGCTTTAGTTGTGCATTCCTGCATCACATGGGATTGGACTAGATGGCCTGGAAGTCCCATCCAACTCAAAGATTCCATTATTCTATGACATAGAATTCTTTGTGCTGGGAATGATGTTCCATTTAAAAAGAAAGACTTGCAATTCTTCATGTACCTTGTAATGCAGATGCAGTAAGTGTAGCCAAAGATTGTCATGGGCCATACTTGTAATTGTATCACAATCTGTCTCTCTCTCCACCATCAATATCTGCCTGTCTATTTGATTACCCATCTGTCTGATACTTTTTGACCTCCAATAACAGCAACAATCCAAACAAAATGAAATATTCATTTAAAAATGAAATACCTACAATGCTACAATCACAGCATGATAAAGTAGTCATTGTGGAGATCCAACATTATCCAAAGCAATCTGGAAAGTACAGTTTGGACAATTCTAGTGTTACTCCAAAGTGTGGGTGACTTGGGGGTCCACCCACGATGTTAGTACTTCCGTTCTAAGATGGGGAATTATTAGCCCAAATTAGGAAGTCTGCAAGAGGAGGATAACCTTGCAAGATCTTCTATCAATATTTACAGGGTTTTTGCAAGGAGAAACCAGCCAAAGACTCAGAAAGTAAACTAAAATGTGTTTTATTAAGGAATTAACAATCACACACAAGACACAAGCGCTCATGTAATCACACAAGGCTAGCAGAAGGAGAAAGGGGAGAAAACAATTGATAGTGAAGTTTTAAGGGCAATGAGGGTATAATTACCAATCCGGAGAGCAGTGAAGAAACAGCCATGTGGCTTAGACTCACGCCTAAGAACAGTACTCATTTGGGAATTGGACTGACAGCGTGGCTACCAGCAAGCAAGGTACTGTGAGCTAGCTGGTCAAAACAGAGCTTTTTATATCCAATTTCTACCTGGAGGGCATGGCTTTAAATAGCTTTCTGTCTGAGCAAATAATGGAGTTTGCAGAGTGGACAGTGGGGTCCAAACTAAGCTAACAATCTTAGTGTTAGGTGACAAAAAGTTAAAGAATGTTGTGATAGCTCTATAATGGTTGGACAGGTGTAGGGACAATAGAGAGAGTCATAGGTCGGTGGGAAGGTTGAAATGATCAGTGGTGTGGTGGGCACTTCCCCATTGCTATTGTCCGAAAACAGAGTTGTTATTGCACCTTAGCTTAAGCCTATTGTCTTTGGAGTTTCCTGGTGATTTCCTGACTATGACCTCACCACACCTAGGAGGTGTTTTTCTGGTCTAATTCCATAACACACATGTTCGAACAGCTTTCCTCTTCATCAGCTACACAGCCATAGCAGGGTACATGTTATATTTTATACCAATTTCAATGTATACCCATTGAATCATATCAAAGCATGGGGTGTGTGTATGGCTGCCAGCGCTAGTAGCTGAGGCAGAAGGAACTACATGGATTTCCTGAGAGTTGAAATATCCCACTGAGAAAGTCTTGTCTCATAAACTCACCAATTAGATTTCATGAGTGGAATAGAGTCTCCTCAGTGGACTTAATGCTCCACAATGTAGAGTATCATCTCCTCAGGGATCTTAATGGATGAACTGAATGTTCAGACTGCGGGGATAGTCCTATCATTAGGCTGTTGCAGATGGCAGAAGCTCAGATGCTTGGAGCAGCAGTAAGGTATTGGAGGAAAGAGATATGTGCACCATGTGACCTGTCCTAAGCTGGCCTGCGGCCCTCAAGGGCAATATAGATAAGGTGATGTCCCATCATCTTATATATATTGCCTCAGTACTGAAGCATAATTCAACTACTAGTCCAGTCAGATTTTGGACATGGAATGTGAGGACCCACAGTGGTGGAGGGATGGAGGGGCACGGGGACTGTGCACCCTGGGCAGCACTTTTTTGGGGGCACTGCCACTCCTTGCCTGCCCCCTCACATGCTGTTGCCCTTCCTGTGTTCCGTCGCCCGCTCCCCACCCCTGTCCCCCTCTGCTCGCCCCAAGCCATGCCATTGAGGAGCCACTAGATGTCCTATGCCTTGGACAGCAAAATGTCTTATGTTGACACTGTTTGCTGTTTTTCCAGATATTGTGGGCTGATAGTAGCAGACTGTCCTTTGCACCTAGATGTTTGAATAAATAACATCATAGAGTCATAGAGTCATAGAACTGAAGAGTTGGAAGAGACCACAGGGGCCATCCAATCCAACCCCCTGCCATGGAGGAACCCACATCAAAGCACTCCCAACACATGGCCATCCAGCCTCTGCTTAAACCCTCCAAAGAAGGAGACTCCACCACACTCCGAGGCAGCATATTCCACTGCCAGATAGGTTTGACCATCAAGAAGTTCTTCCTGAGGTTCAGGTGGAATCTCCTTTCCTGTAGCTTGAATCCATTGCTCCTTGTCCTAGTCTCTGGAGCAGCAGAAAACAAGGCTGCTCCCTCCTTGACATGACATCCCTTCCAATATTTAAACATGGCTATCATGTCCCCTCTTAACCTTCTCTTCTGCAGACTAGACACACCCAGCTCCCTAAGCTGTTCCTCATAGGGCATGGCTTCTAGACCTTTCACCATTTTGGTCGCCCTCCTCTGGACACGCTCCAGCTTGTCAATATCTTCCTTGAATTGAGGTGCCCAGAACTGAACACAGTATTCCAGATGAGGTCTGACCAAAGCAGAATAGAGTGGTACTATTACTTCCCTTGATCTTGGTACTTGGTACTTCCCTTGGTACTATTACTTCCCATGCTCCTGTTGATGCAACCAAGAATCACATTGGCTTTCTTGGCTGCCACATCACATTGCTGATTCATGTTCAGCTTGTGGTCCACCAAGACTTCTAGATCCCTTTCACATATACTGTTATCCAGCCACGTGTCCCCCATCGTATATTTGTGCTTTCAATTTTTTTCTGCCGAAGTGTAGGACCTTACATTTCTCTCTGTTGAAATTCATTTTCAATAACGATAGTGGTATTTTCTACAACAATGTTTGAAGATCAAGAAGGGAGTTTGTGGTTTTTAAAATTCCGAAGCAAGCCAGTTTTCCATATATTAAGTACAAAACAGAAAATGTAAGAACTCATCCTGAGCATATACACCACAAAAATACTTGTGAGTTCAAAAAGATAGTAAATTAATCAGGAATCACTCAATAACTTCAGAGGAAAGAGAAATATTTCTATTTGATTACTGTAGTTAAGAGTATCACACACAAAGCAAATCAGGTAATTATTCACCATGAATCAACACATTCATTTACAGCACTGTGTTACCTTCTCATTTCTTAAAAAAATGAGTAAGATAAGTTGGAGGAAGTTCAAAGGAGAGTAGCAAAAAAGATAAATGTTACGGAACATGAGGTTAAAGAAGAATTTAAAAGAAGCATGGATACCTAATGTAGGGAAGACTGATGAGAACATGATAGCTATTGAGAAAGCATACATCAAAGAGTGTGATGATATGTGGTGGGATGAATTATCTATTTTAGTCATTGAGAAAAAAAGTGGTAGGTACAGGGAATATTGCGAAGAAGATGCAAAGAAATCAAAAAAAGTCTTGGGAGATTTTGAAAGGTTTTATATATGATTTAAGCAAGCAGTCAAGGCATTAATTTAAAAGATGCCTTTCCTGATAAGAAGATGAAATGGAGATTTTTTTAAATAAGAAGCTGTTATTTAATTAAGAAATACTTAGTGCATTAAGTTGATTAATCATGTTAGTTTTAATCAATGAATTGCTTAATTAAGAGTGTAATCCTATTTTCAGGATAAGTTTGCCAAGAGGTAATCTACATACAATTGACTAAAGTGTTCATTTTGATGCAATGCACACAGACTTCCTTTGCTTCTGGATAATTCCAGCAGGTACTTCCTTTCTTACATACTGAAGGAGTACTCAGTCTTCTCAAATGGTGTCTGGCATTTGTAGCATGGTGAGCACATGGATTTCAAAAAGTAATACGTTTTATGAAAACGTATTGTCTGCTTCCAGATGCCTTTTAATTGATTTATTTTCAGAAAATTAATTAAAGGTTACAGCTTACCTCCTACATTTAAAGCAGGATGGCTTGATTTTATGGATCATTTTTTTTTTAAAAAAACTTATGAGGTAGGATGAGAAAGAGTGACTGGTCCAATAGCACTCAGGCTGGGATCTAATGCAGCAAACTAATCATGGACTAAACTATTCCATGAGTGGTACAATTTCTCCACTCTCTCGTAAGCAGGAGAGCAATCATTAAAGAGAGGAGAATCTGGGCCTATTCCATGAATGCCTGGCTAAGATGTGCAGCAGAATCTGTGCAGCCAAGGTGTAAAAGGTAAAATGACTTGTGAAATTGCATGTGTCCTGGCACCCTATGGGAGGGGTGGCAGAGGTGGTCCAAGACATCCCTTCTGTTGTGCTCAGGCTCTCAGGAACCCTCCTCTTTCCAGATTACAGTTCCTTGTATTCAGGTGTAAAAGAAATCTGCAGTTTGTTTTCAAACCTGAGATTGGTACAGTTGGTGCTTCATATCTGCAGATTCTGTATCCACAGATTCAACCAACCATAGCTTAAAAATATTTTTTTTAAAAAATCCAAAAAACAAACTTTGCTTTTGCCATTAAGGATACTGTTTTACTACATCATTGTACATAATGGAACTTGAGCATCCACAAATGTTGGTATATATGGCGGTCCTGGAACTAAACCCTAGTGGATACTAAAGGCCCTCTGTACAAGTTGCTGGCCAACTTATAGTGACACCGTGAATTTCACAGGGTTTTTTTAGGCAAGAAATACTCAGAGCTGTTTTTATCTGTTGCTTTCCTCTGAACCATACTCTACACGCCTGATCTTCATTGTTGGTCTCTCATCCAAGTACTAGCCAGGGCTTACCCTGCTTAGCTTCCACGGTTTGATGGGATTTGGTGACTTCAGGGTATTTAGACCCTTAAATTAGAATATTTAAATTATTTTCCCCAACACATATGAGAGGAAAGAAAGAAGAAGAGGGGTGTGTGAGCCAAGGGTCATACCTGCTCATCTTCAAAATCCAAACAGTAATTCAGTGTTACATCTGAACCAGCCATAGTTTTCAATGTAACTTTGTATTATCAGAAGTTTCCAGGAAGTTCATACCAGGAAAACATGTCATATTTGGTAAGGAGTATCTCTTGCTGCGGTTATATATACAGTATACAACCAACTGTAGTAGGGTTAAATGAAGATATTCTATAGGACTGATTACCAGATTTCTGCGTGTGGTGAAAGTTGTCTATAGTGATAATAACGTGGGGTGAGGAGTGGTGTTTTTCAATGTAATCCTTGACATATTCCAAATAAAAACTTTATTCATTTTTGGGTCACATTTTTGTCAGAAACCCAACTTAAGTGTGGGGATTTTATACTGAGGCTAATTCTTTTCAGATGATATTTTATTGGCAAATGCTTGTGAGACTCAGTAAAAATAAACACAAATGTGATAGCAAGTCTCTTGATGCAGAAATGTTCCTTTTAAAAGTAACCCTTCGTGAAGCTTCCTGTTTTTTTTTTACCACCATTCATGAAGGGTGGCCTCCACTGTACATCCACAATGCCATGTTGTGCTGTCTTTTTGAAAATTATACCCAAAACCAAGGTTCAGTAATGCAGCTTATCAACAAAGTCAAGTCAGCAAAAAAAGATCAAGAGGGATGCGTTGCAACAAGAGTAGTGGGCCGGTTCTGTCAGCAGTGGATTATTACTTCATTTCCCTTTTTTTTAAAAAGAAAAACTGTTTGGTTTATTTACAGAATTAATTTAAATCTTGCCGTTTGTAAAAAAAAAAAAAAAAAGAGCTAGTATTAATAAAATACAGATGTAAAACAGAATCTTGATAAAAGAAATATAAAAACAGATTGGTTAAAAACACACTTAAAACCAGAACAATGTCTATTAGTACCCAAGCAACCTTTTGATAGATTAGGCTAGGTTAGTGGTTCTCAATCTTTGATCTGCCAGATGTTTTGGACTTCATTTCCCAGAATTCCTGTCCATTGGCCATGCTAGTTGAAGCTTTTGGGAGCTGAAGTTCAAAACATGTGGAGGACCAAAGTTTAAGAACCACTGGAGGTGATCTTTAAAGTTTCTTCCAGCTCTATCATTCTGTATGGATATTATTGGCCATCAGTTGGGTTCTAGTAATGTGGAATGGTAGTATCAATTGCATGTTAATTTCAGTTGCATGGATTCCATGTGTTTATTCTACTCAACAGGCAAATCGATACATAGGCCATTTCCGCGCTACACTGTTATAGCGCTATTATTCCACTTTCAACATCCTGTGGAATTTTGGGGTTTGTAGTTTACTGAGGCCAAAGGGCTCTCTGGCTAAGAATTCTAAATGCCTCTTCCAGGATTCAACAGGATATTGAAACTAGAATAATAGCACTATAATAGTGTAGTGTGGAAATGGCTGTAGGTCTGACAGCTATCCATCTCTAAACTGGTTGTAAAGGTGCAACTAGCCACAGCATTGGCTATCATACCGCGAGTTATATATGCTACACAGTTATAGCACCATGCTGCCATTTTGACTGTCATGGTTCTATCATATGGAATCCTCCTGTTCCAAGATTTTATTTGAAGGGCTGTCTAATCTAAATCCAGTTTAAAGATGGGAAACCATCAGGAAAGGACAGTATAAGCCATGAAGTTGCCCATCAATATGGGCTCGTCAGAAGACTGAACAGGAACATGGGTCATAGTGTCTTTCCGCGCTACACTGTTACAGTGCTATTATTCCACTTTCAAGAGATCCTATGGAATCCTGGGATTTGCAGTTTAGGGAGCGGCATTTAGAATTCTCAGTAAACTAAAAACCCCAGAATTCCACAGGATGTTGAAAGTGGAATAATAGCACTATAACAGTCTACTGTGGAAAGGCCCGTTGTTTTCTCTGTCCAGCAAGTTCAATTGTATTTCTATTTATTTTAAAATTTGGATCTGCATGTACATACTAGCAAATGCAGTTTTTCTGAGACTCTTCACCCTCCTTTCCTTTCTTTTTTGGTGATACGTTTCTCTCTCTCTTTTTGACAATGTGTAAGTGCCTATGGTTTGTTTCCCATCTGTTACTACTGCGGTATTGTTCTTGTTTTTCATTTTCGTGTTTTACATTGTTCTTTTATTATACTGTTGTAAGCTTTGGGAGGACAATTTTGGATGGAAAAGTAGGATAATAAGACAGACAGACAGCCTTCTTGTTGTCTCTCCATCCTTAGTGAAAATGAGCAGCAAGTCCATATATAGTAGAGGCTAGAGCTTGGAAGTTATACATTTTTGAACTACAGCTCCCAGAATCCCCAGCTTATCATGAATGCAATCTCGTGAGTTGTCTTGAAAACTATTTTTTCCAGGCTCCAGTAAGGACTGTGTGTACCTTTCAGATTAAACCTCTAAGCACCATGAACATTTCTGAATGTTTAATGGAAGATTTAAAAACAACAACTAGCAAGAAAAAATAACTGGTTTAAACACTGAAAATCTAAACATATGTTATTCTTGACAGGTTAAGAAACAGGCTAATCTGGTATTCATTAAGCATGCAGGAAAAACTAACATCTGTGCTTTATAAATGATGGATAGGGTCCCTTTTTATCTTTTTTATTTGAAAACAATATTTTTTGGCTAGAAAATTATGGTTTTGTGCTGTTCAGAGAATAATATGAAATACGGGAGTAATTCAACTATACTGTATTAGCTGCATCATATCAGTGGGATTCACTTAATGGAAAACACAAACATGTGAAGTATTTGGTTACAGCAACTTTTTAAAAAAATCTAAGCAAGCATTTAACCTTCTGGGAAGGTTCAAATATCTTTGCTTATGTTTTGTTAAAACCTCTTATGTACCCACTATGTAAACTTGGGCTGACATGTTCCCCTATTCCCCATTGATAATTTTGCATGATAATTATGCAAACTATGAAAATCAAGCATCTTGTAAAAATGAAAAAAATGCTCTGGTAAGAGGATTAATTTTGCTACTGTAATTCCCTATCCATCTTATAAATATTAATGTGGCTGAGTGATATTTGAGAAGTCCAGTTTCTAGTCTCCACCAAACTATGAAACTCACTGTCAGTCTCTTATACATTGAGCTACATGACAGTACTGTTGTGAGAATACAATGGGAGGAAAAGAATTATGTGCTTCACTATTCTTCTGCCTTTATCTTTTATTGGTGATTTAGCAATAAGGGACTATTTAAAACCTGGAAAACTTTTGCAGTGAAATAAACTCTGGTTTGCAGTTCTTGAAGGTTTTGCATGGAACAAGAGCTCTGGGGTGCAGACAGAGAAGGATTTACATAGAACAGGAGTTCTAATGGGGAGACTGGCTACTATTTCTGTAAAAACTAAACATCAGCACTGGTCATTTCTGTACTACACTGCTATAGTGGTATTATTCCACTTTCAACATCCTGTGGAATTCTGAGGTTTGTAGTTTACTGAAGCCAGAGAGTTCTCTGGATGAGAAATCTAAATGCCTCTTCCTAAACTGCAAATCCCAGGATTCCATGGGATGTTGAAAGTGGAATAATAGTACTATAACAGTGTAGTGTGGAAATGGCCACAATCATTAACAGAACAAATTAAAGTTTTCCTTACCAGCCTTGACAGCTAATTAATTTTTGAAGCTCACTAACAATTAATAAAATCAATTCATTTTTAGATCTAACATTCCTAGTTCTGAATCCAATGCATGTCTACTAGAAGGAAGTTTTACTGGGTTTAGAAGACTATATACTATTGCATCTTAGCAGGAGATGATTATCTCTCTTTAATTCAGTAGCTGTTCACATAAGCTAATGATATGTTCATTCATCAATAAATAACTGTTTGTTCTTTGCATTCCAGGTGATCATAGGTTGGAAGGCTTTGGCAACTTTTTGTACAGGAAAAACCCCCAAAGCATCTCCCTTCTATCTGTCCCATTGTGGCAAGGGCAGTCCTGATTAATTCTCTGTTGTCTTATTTTTTTCAGCTGGCTTTAAAATATCCCAGTTTCTCTTTCCTCCTCCCAATTTCCTCCTTTGCTTTCACTGTACTTCATTTGTTGCAATCTGAATTCAAAGTGCAAAAGTAGTTTGTACTCAGAAATTCGGCAGGTGGAGGGAGAGAGGAGCAGAGGAAGGGGCTGAACCATGCCCTTTCCAGTGGGCTCTGGCAAAAGCAGGCTGCCAAAGGGTTTCCTTGTTTTTGTATTCTTCTTCATAAATCTTAACTACATTCTGATGTTGCTTGGCCACTAGTATGCCAGTATTCATTTGCGAAATGTTGGAGGGTATGAAAGCATTGATTGTGCGTTCTGCATTTCATTGTTGCTAGTTCTTCCAAATGAAGTGGATACATCTTTTAAAATGCATTAGATCAAGGGTCAAATGCCCAAGGATGGCAGGTGTTCATGCCAAGCTTAGCTCTAACATGGGAAGAAGAGAATTTACTTCTGTTCCTCAGTCATTTTGTAGATTGCACCAACTTCTGTTTGCTACCAATTACCTTTAGGGCAAAACATGACTAGACTAGAGGTGGGAATCATGCCATCCATTAAGCTAATGTGGCCTCCAAGACCACTTTTGCTGCGAGCAAAACACCCCTAAAATTGTGCTGCTTAATTTCAGGGATGAAACAAGGAAGTTTGCTTGCTTGAAATGCCTTGTAACGGTTCACTGTGAAAATAAAGCAAGAAGCAAAGAAGGAGAAGCATATAAAGTAAGCAAATATTTCCTTCAAATGCCTTGTAGTGGTTTGATGCTAAATTTCAAAATGTTTGCTTTAAATTGCAGTTTCCCTTGATGGTGGCTGATTTTCTATGGCACAATTGGCCACTGAATTTCATTGAAGGGAGAATGTATGTAGATGAGGAGTTAAGCTGCTATAGTGAGGTATATTGACCTCTGGGACATACCAAATTTGCCAAATTCTGATTTAGACAATGGCTAGAATTCAATATGGGATTGACATTTATGTAAGCAGACCTACTTATGCAGGAAATAAAACTGAGCAGTTCCACAACCTCTGCCTTCAGCAAGGGGCTACTGTAACATTATTATGTAGGACAGCCAGCAAAGTGTTGTCCATGAGGGACTGATATGTACTGGACCACTGTCCAGGGAGTGCCAGTGCATGTCAGTACAGCCCGATGCACATCAGAAAACTTTTGTGAGTGCCTTGATGTGTATCTTTGCAGATCATTAGGTGAGTTCCAAAACTCCTCTGCCATGTAGCTAAGCATCTGTAAAGTTACAAAATGAAAACCACTGCACAGAATCATGGCAATCATTTGTAAGTAGGAAAAGGAGCTATACTTCTAGAAGAGTATTTATATGAGATTGTTAAGGGCTATTTTTCTTAAAAAGGAACCAGATGATTTATAATTTCAAAGTCCCCAACTCTATCAGAGATAAGAAAGGTGTTCTTAAGAGTGACTCAAGTGGGGATTGGAAAAAGGGCACCTACCAGCTATTTTGGATTACAGCTTCCATCCCAGTGACCAGAATAGTCCAAAACTTCTTGAGGGCACCAAGTATGGATTTGCAAGATTCCAAATTTCTGTGCATACCTTCATTAAGAATGGAGTAGAAAAGTGAAGGAGAAGAGATACAGATTAGCCACATGGAATCTCCAGTTTAGGGTACACATTTTTGCTATTTTAGGAAAGTCATACTCAGATGTGATCTCTAAAGTGTACAAATCTGTTCCAGGAACTTGTTCCTGTTGTGCTTTAACTTGATGAAATGGCAAATGCATTATGTGCTTGAGATGCCAGCTGGTGGCGCAGGGGGAAAATTCTGACATGCACGCAATCATCTGGACAGATCCCATCACCATATATATCCTCAGGAAAGTCCAAAAATACAGGCCACTGTATTTATTTCCGTAGAAATAAAATATAAATAGCAATGTTCATCTCTATTAGGAACACAGCTTTTATGACGTTCAGGGTGTTAACTGACCATTTGAAACCAATTCATCTCCAAACAGCTTACTTAATAACTGTAATAGCATAGAACAATATATCGATGGCGTGACCTGCCTCCACTCCCATTGTGAGGATTGCAGCTGGCCTCAAAAGGAATAGGGAAGCCTGAACAAGGTGACTAATAATAATAATGATGATAAGAATAATAGTTTGTAGTCGTAATAGTAATTTCTTACCTGCCTATCCCCATGGGTTGAGGCGGGGGACAACAATAGATTGACATGTAACAGTTGAAAACAGAACATCAATTAAAACAATAGTTAAAATACATATCATCTTAAAAAGAAACAAAATACAAATACATAAAACAGATAGTATATATTTAAAATTCATTGTTAAAATTCACAATTTAAAGTCATAAGGATAGGCCTGCTGGAAGAGACTGGTCTTTAATTATGTTTTAAATTTGGACAGCACATTCAACTGTCAAATCTCTTCTGTTTCTTATTTCATCTAGCAACCCCTACTCCAGAAATTAGAACAAAAACCAATGGATTAAAATCACAGGAAAAGAAGTTCCCTCTAAACATTAGGAAGGGTTTGTTTAACAGTGGAATAGACTGCCTTGGAGGTCTTTAAGAAGGTGGATAGCCATTTTTCAGGAGCACTTTAGTTATGCATGCCTACATGGCACGGGGTGGACTAGATGGCTGTTGTGGTTTCTCCTATGTCAATGGTTCTCCAATTCTATGAAATTCTGATTTAGGGACTAGAGCTGGAAAAGAGAACTGAGAAGATCATCCAGGAAGATCCAGGCCAGAGATCCAAATATTAGTTGTCTAGTGCCAAGCACATTTTTATGACAATGACCCCCTGGTTTTTCTCCTGAGTCTGGAAAAGGAGTCTCTCCTTATACTGACTTTGGAAAGAATGAGAGAGCATTGAGATGTTTCTGGTTGTTGACCTGTTTTTTTTTAAGACAGTGCAAAAGTCTCAGGATTTTTCTTGCTCAGATGAAGAGAAAAGGATCTCCCTGAACCTCTGAACCCCAGTTCTTCTAGAACACTTCTAGAACACTGGTCCAAATAGCCCCTGGCATCTTTCATTAAAAAAGCCCCAGCAGATTGAGAAAGCTCTCTTTCTGAGACCTCACAGGGCTGTGTACTTGTCAGTGAGACTAGAGAAGTCTTGGACTTCCTAGATCTGGCTCAGCATAAGGCAGCTTCCTGTGCAAAGGACAAAGAAAAAAAGTGTCTTCTGTTCCATATGTGGAACAGAGGACAGAAATTAGAATGTGATTCAAGTTTTCTTCTCTTTTTCTTTTCTGATTTAATGTAAACCTCAGACACTGTTGGTCTCAAAGTATTATGCCATTCCAGTATGCACACACAGAAATGAACACACACACACACACACACACACATTTTTATGTTTAGATGGAGTGGACAGAAGCAAACATGCTGTACAACTACTATGTCATACACAGCAGTGAGTCCAACTCTGTTCCTGGGAAATAGCTTCTTAAGGCGCAAGGAGCTCATCAGTTTCAGTTCACAAAAGAGGTCTCTGTATGTTTTCAATTGCATTGGTAAATTAGACTGTAATGCCTTTGAAAGAACTTTCCCCATCTGCCTTGTCAACAGGTATTTTGGATCCCTGTTATCTCTTCAACTGGAAACTTTAAAAAAGAGTTTAAGGTTCGTTGCTTTTATCATGAATGTTTGCACCAGTAAATCATAGTGCCTCTAGTTTCTCCACATTCTGTAAAGTGCACTTGAATTCTAGAATGTGCACATATGATCTACACAAATGGGAACTGGAATCAAAATTGCAATGTGGAGTGTTCTTATTCAAGGGGCTCCATCCAGCCTGTCAGCCATACATCCTAACTGGTCTTCTTCTATGATTCTCCCATTCCATTCCACCTCATTTTCTGCAGACACTCAATTTTCTATAGTCACTGAGCATGCACTGTCTTGACTGGGCTGTTGTTGTGGAAGATTTCCACCCCTCTATTCCTTTGGTACAATATTTTGTAATCCTGTAGGTTCTAATAATCAAGGTGGTACCTCTCAGTTTTCTCATTTACCTCATTTTGGCCACAGAGCTGTTGACACTCAGTCTTTGAGCTTGTTATTAGAAAAAGATCTCTTAAATTTTGCCATGCTCTTCCTAATTTTAGTTTTTCACATGGAACCAGCTTTGGTGACTTGGTCTGCATATATTTTAGACCTAATTTAACAAAACCAAACTGGTCTAGTATCCATCACTTGGGAAAAATTGGTGGGACAAATTAACCTGATATAGAACTAGTACAAATATGCCACAAGCTTAAACTTCCCCCCCCCGCAAAGAAGTACATATCTTGCCCATTATATAGAGGTGGATAGATGCTTAAGAATGCTTTTATAATTAGTTTTCAGCAAACATTTTATTGTAACAATCAACTGCTACATTATACTAAATTTAGAGATAAATGAGTTTTTAAACTGCTTTTTCACACCAGTCTGATTTTGATAGACTAGCCTTCTATCAATATCAATACTCTACAGACCCAAAAGGCCAGAATTCTAGGTCATGCCAAACATATGGCCCTTTTTGCATGGCATTTGCCATGTGCAAGGGCCCCTGGAGCATCGCGCATCTGCGAGGAGCGGTCCACACAATGCACTCACAATTGCACAATGCTCCGGAGCGGTCCACACAATGCACTCACAATTGCACAATGCTCCAGGGCCTGGCAGGCGCTGATCGCGCACTATTTCATTTTCAGCTGCAAGCTGAAAATGGTGCACCATCGCACATTGCTCCGGGGCCCTGTGTGCACTTGCCGTACATGCAGAGCTCTGGAGCTGCGGCGCTCATGCTTCCTGCCCCAGCACAGCCTGGGAAAATCCCAGGAAGCAAGGAAGGAAGGAAGAGAAGGGGCTCTTATGCGAGCAGGCAGCAGCTGCGGAGCTGAAGGAACTGGGACATGAGAGCCTCTCACTAGAGGCTGCTTGTGCGATCCCCACACCCCAGCTCCGCAAAAAAGTGAGTTGCAGAAAGGGCCTATGTTAAGATCGAATACAATTTGACAGAAAAGTAAAATCATGAGTTTATAATCAATTAATAAAACTTGATCTTGGCTATTAGAAATAGAACCTTGGTGTTCAAAGGCAAATACACCTTTTATTATCAAATGTTGTCGTAGGCAAAAAAGGATGGTGACTGCTCTAAAACAAAGCTGTATGAGGAACAGTTGAAAGCATTAAGTGTGTTTAGCCTGTAGAAGAGAAAATTAATGGGAAGTGACCTTCAAATAGAAGACAGAGCAGAGTGCTTTTCTGTTGCTCCAAAGGGCAGAACTAGAACTAACAGGTGGAAATGGCAAGGAAGCAGATTTTAGCTAATCATTAGGAGAAACTGTCATAATGGTACAAGCTGTTTGATGATGAAACAGAGTGTCTCAGGAGGTATTTAAGTAGAGGCTGGATGGCCATCTGTTAGGAGAGGACATAGTTTCATTCTACATTACAGATCCTGCACTGGGCAAGGGTTGGACTAGGTAATTTTCAAGTAGATTTGTTAGACTGAAGGTGGGTGGGGCTCCTGTCACGTTCATTGTTAACAAATCAGAAGAGGGTTCTTCCATCAGGCAGAACTATGGCATGTCTCCTTGCTCACTTTCCCAAACCCAACATTTTGCTGCTGTGGCCCTAACCAACACTGTACCCCTCTAGGTGTCCAGCTCTCTTCCCATAGATGGATGCTGTGCATCTGATTGCTACAACAGATTTGAATGCTTCTCTGTCCCGCCTTCACTGGCCAATACACAGCTGTATGGGGGTGGGGGGAGGCTGCAGCAGCTAAAAGGTGGGTTAAAGGTGAGTGAAGAGATGTGCTGTAGTTCCACCTGACAGAACTTCATGCTATTCTGCTTGGTCCACCATCTGTTAACAATTAAAGGTACAGGAACACTATCATGTATTCAACCCAGGGATCTTTGACCTCTAGGATTGTAAAAGGTATGAAGGTGAGGAGAATGCCCCAGGTTCTTTGTCTATATAGGCACAGTTCCCAGCACAGCAAGAATAGCAACACTCTGCCAAATTCAATTTCAGAGAAGATCTTAGGGGGCTGCATTCCAGTGGTGGGTGTAGCCAAAAAGCAAAAGGGTGGAACCAAAAGTACCAGCATATTTTA
The DNA here is from genome assembly GCA_948472985.1 of Iguana delicatissima. NCBI lineage: Eukaryota > Metazoa > Chordata > Lepidosauria > Squamata > Iguanidae > Iguana > Iguana delicatissima. The sequence goes on from CAOKZL010001244.1 coordinate 525,878, forward strand.
ACTTAAAGCGGTTACTGCCAATAACTATGCCTTTAGAGAGGTATCTCAACCTTTTAAGATGGGAAGAGTATCTAGGAAATAATCCAGCAGTGATGTCCTAGGGAAAGGGGCACTGCTACTTGAGGAACTGTACAGGGCCAGATCCTGTCTGCGGCTGAGGCTCTCCATTGCCACAGTATAGGATTGCTGGGGGGCAATAAAGGACTGGCATAATAAAATGCTGGATGACTTAAAAAATGTTGATTTATCAGAAGGAATTTATCAAGTTGCATATTCTATTCAGTGTGAGAAAAGCTTTTTATCCTTGAAAAACCCAGCATGTGTCTAATAAAAATGGATCTTGTATTATAGAAGCATGGTGGCAAGAGATGAAATGAAACATGAGGAAACTGGGGGTACCAAATTACTACTAAGCAATTGGCCTCCTCTTCCACCTAAACATTTTTAAAATCTCCAGTCAAAACTGATTTAATAGAAGGTAACTTAGCTTCCAGTAGCAATTGCAGAGCTGAAATTACACAGGGAAAGGATTTGGGATGCAAGCACTGAAATACATGTGCAAACCATACACCTGTTTTCAATATACCTAATGGCTGGCATTCATTTATTTATTTCACATGACTTGAGATGGAAAAGCAGGAGAAATGTCCATTCATCGTATTTCCTCTTTAACTGGATGAAGATTGTATTCATGCAGAAATGAAGAAAATGCTTATTTCAATTTGACGGTGCAGTATAGGAAGAACAATAGTATTTGATGTGCCAAACAGCATTTGATGTGCCAAACAAGCTGGACGTTGGCTAGAACAATCGGATGGACAGGAACAGAAAATATTGCTGTTGGAGAGAAAAAGACCAGTGATTGAATTCTTCTCAGGCACTTAAATTGATTATCCACCATGTATAGATAACCAAGGCAGGCCCTTCATATGAACTTTAACTGAATGCATGAACAGAGCTACTGCAGTTTATGTCCATGACTATATGTATAGGCCTCAGATGAAAAAACCAACCTAGCAAAGAAGTTAGAGTTGCTGAGTGAAATAAGAGACAGGGCTACTGACTTTTTAATAGTTGTACATAAGAGGAAATTTCAGCATGTGGTCATTAATAAGGGAGCCCTGTCCCTTGTTTCACTTGGTAGTACTAAGGGAGTAAAACCCAAAGCAGTATCAGGAATAGTGGAAGAAGAACTACATGCAGTGCATGGGTCAGGCAAGAAGAAAATAGTAGGTTAGATAACTATTCTGTAGGCACTTATATTAAAGCACACTCTTTCTATTGCAGTGATTAAACAAACAGTGTTGCATGAAACAAATGTCCATACACTGAAACTGAGAAGGATTCTTTTCTGGTATTCCTTAAAAATGTTAAATAAACCTGTAAGAGAAGAGAAGGACGATGAATGTGTTAGGTTCTTTTCCTGCTCTGTCTCATTTCCCCCAAATGCTGTATGAATATTTGGTATCTATATTAGGCAGAATGCAGCAGGGCTGGTGCAATAGGAGAAATGGTTCTGGATGCTCTTGTAAAGTAAAACTGAAGAACTTACATTAATTGTCTCAGGAAATACATCCTAGGATAGTAAAGGAGATAGACAGAAGAAGCTGACCTATAGTTTGTTAAAAGAAACTCTAAAAACTGACTCTCATGTGTGGGTATAAGCTAGCATCTATTGCTGGGGCTGGAGTCACATGGATGCTGCTTTCCATACAAAGGAAAAATAAAGAGAATTAATTAATTTCTTCAAAGAAGGAAAGAAGTGATGTCTGCAGATAAGAAGGAAGCAAAAGGCTTGAATACATAGACCAAAGAAAGGTACATGGAGATTAAAACAAAGGGCAAGAATTATTTAGACTCTCTTTCCTGGCTAATCACTGTATTATCACTGAAACCTGATGGAATGAGTCTCATGATTGGAATGTAGTTATGGGGGGTATAACCTATTTCGCAGAAATAGACCAAACAAGATAGGAGGAGGAGTAGCTTTATATGTCAAGGATGTTTTCACCTGTGAAGAGATCTATGACTTAAATCCAGGAAGCCAGGATGAGAGCATCTGGGTAAGAATTAAGGGAGAAAGAAACAATAGGGATGTGATTGTGGGGGTTTGCCTCCAGGCAAGCCTGAGGACTTGGATGATGCTTTCCTGAAACAGATGACCACACATTCAAAAAGGAGATATGCAATAGTAATGGTAGGTTTCAACTATCCTGATATATGTTGGCAGTCAAACTCTGCCAAGACCGCAAGGTCCAACAGGTTCCTCATTTGCTTTGCAGACAATTTCATGGTCCAGAAGGTGGAAGAGGTGACAAGGGGATCAATTACTTTAGATCTGATCCTGACCAACAGGGATGACCAAAAGGGAGGTGATGGGATCCTTAGGAGGAAGTGACCATGCTCTATTGGAATTTGTCATTCAGTGGGAAGGAGAAGCCAAGTGTAACCAGAAACGCATTCTAGACTTTAAAAAAAGCTGATTTCTGTAAACTTATGGAGTTTCTTGCTTAAATTCCATGGTCAAAAATATTGAAAGAGAAAGGAGTTCATGACAGATAGGAGTTTGTTAAAAGTGAGATACTGAAGGCACAATTTAAAACTGTGCCAGTAAGGAGGAAAAATGGCAGGTGTCTAAAGAAACCAGAAGGGTTGACTAAAGAACTCTCAGCTCAGCTAAGTGTTAAAAGAAACGTGTACAGGAAATGGAAGAATGGTGAAACCACCAAAGAGGAATTCAAACAAATAGCTAGGATATGTAGGAAGAAGGTCAGAAAAGCTAAAGTGCAGAATGAACTCAGGCTTGCCAGAGACATTAAAAGCAATAAAAAGGGCTTTTTAAGATATGTCTGCTGCAAAAGGAAAAACAAGGAAATTATAGGGTCACTGCACGGAGAAGATGACCAATTACTAACGGGGGAAGAGAAAAGGCAGAATTACTGAATGCCTTCTTTGCCTCAGTTTTCTCCCAAAAGGATAGAAGTACTCAACCTAGGAGGTGGGGAGCAGGTGAAGATGGGGGGAAATGCAGCACAGAATAGGTAGAGAAGTAGTACAGGAATACCTGGCTAAACTAGATGAATTCAAGTCTCCAGGGCCAGGTGAATTACATCCAAGGATATTAAAAGAACTGTAAGAAATCATTTCAGAATCACTTGCAATAATCTTTGAGAATTCTTGGAGAACAGGAGAAGTCCCAACAGACTGGAGGAGGGCAAATGTTGTCCCCATCTTCAAAAAGGGGAAAAAGAGGACCCAAATAATTATCTCCCAGTCAGCCTGACATCAATACCAGGAAAGATCCCAGAGCAGATCATTAAACAGTCAGTTTGTAATTACTAAAAGTCAACATGGATTTCTCAAAAATAAGTCACGCCAGACTAATCTTATGTCTTTTTATGATAGAGTTACAAGTTTGATAGATGAAGGGGATGCTGTGGACGTAGCATATCTTGATTTCAGTAAGGCCTTTGACAAAGTTCCCCAAAGAAGCTAGCAAAATGCAGGCTGGACTGTGCTACTGTTAGGTGGATTTGTAATTGGTTGACCGACTGAACCCAAAGGGTGATCACCAATGGCTACTTTTCACCTTGGAAAGAAATGACTAGTGGGGTGCCACAGGGTTCTGTACTGGTCCCACTGCTATTAAACATCTTCATCAATGACTTAGATGAATGAGTGGAGGGCATGCTGATTAAATTTGCAGATGACACCAAATTGGGAGGGGTTGCTAATACGCCAGCAGACAGGATCAAATTTCAAAATGACCTTGACAGATTGGAGAACTGGGCCAAAGGTAACAAAATGAATTTCAACAGAGAGAAATGTAAGGTCCTGCACTTAGGCAGAAAAAAATAGAATGCACAAATATAGGATGAGGGACACGTGGCTGGATAACAGTATGTGTGAAAGGGATCTTGGGATCTTGGTGGACCAAAGCTGAACATGAGTCAGCAGTGTGATGGAGCAGCCAGGAAAGCCAATGCGATTCTTGGTTGCATCAATAGGAGTATAGTGTCTAAATCAAGGGAGGTAATGTCACTACTCTATTCTGCATTGGTTAGGCCTCATTTGGAATACTGTGTCCAGTTCTGGGCACCTCAATTTCAGAAGAATATCAACTAGCTGGATCGTGTCCAGAGGAGGGTGACCAAAATGGTGAAGGGTCTGGAAGCCATGTGCTGTGAGGATTGACTTGGAGAGCTAGGTATGTTTAGTCTGGAGAAGAGAAGGTTAAGAGGGGACATGACAGTCATGTTTAAATATTTGAAGGGATGTCATGTTGAGGAGGAAATGGGCTTGTTTTCCAGTGCTCCAGAGACTAGGACAAGGAGCAATGGATTCAAGCTGCAGGAAGGGAGAGTCCACTTGAACCTCAGGAAGAATTTCCTGATGGTCAGAGCTGTCTGGCAGTGGAATATGCTGCCTTGGAGTGTGGTGGAGTCTCCTTCTTTGGAGGTCTTTAAGTAGAGTCTGGAAGGCCATCTGTCGGGAGTGCTTTGATGTGTGTTCCTGCATGGCAGGGGGTTGGACTGGATGGCTCCTGTGGTTTCTTCCAACTCTATGATTCTACAGTGCAGCTTCTTCTGCTGCCACCTCTGCCTGCATGAATGTAAGGTCACATGGAGCGTCGTGTCCTGTTATAGTCAATGGACACGACAGATGCATGGATGCACTGCTGTGGGCATGCACGCGTTGCATCCATTGACTACAACGGGATGTGGTGTTCACATTTTTTTTGTTTTATATGGGGGTTCCTAGAATGGAACCCCCACATATAGGGTAGGTATACTGTATAAGCGTTGATGCCTCTTTGTTTCCAACATCCCTTTTCAAGTTCACTTAAGTCCAAAGGCAAAAGCAAAGGGAGTTATAATTCACTGCTTGGGGGATACTCAGCTTATACATGTGAAAAATGGAATATTTTGTGCCTCTGTCATTACTACCTGTAGACAAATATTACAGGGGTGTATATAATTTAGGAATTTTAGATACTCAAGAGATATTTAAACCACAGGTACTACATTTGAAATCTTGCCAATCTTAAATTTTATAGTTGGACTGCTGATACAAATGCAGTGTACTTAGTGCAGGTGTACTTAATGTATGTATGTATGATGCATGTATGAACTTTAGCTGTCACTGTAACTGTGTACTATTATTATTTTATAGTAACTTTTTACATACTTTTATTTGCTCTGCGACTGTAAATAAACAAACTGATTGATTGAAATGGAACATTCAATAAGATTATGATTCAGTCCTACTAGATTTATATGATAGACAGACATCGAAGATCCAATTTTGCTGTAAAGAGAAATAACTGCTCTAGTTAGTGGAGAGTGATGATCCAATAAAGCATAAGGAGAAAATCCTCTGCTTGCTAGGCAAATTATCTACGGCAAGAGGAAAACTGGATAATGAACAAAAGGCTGGAGTTTTGCTGTGATCTTTACCAAAGGAATTCTCACCCTTTATTTCTGGGATTAATCCAGTGGAACAAATATTCAAAGATGTAATGGCAAGATTTAATAAGGAAGCTGAACAATTACTATCGCATGAGAAAAAGACATCTGCTACTAAGAATACTGCCTCATACACTGTAAAGCTCCTTTTAAAAAAGTCATTTTTTATCATTAGTGATGTAAACAGTATAAGGAAATTTTCCTATCCTTGGTAAGAAAGAGTGTCTTTTCCATGCCATCAGATTTTTTCCCCCATATAACTTTTCACTGCTTTTTCCTTTCCATTGCTTTTTGTACAAAGGTACTGTATAGTGCTTAATACATTTTTTGCACAAAAATGGATTTTGCACAAAGCACATTTTTCTGTGCAAGCAATTTTTTGCAGAACGAATTTGTAAATATGCAAGGTTAAAAAAGGCATTTCAAATGTGCAAAAATTCTTGTAATCTAGCTTGTGAAATTTTTCATTCTTGAGTGCAAGGATGAAATTTTACATCCCTGGTTAGTTTCTCTCCACAGCCTATTTCTCTTCTAGTTCCAAAAGAGGAGGTAGGGAGGGGAAGGAAGGGAGTTGCCTCTCAGGCTCAACAGAGTATGACAAGACCCTTTCTATTGGGGAAAGGATCAGAATAAATGTCAAATATACATTTTAGCTTATTTAAATTAATCAGATGCAGGAGAAAAAGAAATGAATAGATTTCCTCTCTAAGCACAGCATAAGAGAATTAAACGAGAAGAAGTAGCAGTCATAAATGGTCTGCCTAAAGGAGGCTGGAACCAGGGGGCATTCTGAAGATGTCTGGAGTAGCAAGAAAGCAGGCAATAAGGACTGAGACACTAACAAGGATTAGGAAATCATACAGGTAGGGCTAGAATCAGAAACCCAGATAGTTAGTTTAAAAAGTTAGTTATAGTTCCAAAGATAAGTAGTTAGTTACCATTATAGTTGTAACTTAAAACAACTTTGCTTTTCCATTTCTCATTTCTTATGTAAAAATCTGATTGCTATAAACTGTTGGCCTGTAGTAAAGAATAACCAGCTACCTCTTTGTCACCTCAATCTCTGCAAAAAGGGGTCAGGTAGAACCTGAAGCATCACCATCAGGCAGAACCTGAAGCAGAACCTGCATCTATGATATTCTTCCTCAAACATTAGGCAAAGCCACACCCCCATAGTGACAGAAGTAACAGTAGAAGTAACACTGCAAGAAGAATGGCACTAGGGGCCTTTCTACACTACACTACACTGTTATTCCACTTTCAACATCCTATGGAATGCTGAGGTTTGGAGTTTAGGGAGGAGCATTTAGAATTCTCAGCCAGAGAGCTCTTTGGCCTCAGGAAAGTACAAACCCCAGAATTCCACAGGAGGTTGAAAGTGGAATAATAGCACTATAACAGTGGAGGGCGGAAAGGGCCTATGTTACAATTGTAGTATGACAAAGTAATACTGGCATTATTGGAAAAAGCAATTAATTGTAATGAATTAGTTGGGTGTAACTACTAATTCCCATGTTCTCCTAGTGATGATACAACATGACGTAGAAGTAATTTTGGTGGAGAAGATTCAGGAGGAACTGATGGATTGCTCAGGAGGTAGAGCCATGATGGAACTTAGGAAAAAATTTCACACCTACCTTCCTTTACCTTGCAGGTTTGAACTGTATACCATATGGGACATCACCATGTGGAGCAGGTGTGACTGCCCTGGATTTGGCCTACGATAAAAACAGAGATGTCAGGAATGATTTGTTGGCTAATATTAAGTGAGGAACTCATAAATGAGATCTTTTTCCTCTTCTGGTTTTTTTTTTTTGCATATTCCAGTTCAACAACAGAACTCAGGATAAGATAGAAAAATACAGCTAGTCCTGCAGATCTTTCAGCTGATATGATGATTACTTATCCTGGATTCCAGAGCCATTTCTGCACTAGGGAGGGGCCTCAAAGGCCCCTTCCTAAATGGCAAACCCCAGGGTTCCATAGCATGTTGAAAGTGCAGTAATAGCACTATAACCATCTAGTGCAGAAATGGCCCAGGACCACAGATGTAGTCAGACTGATTCTGAAAAATAGCAGCAATAATACAGACCGTAGACATCACGATCAAAACAACGCAATGATGTTCAAAAGTGAAGAACATTCTGGGACTGTGAGATCATGGCAGATTTGGAAGGTGGGTATCTCTCCCTCCAGTTTTTGATTATTATTTCTCTTGGAGCAATAATGCAAATAGGTCACACAGAGCTTTCTGGCTAGCAGATTAGGGTGTTGGCGGCTGAAAACTATTTGAATCTCAACAATGTGTTTATTTTGTTGTACTTATATCATGACCAAGTTTTATTTGATTTTGGCAGAGTGGTACCTGGAGAGAAAAACAACAACCCAGTAATCCCAAACACTCAACAGTTGGGAACGTAACATGAAAATCTTTTTATTTTGTTGCCAGAAAGATTTTGAAACAAACCCGGCAAGTGTTTACTGAATATTCTGTATTCAGTATTCCATAAATAATACTGAATCTTCATCAGTGATGCTGAACGTTTACGTTACCAGTAAGCCCTAAACCAGTGGTTCTCAATCTGTGGGTCCCCAGATGTTCATGGACTTCAGCTCCCAGAAGCCCTGAGCATTGACCATAGTGGCTGGGGCTTCTGGGAGCTGAAGTCCACGAACATCTGGGGACCCACAGGTTGAGAACCACTGCCCTAAACCAACAAACCCTGTGGTGTATTTTTTTTTTCAAGGGATAGGATAGTAACTTAAGGTGCCATCTGCTGTACTGGAGGTAAGATGCAGCAGACCAGTTAAATCCAAGAAGAATTTGTTGTTCAGATAGTAAGACGAGGAGTTTTTCCAGGGCCAGCTCTACCAATAGGCAGAAAGAGATATCTCCCCAAGAATGTTGGTGTCTGATATGCAGTGTCTCCTCACCAATAGTATTGCTAGGTGACAAACAGAACACACCTCCTGTACTGTTAAGAGTTATACACAAGAGGGAATTTCAGGAAGTATTAATAATTGTGCAAGCTTTACCTGATGAAATTCCCATTCCACATCACTATTAAAGGTATAGGAGACCTGGCATGTTGTTTTAACCTGGAAAACCTTCTTGCTAGGCAACTGTCCTGTACTTCTGACCATTCATATACTCTTGAGTAGGTGCTGTAGAGGAGGCAATGCAGCAATCATTGCTGGACTGGGTTGGTTGTTGTCTCTAATGCTTTGCAGACAGTGCTGTTAAGAAGGACCCTCATCAGGCAAGGAGACTGAAAAGGCCAGCAGTCATTGTGTGAGCATACATGCATTGATCTACTCAGACGATGCATTCCACTGTTACAGTTCAGCTTTTCTTTCAGCAGGTACTGAGGAAGTATCTGAGTGAGCAAGTGGTGGTGAGGTGTTGGACATATAGTCCGGAATAGGGGTAGCCCATGAATCTTCCACAGCCGAGTGGCAAATCCACTCTGGATTTTACTGCTGCTTCTCTTGTAGCTGCTCCAAACCGAACAGGTGCTCTGTTAGTTCCAAATTAGAGTGCAGGACCAGCACAGTGTTATCATGCCATACACCCACACTTCATGATATGGTATTATTGGCAAATATCATTTAATTGGCACAAAATATAAATTATATGCTTATAGCTGAACACCACATGGAAAGGGATTCTGACTAGGAACGTGTGCTTAGGCCGATGACATCAGCATGGCCAGATCATAAATTCATGAGGATTAGCCAGAGACATCCGACTTAATGGACTTGAGATAATCCTATCAAATTGGCTGTTATCACCGTGAACTGGCCTGGCTTTGGTAGACATTAGATGTCATTTTGATATCGCAATTCGGTCTTGTTTTGCCACCCTCAGCCAAGTGTTTGTGAGGCCCCTGAACAAGCACTATTGAATGCTGAATCATGTCTGTTTACACCTAAGCAAGCCAGACACAGCCAGATCTTGCTTTAGGAGACCTCCTGAAACAAACACTTCATTAAGGATGCACGCTAACACAAAGAGCTCCCTGCCCCGAGCAGGCACCCTGGCGAGCTGGACACTCCGACGCCCAGGCAAGCTGCATCTGCATACTGGCCATCCCATTGTCAATTCGAACTTAACTCAATCATGTTAAATTCTGACCTTTCAGAGACATTGTTTTGCACCCAAACCTCATTGTCCTTCCTAAGTACAGACTAGCCCACGGTCATATTTTCCCCAATAAAAATGCCAAGCTCTGAGAGCTTCCTCGGATCGTTCCGGACTTCCATCCAGCTGTCGGGGCCTCTGGCCCCGCCAGGCCTGCCGGAGCCTCGGAGGCCGCCGCGGAGATGGCGCCCGAGGCCAAGGGCACGCCGGCCTCCTCGCGAGTCGCGGCGGAGGCCTCCCGCGCCGAGAACGGCCAGCCGGCCGCCGCCGAGGGCTCCGCCACCGCGGAGGGGGCCGTGGAACAACCCGCCGCCGGGGACGGTCGCCCGGCCGTCCCCGCAGGTTCCACCCCCAGGGGGAAGCCGCGGAACCTACTGCTGCGGCCGGCTGCCGCCCGGTCGCCAGCTCGAGTCCCGCCGCCGAGGAGGAGGTCGCGGAGCCGCCCGCCGTGGAGGACGGCTGCCCGGACGCCGCTGCAGATCCCGCCACCACGGGAGGGGCTGCGGGGCCTTCCGTCGCCAAGGGGGAACGCCCGGATGCCGCCGAGGACCTTACCACCGGGGAGGAGGCCACCGGACCCCCTCCCACGTGGTGACAGCGACGGCAGGCCAAGGAGGCCGCCCGGCGCTCCCATCGGCTACTGGAGTGTCGGGCGGAGCGCTCACAGCTGACTGATCACGCGCAGCTGTGAGGCAGGCAGAGGACCTGCAGCTGCGAGAGAGCTGCAGGATTGGTCGGCGCCAGTCCAGGGGCCCATTTAAGGCCGGAAGGAGGACAAGTCCGGCATGGGGCAACAACCGTCGGGATACCTGCGCCATCGGTCTGTCCCAGGACCCGTGCCTGCCGAAGCTCCGTCCGGAGGAACTGCCAGCCAGCTGCCTCTTCGTTGCCAGGGTGAGGAAACCCCTTCCTTTTGTTACTTTGTTTGCCTGCTGCAAGGCCTGCTTTTGTTTGTTGCACTGCTGGCTGGAATTCCGAGGCTAGCCTCGGCCCGAGACCACCCTAGCCACCGACACCAACCTTGCTGCCTCTCTGTCGAGCGAACTCTCCTCGGCCACCATGCTGAGTTTCTTCACTTCCGTCTTCAATCAATTCAGGACTACGAGAAAGGTGTCGTATTACCCATTTCCCCTGAAAACTCTCATTTCCTATTTCTTAGCTGTGTGCATGTGTTGTCTTATTTGTTGTTTGGCTGTTAATAAAACAATCAATTTTGTTACTTCAAAACTTGTCTGGCTGCTCTTCTGACCTGACGCTGTATACATAGGGTTAAAAGATCCCTGCTAAGTTACCCTGCCTCTCGTTTAGCTTAAGAGAATGCTCGAGTTAATTTCCCCATCTTGTGTTGTTGTTTGGTTATTTGGGCGCCCCTCCTGGGACCCCCATTCTCAGGGTAACATGGCCAAAGTGAGAAAATGATAGCCAGCAAGGCAGCTCCAATGAGGCAACTGATGACTAACATCCTGTAACCTCTTCCTGCTGCATTTTCCTTTTGTCTTCTCATCTGCCGAGCCATTAAGGGGCTATTACGACCTCCATCAATGCTTTGTCTCCTGAAGTCAAAACCATTAGCTCATTCTGGATCTTTTTGTCTGCTCTGTTGGAGAGCCATTAAAACCTTCCCCTTCAGGGCAGAAAAGGAGTATTTAAACCCTAGCCCAGACTCTGGCATTTTGCTAGCACTTGGGCATCATGCTGCACCCCATGCTCTTGTTCCTCCGTGCTGCCTTCTGACTCTCATGTTTCAGCATTCTTGCCTTGACTTTCTTCTCTTCAGGATTGGTAAATATCACCCACTTCATCCTAAACTCCTTGCTATCCAACTTTTCCTTCCTTTCCTTCTGTTAGCCTTGTACAGTTCATGAGACTGCTTGATTTCTTGCACGTGTTTGTGATTTCACTCAAAAAACCCACTCTTTTGACTTCCAGCTGGTATCTCTCAGTTAGTACTGGTATACACGGGTAAAAAGATACTGAAATTACCCCTCCTCTTGCAGGCCTCCCTTTTGAGCTATAATTTCCCACCTTTGCACAGAGGCATTGGCATTGCAGGTGAACCCCTGAGTCACCCATCTTTTGGAATAGCAATAGCTTCTATCAACTGATAGGTAAAATCCAGAATTAATTTACCATCACTGCAGAAGTGGATCCACCAGTCACTCTTGGTTTAGAAGAAGTGTTTGCACTTGAGTTTGTTGTTATGTCCTTTCAGTTTGACTCCAGCTTATGATTATCATAGCCATAACTTGTAGAACTCTAAAAAAAGTTTTATGCACATAATACAGTGGTCAGAATCCTGTTAGCATCTTACATGTGCATAATTTTTCCCACATCAATGCCATGAGCATAAAATTATGCTCTGTCTTCTCAATGTAAGATCTTGGTTGATACGTGTATCTGACTATATGACAATAGTAAAAGCCAGTACAGTTTCATTTCATTGTAATGTATTTTGATTTCGTAAGGTCACCCATGATATTCCTGCTAGTGAGCTGCAGGCTAGACAGTAGTACTGTTAGATGGATTTATAATTGGTTGACAGTTCCTACCTAGAGAGTGCTCACCAATGGTTCCTTTTAATCCTGGAGAGAAATGACTAGTGGGCTGCCTCAGGGTTCTGTCCTGGGCCTGTTGTTGCTCAGTATCTTTATAAATGACTTGGATGAGGGAATAGAAGGCATGCTTATCAAATCTGCAGATGACACCATCTGGGAGTAGCTAATACCCAGAGGACAGGATCAGAATTCAAAATGACCTTGACAGATTGGAGAACTGAGCCCAAGCTAAAGAAATGAATTTCATCAGGGACGAATGCACAAATGTGGGATGTGAGATGGCCTGAAAGTAGTACAGCTGAAAAGAGTCTATGGATCTCAGTAGACTACAAGCTAAATATGAGTCAACAGTGTGATGTGGCAGCCACAAAGGCCAATACAGTTTCTAGGCTACATCAGCATGAGTATAATATCAAATCAAGTGAAGTCATAGTACCACTCTATTACACTTTGGTAGGCCTCACATGGTCTAGTCTCAGTATCACAGGTGTGTTTGCTGAGGACATGTGAGAAGGCTTTCTTGGAGTCTGCTTGGCTGCAGAGCTTCTCTCCATATGAGACTAGTCTGATTCCCTTTCTGATCGCCTTCTGCTGAAGGGTAAGGACCTTTTTATTTCAATAGACTTTAGCCCAGTGGTTCTCAACCTGTGGGTCCCCAGATGTTCGTGGACTTCAGCTCCCAGAAGCCCCAGCCACTATGGTCAATGCTCAGGGCTTCTGGGAGCTGAAGTCCATGAACATCTGGGGACCCACAGGTTGAGAACCACTGCTTTAGCCTATTTATGGTTGCTCTGGAAGGGTCTTTTAATGAAGGATGCCCTGATTTTATTCTCATGTTATATTTTTGATGCTTTTGTTTTAAATCAGTCCTGTTTTAAACAGGATTGTTTCTTTAATTGATGATGATTATCTCTATTTTTATCCCGCTTTTCTCCCCGAGGGGACTCAGTTTTAAAAGTTTTAAAGTTTTAAGAACTTTTTTAAAAGTATGCTTGGTTCTTAGCTGTTTCTAAAAAAATCTATATTGTGAGCCACTGTATATCACAGAGAAGAGAGGTAGGAAATCCAGCAATCAATCAACCAACCAACCAAGATCCCAATAGCATTGTATTGGTGAGGAGGTTTGTCTCATTTTCTTCCTTTTTTTTTATTCTTTGCTCTTTTTGAAACTGACTAGACACAACCCTTGATATTGTTCTGCACAATTTAACTAAAATGGTTCATAAAGTCTCATTAGGGATCATTTGAGAATGTTTGCTGAAGAATTGGATTGGGATGTCCACTCTTGTTCTTGTTGCTGCTGCTGTTATGGGCCTTCAAGTCAATTCCTACTTATAGTGACCCTATTGTAGGGTATTCTTGGCAAGATTTATTCAGAGGAAGTTGACACTCCCTTTCTCTTTCTCCCATAGTATCTGGTATTTCCTGGTGGTCTTCCTTCCAAGTACCAACCAGGCCTGACCCTGCTTAGCTTCTGAGATCAGACACAGTCTGATGACTTTGGGGTATTTAGTTGTGGGTATACCTAAATACCCTAAGGTACCAGATCCTATCTGAGCTTGGAAGCACAGAAACTCAGTACTTGGATGGGAGAAGGCCAATGCATATCAGGTGCTATAGGCTATACTTCAGAAGAAGGAACTGGTAAAATCACCTCTGAGTATTCCTTGGCTAAGAAAACCCTATGAAATTCATGGGGCCGCCATAAGTCTACAAGTGCCTTGAAGGCACATACACACACATGTCCAATCCCCTTGGCTCCTTTCTGACTTTTCCTCCTGTTTCCATCTATGCTTCTGGTTTGAAATCTTCACATTTTCTTTCTCCTCCAAAATTTCCTTTTTGCTATATTTATAAAAACAGTGCACTGCAGCTACTTCTTGAGACTCTTCAACCCATCAGAGAACACGAGGACTTCCTGGATAGAAAAGGAGGAGAACTGATCCTGCAGAAGCAACAGGAAGAACCTGCCAATGAAAATAAAGAGGGCTGTAACATTGAGGGAGTAACTAAGCAATCTAACTAACTAACTAATCACTTCTTACATCTTTCTGAGGATAATGGTGGTGAAGAGGTGCAAACAGAAGACCTACAGCAAGAGACACTGCATGCCAGGGAATCACCAACTGCAGCAAGAAAAAAAAAAGGTGCTGGTGGCATGAAACTCATTGCTCTGGGGTATACAGTGAACTGTGTGCCAGCTGGACGAGATGAATTGGGAAGTGTGCTGTCTTCCTAGCACTTGTATCCAGGATGTCATTGACAAGTTCCCAATGTTCATCAAGAGCACAGATCAGTAGCCTTTTCTTCTGATTCACATGGGCACTGAAGAACACCTTTGAGTGGATCACCTTGGGCTTTGAAGCCCTGGGCAGGAAAATGAAGAGTTTAGAGGTACAGATGATATTTTTACCAATCCTGGTGTCATGTCCTGCCTTAGGGATTGTAGCAATGAGGAGGAGGAATCTGACTCTGAGGCAGAGGCTTCCCCACAGGCTGAAGTGTCCCCAGAAGCTAGTCCAGAGAGAGTTAATACACAACAACAACAACAACAAGGTCCTGACCCAGGGGAACAAATAGAGGAAGACATAGCTGACACACCTACCTTACAACAGAGACGCCATGAATGGGAGGGCTTGTGTTGCTTGGCCTGTTTAAATAGTAAACGAGCCCTAATGAGGGAACACCTGTGGTGGCAGCAGCCATAGATAAAAGAGGGTTCCAGCTGGCCTTTCCTCCCAGGGATAGCAACTGGTCTCTTTGGCCCTGAAACACTGTACTATGCTCTTGGGTTTGGTTGTCTTGGAACTCTGCCTGTTTGGACTACGGTTTGGATTTGGGCCTTTGGATTTGTTTGCTCTTGGCTGCCTTTCTGTTTGGACATTCTCTGACTCTCATATCATGTGTAGGAGCTGTGCTGTTTGTGAGTAACTGCCTGCACTGCTGCAGACACAACATCTACTTGTGAAACACAGAGGACCATGCAGGGACAGGAGCAGACTGCAGGTGTATGACTGGCTATGCAGACTGTTGACAGGAGAGGTTTGGCCTCTGGGACCATTGTCTTTACTTCTTAGATAAAGGACTACTGGTTACAGACAGGCTGCACCTCATGAAGACTGGGAAGAATCTCCTTGGCAAAAGCATAGTGAATCTGATCAAGAAGGCTTCAGAATAAATCCTTGGGGGTGCAGTTGGAAATGGTAGCTCAAACATCTGTCCAAAACCAGAGAGAGAGATGGGAGCTACTGAAAGTAAAACTTTTAGTAGAATAAAAAATGAGAGCAAACAGTACTTCAGATGTCTTTACACCAATGCACAGAGTCTGGGAGAGAAACAAGAAAAGTTTGAAGTCCTACCACAGGAAGGTAAATGTGATTTTATAGGCATAATAGAGAATTGGTGGGATGACTTCTGTGACTGGAACATAACAATTGAGGATATAATCTGTTCAGAAAGAATAGATAGGGAAGAAAAGGAAGGAGAGTAGCATTATATGTCAAAGACAAATCTACCTGTATAGAAATCTACACAAGTGATCAAACTGGATCAGTGGAGACCATTTGGGTAAAAACAAAAGGAGAAAGAAATAAAAACAAAATTGTTGTAGGTATTTGCTATAGGCTACCAAACCAAGATGAGGTGGTGGATGATGCTTTTCTGAATCAAATCTCAGAAAACTCCAAGAAGCAAGAACTGGTTGTTTTGGGGGACTTAAGTTATCCTGATATTTGCTGGAGACTAGCTCTGCTAAGGATAGGTTCTCCAACAAATTCCTGATGTGCCTTGCAAATAATTTCCTCTTTCAAAAGGTGGAGGAAGGATCAAGAGGATCAGCAATCTTGTACTTGATCCTAACCAATAGGCAGGAATAGATTACTGGAATCAAAGCAGTTGGTACTTTAGGGTAGAGTGACCATGTAATGCAAAAATTCATGTTTGTGGAACAGGCCAAAGAAGAGTACAGTCAAACGTGAACCTTGGATTTCAGGAAAGCTGATTTCATCGAGCTCAGGGAAATACTGGACAGAATCCCATAACTAGAGATGCTAAAGGAAGAAAATAGTATGGGTGGGGTTTCATGATGAACTGTTAAATGCATGATCACAAACAATTCCATGGAAGAAAAACGTTGGAAAACATCTGAAAAAGCCAATGTGGTTGCATAGTAAACATAAGGAAGAAGTGAAAAGAGAAGAGAGCATGTATAAAGAATAGAAGGAAGGACAAATCACCAAGGAGGAATACAGATGTGTAGCCCAACTTGCAGGAAAAATGTAAAGAAAGCTAAAGCTCAGAATGAACTGAGATGGCTAGGCATGGAAGGAGCAACAAAAAGGGGGTTTTCACATAAGTTTGAAGCAAGAAAATGCAAGAAGCTCATGAGAAATCATCTCGTTAATCTAGATGAATTCACATTTTAAAGTCCAGATGAATGGCATCCCAGAGTATTGAAGGAATTTACCAACATATTTGCAGAACCACTTACCATCATTTCTGAGAAATCTTGGTGAATGGATGAGTTGCCAGAGAACTGGAGATCAGCAAACATTGTCCCTCTTTTCAAAAAAGGCACAAAGGAAGATCTAGGAAACAACAGGTCAATCAGCCTGACCTCAATAAAAGGAAAAATATCTGTCTGCAAGTATCTTGATGACAGTGCAGTCATTTGTAGGAGCCAGCATAGATTTGTCAACTAACGAAACTCATCTTCTAATATTGTTATTGTTATTGTTATTGTTATTGTTATTGTTATTGTTATTATTCTGGATTACTATTTTAGTGGATGGTTGGAATGCAGTACATGTAATTTATCTGGATTTCAGCAAAGCATTTGATAAGATCCCTTATGATATTTTGACTAGCAAACTGACTAAATATGGAATAGACGGAAACACCATCAGACGGATCTATAATTGGTTTGAAAACTGTGTGGTCATCAGTGGCTGTGCTTCAGACTGGAGGGAGGTTTCAAGTAGGTTCAAGTAGGTTCTGTCTTGGGACTGATGCTCTTCAATATTTTTATCAATGATTTAGATGATGAGGTGGAGGGAATCCGTATCAAATTTGCAGACAATACAGAATTGGGAGGTGTAATTAGCACACTGGAAGGTAGGAACAGAATTCAAAAGAACCTTGATACACTACAAAATTGGGCAGAAATTAATAAATGAAATTCCATAGAGATAAATGGAATGTTCTACATTTAGGTCACAAAAACTAGACACACAGGCATAGGATGGGGGATACTTGGCTCAGCAGTACTACTTGTGAAACGGACCTTGGGATTGTTGTGGATCATCAGTTGAACAGGAGCCAGCAATGTGGTGCTTCACCAAAGATGGCAAATGCTATCTTAGCCTGCGTTAATAGAAACATAGTTTCCAGGTCAAGGTAAATAATAGTAGCCTTATATTCTGGAGTACTCTGTTCACTTATGGGTGCTGCATTTTAAGGACATAGACAAGTTGGTGCAAGATTAGAGAAGGGCAATGAGCATGATAAGAGATACCGAGAACAAAACATACGAGAAAAGGTTGAAAGAGCTGGGCTTGTCCAGCTTGATGAAAAGAAGTTTGAGAGGTGACATGATCACACTTTTTAAATATCTCAAGGGCTGCCACAAACAGGAGGATAATCGCTTGTTCTATGCTGCCTCAAGGGGTAGAACTAGGTTTAATGGTTTTAAGATACAGGAATGTAGGTTCGATTGAATATTAGAAGGCACTTCTTGGCAGTGAGAATGATTTGGCAGTGGAACCGATTGCCTAGAGAGGTGTTGGGTCTCCTTTTCTGGACATCTTCAAAAAGAGGCTGGGCAAGTGGTGATAAGCTAGCTGGATATCCTGACATAAGCATGGGGTTGGACCTGATGGCCTGTAGGACCCCTTCCGGCTCTATGATTCTGTGATAATTCCTGAAACTTTCTGCACTGTGAGCGTTATAGCAACAAGCTGAAATTCTATCTTGCTACCCAGGATAATAATTTAGCTCCTGGTCTGAGGGCAAGCCTAGTGTTTGAGTGTTGGACTACAACCCTGGAGATTGGGTTTGGTTCCCCACTCAGCCATGGAAATCCACTGTGTGACCTTGGGCACAACAGCCACTCTCAGGCCCAGAAATCCTATGATAGGTTTCCTTCAGAGTTCCCATAAGTCAGAAATGACTTGAAGGCATACAACAAAAACGACAGCCACAGCTTCAGCCTGCCCCTCCCCGCCTTTCTCTGATCATAAAACTACTTCTATAAAAGCGGTGGACAGACTGAAGTGGTGGTGCCAAGAGCCAAATTGTTACTGCACTGACTACCAAGGCCATTTCCGCACTAGCCTGTTATAGCGCGATGATTCCACTTTCAACATCATCTGGAATCCTGGGGTAAACCCCAGGATTCCAGAGGATGTTGAAAGTGGAATCATCGCGCTATAACAGGCTAGTGCGGAGATGGCCCATGACAGGATTTCAGTGAAAAATCAGAATTTTGTATTATGGAGAGTGTAAAAATAATTTTTGAAAGTCCAGAAAGGAGTTTTTGGCGGAGAAGGAGAGTATGAAGATGTTAACTAGAAAGAGAAGGAACAGTCAGAAAGGAAGCAAGGAGATTATATACTCACACAATTGACTTCTCAACCTGCCTCATGAATGGATACCCTCAAAATTAACTGAAATGAACTAAGTTTATGAACTTTGTTACAGAGCTTCTAAATAAAAGTCATGAGGAAAGTAAAGGGGGAAGGGAAAGCAACAGGAAGTAAGGTTAAAGTTTGGAGAATGGTGTCTGACTCTCTTTGGAAGAGGCCCAAGAGTACAAACCTTTGTCACGGCAGCAATCAGTTGACTGATCTGTCCTGTAAGCCCAGAACGCACAACACCAAAGACCATGCAGCTCATAAGCTCCTACTGTGCTATCTTTGAACACACCATGCCAGCCTATGCCTCAGGCAGGTTCCACCAGCACTTACACCAGGCTTGGGCTTTTACTGGCTTTTAAACTTTCAGAATACCCTGGAGTGGCACTGTTTCAGATGCTGCAGGGCATTGTAAGAAATTAAAATACTAGCCTCCAGCCACCCTTGGAGCACCGTTCCTCCTGTTGCTGTCAAGTTTGCCTGAAGAGGCACATCAACAACAAAAAAAAAGCTGCAGGAGTGGCACTATGAATCAACAGGGTCCAAACGTAAGGGTATTCCCCAGTGTTTCAAAGATGAAAGAAATCATTAGAACATTCCTATGGAATGAGCTTCTCTCCATGTTAGATCTTCATCCTGGTGGGTTTTAGTTTTTTATTGAAAAAGTACATTTTTTACTTTGGCTCCCCCCATCCATCAGCTGTTTCGAACTCTCTCAAATGATGTGTAGTTATATTTTTATTGGGTTTCTTTAAGTTGAAAACTACTTCAAGTTTTGTGTAAAGTAGAAGAAGCACAGAAATATTTTTAATGACAATAACAACTTTTTTCCAATTTATTTTTATTAAATATTACATAGTAATAAAATCGTAACATACATATTATTCCGTTCATGTTTTCTTACATATACAAATATTTACATATTTTTGTGGAAATGTGTCATTTTTCTCTTCTTATGTTCTACTTACTATATCCTGTTATTTTATTACATCTCCTTGACTTTCTTGTCCTCTATCCTAGAGTCTTTTCAGCACTACTTTATTTTATTGAAACTCCCCAATATCTTCTTTAGTAATAAACAGAAACTTACCTATGTCTTTCTCCTATTCAACTTATCTCAGTTTGACTTTACCTTTTCAAAATGTCCTTTCTTTATTGTACATAGTTTTAACATTCTTCCCCTTTTTTATATATATATAAGCTCTTCCCCTACCAAATACTTTCTCACGCATATATATTCTTATATCCTCCCTTATTTTGACAGCCTCTATCTCGATATCTAATTCTAATTCAAAATCAGTCGCAATATCCTTTTTTCTTCATAAATTCTATTACTTGTTGCCACTCTTTCTCAGTTGCATCTGTATGTTTCCCTTTTAAATGTAGGGAAAAAATATCAAATTGTTTTAACTCAACTATTTTTTGAGTCTATTGTTCTATTTCCGGAACTGTCGATAGTTTCCATGATCTAGCAAATACCATTCTTGCTGCAGTAACTAAGTAGAGTATTACTCTTTTGTTTCTCGATTGGAAAGTCTTGTTGAACATAAATGTCATGTTTAACAGGTATAGTTCGGGCATCATGGGAAATGTTATTTTAAATATTTCTTTTATTGTCTCATGTACTTTAATCCAGTAATTTTTTGTGCTTGCACATGTCCACCAAGTATGGTAGAATGTGCCTAATTTCTCTTTACATTTCCAGCATCTGTTATTTCCAACTTGGTACCTTTTATTTACCCTTTCTGGTGTTAAATAACACTTATAGATCATTTTAATAAAATTTTCTTTTAAATCTTGCGAGCTGGCAAATTCTGATGTATTTTTCCGTGCCATTTCCCAGTTTTCTAAAGAAATTTCATGTTGAACATTTTTTGCCCAGGTTATCATTACATCCTTTATATTCTCATCTTCCATTTTTCTAGCAAGAAGGTATTTGTAGAAATGTGAAAACTTTTGTTTGGATTTCAGAAATATTATAGATTCTAATTCGTTGTACAACTTTTTAAAATGAGGAGTTTTTTTTTCTCCTGACAACTCATGTGAGGCTGTCAGTGTTATAATAAAAGTATTACAGTTAGGAAATATCCTGTGTAACATTCTTAGAAGTAAGATCCCTTTTATCCTACACAATTATAGCACTATAGTCCACCTCAACTGCCATGATGACAACCTATGGAATCTGGAAATTGGTGAGGCACAAGGACTCTCTAGCAGAGAATTCGAATACCCCTCCTTAAACTGCAAATCCTGGGATTCTATAGGATGCAGCTATGGCAATTAAAGAGGAATATAGTGCTATAATTGTGGAATGTGAAAGGGCTCTGAGATTTCAATGGAGCATTAAACGTTTATGAGCCTTAAAACTTAAAATTAAGCAATTTAAAAATAATTTCGCAGTTAACAATACTGTGTTTAAAAAAGCTTAACTTTTAGGTAATACAGTGACTGGTCTTGCAAAGAAAATGAACAAATAGAAAACTCTGTTCTGTGTTACAGATGAAAAAGTTACATCAACAAAAAAAAATCTTGTGTATATTTGTCTTTTTACAGCTTTGTATGGAATGTCATACTCTGTTTTTGTTTAAAATGTATTTAATAACCTGGTGTTAACACACTGCACTCAGGTTTTTTTATTCAGAAATTGCAACCACTTCATAAAATAATAGGATTCATATTCTTAGCAGGCAGGATTTGGAATCTGGGCCTTTTCCTATATTTATTAGGGTATTTCTGGTCAAATGTACTCCATTACCTGGGGATCTAATTCCTATCTTGGGGCACATCCAGATTGATTAAAAAGACTAGAAAGTCCCAGATTTTGTTCCTGTTCTTTCTGAGTTTGTTTTGCAGATCCATACATGTTTTGTTTATCCCAGAATATTTTCTGTGAGTTTCTGGTACAATCAGTGACTTTTTCTACCTGCTTCCCTAGTCAGTTTGTTTTAACTCAATACAAAATCAGAAGGAGCAAGAACAAAATTTGGGACTTTTCAGTCAGTCTAGACCCACCCTAATACATGAAACCTCCTTTTAATCTGAGTTATTAGTTTTCTCAGCAAACACCAATTTCACCATGTCAATTTGTAGATTTCTTACCAAAAGCATATCAGTACTTCTTGAGCTATAAGAGCTGGGTGTATCCAATCAGATTGCAGTTGATCTTCTACATTCACTAGTATTAGGAGCACAGGACCCCACAAAAGTTAAAAAAAAATCACAGATATCAAAAAATGTGTGTGTGTGTGTTTGGGGGGAAGGGGGTCAAGTCATGGTAGGGGAGCAGACAGTCGGTCCAAACCAGGTCAGGGAAAGAAGAGGGAAAAGGGGTAGGTTGGCATGGTGGCACTATACTTCCTTCCTTGCACCAACCTTCTTCCTTGGATGGGGGGGCATCAGGAGAGGGTTTAGGGTCCTGAGAAATTGGGATGTGAGCCATCCTTTGCTGACCAGACAGTGGCTGGTGGAAAAGGAGGAGGAGAACCAGGGTTGATTCTTTAAAGGGCTGCTCTGTCTTATTGGAACTGCTGAGAGGGAAGGTTTCGCCAGAAAAGGAGCACCTGAGGTGGGGGAGCAGGGTTTGGAGAAACTCTCAAATAATCAAATCCAAGATAGTTAAACCTGTGAATGTGGAGGACCGGCTGTAGCTAGTACTTAAGTTGTCATGGCCACACCACACACAAGCATGACAAGTATAATTTACCCTTTCAACACACAGAGTTGTAGTACAGTTGTTTTTGAGAACTCTGACAATTCTCATCAGTCCAGGGTGCTTCTTGTAAGGGTTTCTGGACACTAAAGAAACACATTTTTCTACCTTTTTTTAAAATTTTTTTTTTTAAAATATCTTTTCGAGTCCTACTCTGTAGTAAACATTGTTTGAACTTTTCATGCACATGAGTACAGATGGGATTTTGAAGCATCAAAAAATATTCTCTGAATTAGTCTAGCCTGTTCACGAACCGGCAGAAGACTAGCCACCTGTCTGGATATTTCTCCATTATGGCAGTGTTCCTACTCACAACTGGTTTTAGGCTTCACTAACTCTATACACACTTTAAAAAGAAACACTAAAGTTGATGATATATCTCTGAAAGTATTCCTTTTACAGAAGCCCTTTGTTTAGCTTACAGTGTGTCTTGATTAATAGGCTTTCTCTGTATTGTGTCATGATTTCTATGTATTGTATGGGTTTTCTTTGTGATTTTTTCCCCCTAATGCTTTATGAACGATGACAGTGTAAACACAGGTGGACTGGATGAATGATCTCATATTAGCTAACATATACAGTGAATTTTATAAGGGGAAAAAGATCAAATGATAACACACTATCATTATTGCTCATTTTATTCTCCAGTGATGTCGATAACAGTTTCAAGGAAAAACAGCTCTCACTTGAAGCAAACTTGCTTGGGATGCAAAGATGCCTCACCTGCTGTTTTATTCACCCCACCATATCTAAGAATAGGAGAAATGGCAGCAGACATAGACATTCAGAAGCTCACATGATATAGGCCTCTGGGGAGATATGGAATACAAGAATTCAGAATTCCATTCTTCCTAGTTCTTCCTCCAAGGACATTAACAATGAACACATTTGGTGTTACTAGGGTAGTTTCCATAAACAAAGACTTACTCATTTTCATAGCCTAGAGATACGTTTTGGTCTCATTAGAGCAAGAAAGTAACTTGTGTTTCTAATTAGTTATTTTGGAAACTAGTTACTTTTTGGCAGTGATATTGTTACTGGGCTGTAAACCCCCACTGTATGATATAGTTTAATTGGCAAATATCATTTAATTAGCATGAAATATAAATTATATACTGCTATGGCTGCAACGCAATGCTGGTGAAAGAGGACTGTCTGAACATGTGTGATGCAAAAGTAGGTCAGATGAGACATCAGGGCACGGCCAAATCATAGTCAGGGAAGCTCCAATGATAATGGATTTGCAAACATCTCTCAACAACTTGAACGTCGGAAACAATAACACCCAAAATTGCCTCCACAAAGCAACTAATTGTCTCTGACCCTCTTCCTCTGCCCATCGAAACTCCTCTGTTTTTTTCCTTACCTGTCCTGCCATTAAGGAGCTATCATGATTCCCTTCAGTCCTTTGTCACCTAATGCTAAAGCCATTAGCTTGTTCTGGGCCCCATAGTTTACTCTCCTAGAATCATTAACACCTTTCCCCTCAGGGAGGAAACACCGTATTTAATTCCTGGTTCTGAACCAGATAGCTCGTAGTATTCTGGACCACTGCCTTAATGTAAGATGCATTATCTAAATTGGGCACCTAAGGGAACCACAGAGCATTTTCCTACATGTTGCAATGGTGCAGTAATGATGTGTATATATGTGTGTTTAGGTTTCCTGTTGACTTTTGGTGACCTCATGAATTTCATAGGATTTTCTTAGGCAAGGAATACTCAGAGGTTGTTTGGCCAGTTGCTCCCTCTGAAATATAGCCTCATATTTGCTGGTGGTCTCCCATCCAAGTTCTAACTAGAACTGACCCTACTTATCTTCCAAGATCAGATGGGATTTGGTGCCTCTAGGGTATTTAGGCAGAATTACAATAATAATAGCAACTTATAAATGCAATAACTTTATGAAAAAATGACCTGTTGTTGAGTGAACAGAGTAATGAGTAAAATAATGAGTTCTTTTATGAAAAAAGTAAAGTAATAAGTTCTTTTATAAAAAAAATCAACATTCTCAGTTCTGATTAAGATGCTAGGCTGCATTTGTTTGTTTCTGTATTTTATTTTACTTCTGGTCATAAACTGTTTTCCTTAATGGTTTAAAATAATTTTGAACCAAAGTTCAGTAAGGCTCCACTAATCTTGTTTCAAAGGAAACCAAATCTGAGTGAGTCCTGCTGCCTTAAAATTACACTAAAGTTCAGAGAAATGTGGCAAACACAACAGTATTATAATTTTTGTGTCCAGTGAAATTTCAAGGGAAAACCAATTAATAAACAGAACATCAGATCACAGCTGTGAAAACCTGTTTCATGTTCACTGTGGTTCTCAGAATCCCACCAGCATGGGCGAGAAACAGTGTGCAGCAGTGGGAAAACTATGCGTAGTGCTGAATGGTTGTAGCTAATTACCATTTAAATTTTCCACTATGTCTCAGAGTAATATTCTGTCAAGGTCAAAAAGAGAAATAATACAGTAGTCCATGAGCTGGTAACATCCTGACTGGACAACTGTAATGCACTCTATGTGGGGCTGCCCCTTTGAAGAACACTCAGAAGCTGAAGCTACTGCAAAATGTAGTGTCTTGACTGCTAACTGGAATATCATACAGATAGCGTGTAATGCCAGTCTTAATAAAATTGCACTGGCTACCAATACCTTTTCTGCCTGAATTCAAAGAGCTTGTGATGACATTTAAAGCCTTAAGTGGGTTGAGTCCTCAATATCTGAGGGAGCACCTCTCCTGATATGTATCAGCCCAAGGATTAAGATCTGCTGTGGGGGAGTCCCTCTGTGTCCCACCATTAAGGTCAATACACTGTGTTAAGGAGGGCTTCCTCAGCCATTACGCCCCAACTGTGGGATGCTCTCCCCCTGGAGGCCTGAGTGGTGCCAACTCTCTCTTCATTTAGGTGCCAAGTTAAAACCTGGCTGTTCAACAAAGACCTTGGGCCTCATTAATGCCACCCAAAGACTGTGATTTTATTAAAGACTTTTTAGTTTTTTAAATCTGTTTTTAACTCACTATATTGTTTAATATGTTTTTTAGCTTATTTAAACTATCTTACTGTTTTTAGTCTGTTTAATCCATTTTAAAGGTATTGTGAGCTGTCGTAAGATTTCTTGATATAGGCCAGAGTACAAATATTTGAATCAGTCAGTCAATCAATCATGTTGGTCATGGAGTCAGAAGACAAAAGTTTACTGCTTCCTTGGGTCCCATATTGGAAAAAAATGTGAAATATAAATTAAATGCTAAACAAATAAACAGATAATTAAGTAAGTGATAGTCAATACATGTCCCTCCTTTTCCTGTCTTCCTTCATGATTTACTATGCTGTCCTAGGGCTCATAGAAGCTGATATAGTCCATCAAGTTCTGGAGGCCTACAGGTTAGTTCACCTTTGGTTTAATGCTTGATGTTTAATATTGCATTTGTTTTAAAATTTTATGTCTACTGTGCTGTAATGTATTTTTATGTGGAAAGGAGATTAAAAAACCTCAAAACAAACAAATTCCAGTGGAAATGTCCTATGCAGTACTACATATTAATCAGTTAATTGGAATTCTATCTGTATGAAATGAAGCAGAAGATTTATAATTTATTTTGTTGAGCCAGAAGCTCTTAAATCCTTACATAGGGGCAAGGTTCCCTCAAAATAGTTTGGCTAAGTGGTCAGACACTATTTGTGGTTAACATCATACCAGTTCTTCCTGCCCTAACACATGTCCTCTGTGCTTTCTAAAGAACTTGGGGGAAGTATCTTATTTCATCCCATGTTGGGCTTGAAGAACTAGTAGAAATAGAACGAACATATTCTACTGTTTCTGTTCACTCCAAAGCCCAGCATAATTTACCTTTCTCAAGTTCTCCAAAACTTACTCTGAAACTTCCTGCACTAAAGCAAGAGAGATTACTGTTGCTTTTGCCTGTTTCACTCTATGAATGAAATATAAACTTACTACTGCTCCCCTAATCCTGCACTGATAGAGTGGCCATGGCTGAAGTCATGCTAGTGTCTCATACTTGCACGACTTATTCTGTGGAACTGCATGGACATGGGACAGATGTATTCAGTTCAATATTGTGGAAATGCAGTTGCTTATTGTACATGGAGTGCATTTGATTGTGAGATCAGTTGCACATTTGAGGTCTTGATGTTGCACACACTCCCACTCAGCACAAAGGCTGAGATGCACAATTAATGCATACCTTTGCATACGGAAGTTTAATCTTTGGAACCATGACATAACCTTGGCCTTGGCTTCAAAGACAAGAATCCATGCTGTAGAGGGCTGTCAAGTCCATGTTCCAATTAAGACACCTACAAAGAGACATCTGAGAGCTAAATGTTAAGAGCAAGGAACTGTTGGCATCTGGATATCAGAGTGACCAGGGACACAGATCACTTGGTCACAGTCTTTTCTACTCTCCACTCTAGTGAGATGTATTTCCATTCCTTTTGAAATTCTAGTCATTGTCTTAAACCTGACTGTTTAATCGCAACTAAAGTAGACTTATTGAATCAATGGGAACTTGGTAAAAGGGCACAGGAACTGTTCACCCCACAAATAAATGCAGTGACTTTTCAGAATCGTGTGTGCCCATTCCAAAATTCCAATGGGCATTATTTTTTTCTAATTTAGAAAGAAAATGGAGAACTGAGTGGGATGTGTGTACTGCTAACTTCTAATCAGTGGTCAGGCAGTTCTTGTTCTCAGGAAGCTGTTCAGTGGATTTGTGAAGCCATCATTTGCTCCTAGAGTTTTCCATTTGAATTTTCTTGACTGATGAGATGTATACTCTTGGAGGGTGGCACAACATGCATTTATTCATTTTGGATGCTCTTGGAAGAATACATCTTCCTCAATGTCCCTCCTCCTCCTTTTCCAGCTGCCTGCTTCAGCATTGTTTATCTGTTCCATGTAACTGCACATTTTATTTTGCAAGGCCATACTCTTACCCAGAAGAGGTAATGAAAGCTTACAGTCCCACTCCATATTAGAGAGCTTACAGTGCCTCTCCATAAAGGTTGCCACAAAATTGGTTTTACATCATTTTAATTGTTGACTCTGATTTTGAAGAGTGATTGTATTGACCTTTGGCCTTATAGCTCCAGTGCTGATATTTAGACAGATGTGAAAAGCAACAGGGACCTGGGCAGATATTTCAGAGAGGCAGAAAGATCCAGACATTCTTGAAAAGTGATGCAACCAAATCATTACAGTAGATTGCAAGATGACCCCCAAAGACCCTGTTATCTTCCTTTCTCTTCCTTTCCCTAAACTATACAGTGTAATTGCAAGCAGTTACCAAACAACATCTGGATGTGCTATAGGATTGCTATTCACAGCTATAGCAGGATATCTGGCATCTTTTCAAATAATTTTACAAGAACTCTAAAATCATATCTCTAATATGGATGAGTTTTTTTAATTTAGGAAAATAGTTTTGGGGTAATTATAATTATGCAGATGTATATCCCATAGCTCCTCCAAAGCACTCAGCCAATGAATGAATCTCATTTTATCCTTTCTATAAACCTGTGAGGTAAGATTAGGCTGAGAGATGGTGACTGATTCAGGCTCGTCCAGTGAGGTTCAAAGCCAAGCACTCTGTCTCCTAGCCCACACTGGCTTTGGAGAGTACACATTGTTTTAGAAGACAAAGTTAAATTTCTGAACTACTCTTTAAGGAATAATCCTCCTAAATACTTCCTGCTGCATATTGTTCATGTGTTAATGCATCACAGTGTGATTTACTATTGCATTCCATAAGTGACTAGTCTTAGCAATAGGATTCAAGCTCAGTTCTATTCAGCTCAGAAAGCCACAACCTTTTTGTATGGAATCTAAAATTGTACTTTAGGCAGCTCTGCCCTGATTTCTACACTGGGGAAACCAACAACTTGGCTGTGCATGTGATAAGTAGTGCTGAATTTGCTTTAGTTTAG
Source organism: Iguana delicatissima (assembly GCA_948472985.1). Lineage (NCBI taxonomy): Eukaryota > Metazoa > Chordata > Lepidosauria > Squamata > Iguanidae > Iguana > Iguana delicatissima. Next base: position 554,327 of record CAOKZL010001244.1, read on the forward strand.
TAGGTTAGTAGCACCTCAGATGCACAACTGGCCTGTGTGGTGTAGAATGCACATGGGTGTGACTGTGATGTTTGCCTGTGTGCCATGAGAAAGCCTTGGCACACCATATTGTTCCTTTTAAAGCAGGTACATTTCATCTGAGGACAGTCTGTCCCATGGCAACACCAACACAGAAACAGGTGCAGAGACAGCCTAATGCTCCATTTCCTTTCTTCATCAGCTGTGACCACAGAACCTTGGAACGTGATGAAAATCATTCTCCAGGCAGGTTCTCCCCCACTTCCCCCCTCAGCTTACAAACTCCCATTTTCTTTCTGTGGTCTGATGCCATTTACTTGCACTTTGAAATGCATCTGCATGCAATCCTCTTTTGTAACACAAACAAGGGGGAAGCCATGAAACATCATATAGCTGTCATAGTAGTTCAAGATGCCTCCTGCCTTACAGTCAGCTTTTTTTCCCTAAAGCAATGCGTGCATTGGAGAGGCGTTCCTTTGGGGAGACAGCTGCACCTCTATACAGCCATTAGTCAGGCGTGTTAAAGATGGAACTGATGACAAAAGGGAACTTTGAGACAACAATATCAGACTGGAAAAAAAAAGTTGCAGTGTGTTTTTAAACCACACAAAAGGAGCAAAGGAAAAGGGGCATAGGATGAACAGAACTAATAACACGATCAATGGATATCTGTCTGTCCAATCTATCTACTAATTAAGAAGTATATTTATTTATTTATTAATTAAAATATTTCACTTCCCCTCATATTACCCAGTTCTCGGGGTATGGTACAATTAATACGATCAACTGTTTTAAACTCCTTCAAAGCTTTTGAGACATTTTGAAAGTACTTCAAAACAGTTTAACAATTCCAACAGTATAGAACCAGAAAACTAAGACCAGAAACCAAGACATGGACTTAAATCTTATTATTAGTCCTGACTAGAACTGAACCATTGAATCAATGGGTTCAACTCTTTGGAACTAATCAACAGGATTGTAGCCAGGATTTCATCAGATCCTGAAAGCTTAGATGAAGAGTCATGCAGTATTAGTGCCACGAGGAAGACATTCTTCAAGCAGGGTGCTACCATTGAGAAAGCTGCCTCCTTTGTCCTCATGCAGAGCATTGCTCCCAATGCTATTACAGGGAGTGTGGTCCTCCCAGAAGATCTTAATAACTAGGCAGGTATATATATGGGAAGAGGCTCTCCCTCAAATATCTAGGTCCCCAAGCTATTTTAGGCTTTGAAAATTGTTATGAATACCATGAACTCAGAACAGAACTGTAACATTCTATATCAATCATTTTAGTCCCCCATGCACTAGGATGGGACATTTTTGTCCCCCAAAGTCATAGTATATATGAGTCAAAGTATTCGAAAGACCTAGACTTACAAGAACTTTTTTGGTACCATGCCAATGTAATACACCAAGACCACAAAACAAAAATCAAAACCTCGTGCAATTATTTGGAAGACATGGATTCACTGAAATGGAACTGTTATGCTCTTGTTGTCTGTAGGTTGGTCCCATTCCAGGGAAACTGGAATTTCTGTCACTGGGGACAAGAAATACCCCACAAGGCAAGAAGTTACGTTGTGCCCTCTCACCCTTGCCTCAGTCCACAGTCTAGTTTTCATTAGGGTTAGAAAATGCAACTCATGCTATATATATGTGTTTTGTGTGTGTGTGTGTGTGTGTGTGTGTGTGTGTGTGTAATTATAGTGCCTAAAGGTTAAATAGTTCATATGTGAAGCAATGTACCTTTAGATTCAAGAAGTGTCTCAACTGGAAGGGGCCTAGCAATCTCCCTGAAACATCTGGCCCTATTATTTGGTGTGTGTATGTGCCTTCAAGTCATCTGTCAGCTTATGGTGACTACACTTGGCCCTCCACATTTGCTAGGGTTAAGGGACATAGGACCCTTGGAAAAGTGAAAAATTTGCAAATAACAAAATTTGTGTGTCTGTGGG